>CM076581.1:273298093-273649169 GCA_034641835.2 Pinus albicaulis
TTTCCCAAAAATTACCCTGTTGAGTAGTTTCCAATAATGTTGTTATTGAATGCTACTGGATCATTGACTCCTTCAAGATTAGTAAGTGTATGCTTCATGAAATTTTCACGGTCTACCCAAATTTGATTTGGCTTTCCATTAAATGATAACCACATATGCGACCAGTCTATTGTAAAATAACCATGAATTTTTTTAGACCAGTCTCGGCTTAAAACTAAGCCATAAAATTCATGAATATCAACTACCAATATATCAATTATTTGAGCAACTTTGGGGTTTGATGAAGATATGATGGAAACATAATTTATTTCTCCTACCACCTCTACTCTAGTTCTATCAAGTTACACTATATGAATAGGGGAACTTTGAGGAGTTATGTTCAACTTAGCACAAACTGATTTCGGAATTATGTTTGAGGAAGCCCCTGAGTCTATTAAACAATTATGGATGTTTTTGTTGTAGATCTCATAGGTTAAAAGAAAAGGAGTATGATATATGGATTGATCACCTATCATAATCAAAACTGTAGCATCTATTTTCATTGAAGGAGAAGGTGGCTTACCCATTTCATTAGAAGCTTGTACTATTACTGGAGCAGGTAAATTTGAAGTGGGAACCACATTTAAGTCTCTAAGTAAGATTTTTATGTTGTTGTTTCAACTTAGTAGCTCATGGATTGAAATGTTGGCCCTGGTTTTCTTCATATCTTCAACTACATTATACTCAATGGTGTCTGAGACTACCATTGTCTTAGATGTAGGTGGAGTGTCTGAAGTAACGTGGCTTGTTTGTGTAGCCTTTGAATTAGACTTTTTGCTTACTGATTTGTCTTTAGCAGGAGTTGAAATCTTTTGTTGTTGATTTGGTTGTGTTGCTTCAGTAGTCATTTTGCTCCTTGTGCTCACAGGTAAAGATTCATGTTGTTCTTCATTTGGTGGGATGAAATCCCACATTCCATTTATTTCAACTTCTTCTTCTTCGTCATCTTCTTCTTCCTCTATTTGATCTTCCTTTGTATCCTGATCAAATTCAGCATTAGATATGATATTTCAAGGTTGAGTATTAGAGGATTGTTCTTTCTTAAAGTTTTTGAAAGTATTTTTTGAGCTAGCATTTTCAGCGACTTGTTTCTTGATATCTGCCATCTCATTTGTCATGGTCTTCAAAGCTTTTTGAAGACCTTCTATGTCGAAAGGATATTTTTCTATCTTCTTTTTAGAATCATATTTGAAATATACCTTCTTTGATTTTCGATCTTCTTGAGAATTATTTTTCTCAAGAGCGGTTATGAGTTTTTCTACAGATAGAGATTCTTTCATATTCTCTGCAAGTGTTTCCAGTTTTGATCTATTAACAAAAATAGCTATATTAGATGGAAGAGATGAAATATACCACTCAATTTGAACTTCTGCACCAGGAATTGTTGTAGTAGGAATTTTATTGAGTAATTTATAAATCTTGAATTGAAATCTTTTATCTTCTCACCTGATTTAGCTTTTAGATTTGACAAATCATTGATGAGCATAGTAGTGGTCCTGTCATCCCCAAAATTAGCTAGAAATTCTTCTTCGAACATATTCCAGCTAGTTATAGATTGGGAAGGCAGTGAAAAATACCAGGATCTTGTGAATCCTTTTAGAGTATATGGAAACAATATTACAACGCAATCCTCTTCAACTACTCCATTTATATTGAAGGCTAACATAAAATTGTGAATGTGTTCTTCTACCGGAAGATGATCATTAGGATTAAATTTAGGTAGCCATATTTCAGGATTTTTTGGAAGAGCATGAAGAGGACTGGGCATGTTTACAGCCCCTAGATGTCTCCATGGGTTTACATTTTGTGGAGCTACTTGGCCTGCCATTGGATTTTGAATATGTTGGATGAGTGGAGTTTGAGTTGAAGAAGAGGCAGGCTGAGTGCTAGGACTAGTTGAAGGGATAGTAGTTTGAGTACTGGAACCAGTCAAAGTAACACTGATTGTTGGAATGGAAGTTGTGGAAGTGAGCGGAGGTGATGGAGGTGAATGGGATAAGATCTCGATGGCGATTGACTCTGATTGGGTCCTCTTTAGTCTCTTTCGAGTACTATCGATGGGAAATTCAAAAGGAATAATTCCTATCTTTTGAATTTCTGATCGAGTTAATATTCTTCAAGGTTGTAAAGAATAAGAAATACTGATATCTAATATTTTGAGATCGGAATTCTGTTGTCGCAACATGGGGGGAAACCACCCGGTCCATACCTTAAATCATCTCCTTTTATGTTTGGTGTAGTGGCTCCGACTGGGGATAATGGGACCAATTTCCCAATAAGGATGATTTTGAGGGTGTGTGATTATATGGAATGCAAATGGAGAATGATTTTAATCTATCTTATGCATCTATCTAAACTATTTATTCTACTATACACCTAGGGAATTTCTTCTTTTATGCGATCTGAAAATATATCCTTCAACTGTTAGTAATATATATCATTTAACAATTGAAAGAGATGAAAATTATGTAAGATGATTCTTCTAACAAAATAGTTTGACTAGAAGAATTGTGAAAAATATATCACATTCATATGTGTGATTATACATTCAATAAGAAACTGCAGATAAATATTAGAACATAAGTGCATGTAACATTCATCTATAATAACATTTCAAATATATAATGGAATAAAATATGACTATCAATCTATAAAGTAAGACTTAATACAAGTGAATAAAAGTACCATATGTACGAATTTCTACTCATGTAAACTGATAGTAATTGATCAGATCCTTCTCACTTTCAAGAAATTTAAAGAGTACAATAGTGCAACATTAGTTAAACAACTTTAATTGTCAAAAGATAACAGATGTGTCCCACTAATTCATCAAAGCATTCACAAACTTACAGTAGTGCATTCTTTGCAAATGTTTTTGAAAAATTTCTAGACCCTTCTCTAAATGCATGAGAGGGGTTTAAATACTAAAGTAACTATGTTCTAAAATAGATTATTACAAAAATATAGAGGAGGTTTCAAAAAACCATCCTCATAAGACTAACTTAAACTACAATCTAGGAAAATAAAATAACAATTTTGATTTATGAATTCTGCCGTTTCTTCTAGATTTGGTCACGAAGTTGACAAATATATATCATAGGGTTGCACTGAGTTGGCTGCAAAATCCTCGATCCGACCTGTGCCTTGAATACTGCGTTTGAAAGCACTGGTTGTTATATTTTTGTTGAATCTGTTAAGGATTGCAGAATTTGATACTGATGATAAGGTTTGATCAAAAAATTCCAATAATTTTCTTGATCAAACTTATTTACCTTTTTAATTACTCCATCCTGTGTGTCTGCCTTCTTCTTCCACTTTTTTTCTAGATGTTTTATTTCTGAGAACACTTGAAACGTGTACTCTTTGAGAAGTTATGATTTCACCAGTTGTACGCATGCTCGGATTATATAATTTCATTTGATAATTTTGATGTTTTCATTGTTGTTTTCTCTGCCTGCTTGATTTGTGCTTCCCAATCTTTGAATAGGATATCCTTATGAAATTTACTACTTGAGGTAGATCAACTTCCTTTTATGAGTCTGATGCTTGCCATTGAATGTGTTCATTGATTTTCTTCTCGAGCTTTTCGAATTCAAGTTTCTGGATAGCTACTTGTTGGATCAATATTATATTTGAATCACAATAAGAGTCAATCATAGAAGCTTGATGACAAAATACTTATTGTTCTTTTGTTAACTTAGCATTAACATCCAATGTTTTTTTTATAAATTTCTCTAGTTGCGGTTGGCTCTTTAATCTGGTCATTGATGCTTCCAGTTGTGCTTGTTTCTCATTGATTTCTGCTTGATGCTGTAATTTAAGACTCTTGAAATCCTTTTGAAATTGGCCCATATTTTCTTTGATTTTCTCATTGGAGTTGGATTTTTATTCATTTAATAGCCTCTCTAGTTCTTGTACTCTGGCTTCCTTTTGCCTCAACAACACTCTAACCTCAGTAGCTTTATCAAGAGTGGCAGTAGTGTATGCCCCTGAATATTGTGATACTTTAGTTAGATGTTCTATAGGATCATCCAAGGAATCCTTCCATAGTACATCAACTTATTCATCTTTGAGGTTTGAGACTGTTTCATTAGTTCTTCTCCTTTTATTCCTCTTAACTATAGCCTTATAGCTAGGACTGTAGAAGATGTCTAGTGAAGGAATTTCTTCAACTTGTAAAACTATTTGTTCTATAGGGTAGGCCGGTATGATCTCTCGATCACGAGTATCTGGAACTTGTTGTAGTGGATTAACAGTTTCCACTAACTTCTGGGAATGTTTAGGTGTTTGAAAACTAGTTACTTGATCAGTATTGGGATTAGATTTAGGATTTTTTATTGCTTCAAAAAAATCCTCCCATTCACTACTAAAATTATTTGTTTGTGACTTTTAAGACTGATCAAGTGTGTCATGGTTGTGCTGGACTTATTGAGAAGTTCAATTTGTTCCATTACTTTCTGTTCGCTCCTGCATCTCTATCTCTTGGATTATCTGATCAATTATCTTTTCTGGGCTATACTTTTTGGATTCCGATTCATTTTCAGAGTGATCCGAATTGTGAGATTGATGATTTGATTGACCTGATTCATCCTCACACATGTCTTTTGCTTCATTATCCATGCTGATACTTGGAGTAGGTCTGTTGACATCTTCAATAGTTAATAAGTCAAGAGGAACTCTCCAGTCTCTTATTAAGCTATCTCTCGTGCAAGCAACTTATCAAGAACATAATATGATAGGACATGGGGAGAAGCATAACTCTAGAATACTCTGACATATGTAAAATTCTCCTCTACAAACCACCTAGCCATAGAAAGAATATTTGTACTAGCCTCTTTAGAAACCCTAGGGGCCTTCTTATTGAATATAATTTCGTGCATAGGCAACAAGACTCCATAACAAATTTTATAAAAATGTAGGTCGAATTCTGAACCCCAAAGGGCTATGTGATAGATGTGGATTGGGGTAGGGTCTTGGGCAGTCCATTTCCATCCCATGGTAGGAAAACTAGAAGAAAATCAGATTGCGTCCATGACATAGGCAGACATATAAAAGGGAGGTATCTCTCTAGATGAAAAAATCCTTTTTTTCCTATATTCTGTGATGTGTTTGGCTAAACTGTTAGATAGGATATTTTCCCAATTCAGAATTAAGGAATTGACTATTGAGTCTATCAATGTAACCCAATCTATTAAAAACCTAGTGGTATCAGGTTTGGAAAAAAATCTACACAACATACTGGAAACATAACAATAAGGGTAAAGAAGTTGGGCAATAGTGTATGTACCAAGTTTATCTCATTTCAGCTTTTCCTTGTCTTCGTTCCATTCTTTTATGAATTTTGTTAAATCTGGGTTGTTTGCTTTAAAGCTTTGCAAAAAATATTTGTCATATTTTTGTTGTGAGTCTGGTAAGTGATACATTACTTTCAAATCATATGCCCTGAAAGAACCAATATTCTTGCTTCTCGATTCCTTAAAAGTTCGGTATTTTATGTTTAAGTGGTTAATTTCCCATTTAACCATATGTGTGTAAGGGATAATTTTCAGTTTTGCGGCTACCTTGTGGACAAATGAACATGCGACATCGAATTAGGTCGTGTCTGAAGTAGATGTCGTGCATGTTGTGGAGACTTTGGTTATTACCTTTGTATTTTTGTCTTCGAACAATTTATACATTGTTTCCCATGATGGACTGCCACAATCCTTGTTGCAGGTGGTATCTGAAAATAAGGGATACGTGTCTGAGTCTTCATTAGGCAGCGCTTGAGAAATATCTTTTTCTTTTTGCTCATTTCAATCTTCCTTATTCTGTTAAATGGTTTCCTCATTTCAAGTAAACAGGGAGAGCATTAAAATTATAGAGAACAGAGAGTCAAATCCGTTGTTTATATCAAACATGCACGAATAGATATGAATCTTTCAAATATGATATCAATCATCGATAATTATTTCAAAATTGAATTTCTTACACCTTCACACGAAATATCTATTAATCAACTTTAAGCTGTTAGATCTCAAATTTCAGTTTGATACGACATAAGTCATTTCGTATGCCTGAGTAATTAAATGTTGGTAGTTCACACATTGCAACATATAATTCTTACCGTTTGTGATGTTTTCCCATAAGTTCGGCAAAATTCGATCTGCGCAAATCGCACATTGTAACTCTTATGCGATAATGAATTTGTTTACGGTTAAGTTATGCGAAATGCGAATTGCACATTCAAAAATTCAAGTGGCCGCGATTAATAGGAATTTAGAGATTTATTTTTATTTCTTTTTTGACTCATCGGGTCCACGCAATCACACTTATATGGAATTTCTTTATAAGTTGATTTGTTTTTAAATGAGGTGCGATGTGATAAATAAAGTATAACGATAATTGAAGTTTTTGCAAGTTTTTAAAACACAACCTCGAAAAAGGTTAGCGCATTTCGCGACCCATGTAACTTAGATGATTGTAAGTCTTTTTAAGTTGTAAGCTATGCAGTTTGCGATGCATTAAAGGAATAAAGTGGAAAAATTAAAAGAAAAATTTTATTTCCTAAGTTTTTTGTTTTTAAATTTAAAAATAAATTTCCTATTAATTTCTAAAGGGTTCCCATTTATTTTAATAAATGGGGGTTGTTGTATAGCACAACATAAGGTCATGCAGTGAGCCCCTTAATTGATCCAACAGTTGGAAAATACTGATAATTCCATCCCTCGGACTGTAGATCACTGGGTTGGCAGCATCTTGGGTGGATTTGTGACAGAATATGTAGTAGATTAGTTTGTCATATTCAGAAGCTAAAAGGCGATTTTTCAAGGGATTCAGAGGTAATTTATTATGAACTTTGCCTCTGTTGATTAAGATGCTATGTGAAAATGGTATTTTGTGTAGCCACACCGAGTGAATGACCCCTGATAAGATCAAGAGAACTAATTGCAACGAAAAATATTATCTGGTCAATCAGAGAGGGGACAGATCTGTATACAACATTCTGAGAAACTCACTTGATCTAGAAGGAAGAGAGGCTATGTAAGTTGAAGGTAGCCCTCCTGCTATGTCACCGTCAAACTCGCGCAGGGGTAAGACATATCCTACCTCGCCACCACCCCCACCTGTGGAAGATATGGTCACGTATATGAAGCTACCCACCTTTAAGGGTGCGGGGGATGAGGATATGGATCGATTTTGGTTTGTGGCTAATGCGGTGTGGAATGCGCAAAATGTTAATATTGATGTTGTTAAAAGAGCGCAGTTGGCTATGTCATTTGAAGGTTACGCTTTATATTGGTTCATGGGATACCTTTCTCAAAACGTAGATCTCACTATTTAGCAGATGAAGGATGCCTTGAAGCATCAGTTCCGAAAGCCAAAGTCCTATTCCCAGTGCTTAATAGAACTAAAATATTTTAAGCAAGGGCTGAAGGGATCGGTTTGGGAAGCCTCCCAACGGCTAAAGAAAACCAAAAATGACGGAGGATTTGTTTATAATGATAAAAAACATAAGGAATGGTTCATTTCCATGCCCTTGCCACATCTGCGTGGGCCTATGGGTCAACAGAATATTGATTCTCAGGCCGAAGCCCTAGAAATTGCTATGAAATTAGAAGTTGCACCTAGAGAAGATGCTCAATTTGGAGCGCTACAAATTCAAAGCCAATTGGAAGCTATGCACTTAAAGATTCAAAATTTACATAGAGACCAGGGTAAGGAAGTGGGCACAGATTTCTGGTGCATACGTTGAAAGGGTGCTAGCCACACCAAAGATCAGTGCCCTTTGTTTTCGGATTACTTGCAGGTCGGGGGACCAAAGCCACTACGCCCCAGGGGAGTTGTTGGGCCTAGTACCCCCACGCTATGGTGGACTAATTGCAGGGTGGAGGGACGACATGATATAGACCATTGCTCGTGGTTAGGAGCCTATGTGCTAGAACTGAAGCAACAATGCTGCAGATTTTGTTCTTCAGTTGGCCACAATGAACACCATTTCTGGACGTTTGACCTAATGATAGACAATGAAAAACTTTACAAAGTGCAGGCCAACCCTTCATCACCAGCATCTCCCTCTAGACAGGGAGGATCCCCAGCAAGAGGAAAGAGATGGGGGAGCGGTGGAGGTGCAGGTCAGGGAAGAGGGCTATTAATTTTCTATAATTGTGGAGAAGTTGGACACTATGTGTGTGACTACCCGAACCCGACGTGACAATCCTGCAGGTACTGCAAGTAATTTGATCATGTAATTGAAGTTTGTCCTGTGTTAATGGCTAAAATGTAGGAAAAGCAGTAGACACCTTATGCAAAACATACAAATGGTTAAAGTTTAACCACGCGATGATGGTCCAAGTGTAAATGTGATTACACGCAGTGGTTTTTCCACTGGAGGAAATGAGGAAAATGCTGACGCAGAGCCACTGATTAGAAAGGCATCTGACAAGAAGGAAGGACTCAACTTGTAGAAAGAAAAAGAGACTTTAATTAAAGCGAAGAAGGATTTTGTTGCTGCAAGAGCATCCACAACAAGGTCTATCATGGAGCCAAAGGCTAATAATGAAGTCAAACAATTCCTACAATCCTACATTAAGCTACTACACAATCAGAAGGTAGTATATAATCTCTGGGGCCTAATAGATAGTTGAGGGGAAAAATAAGTACCTCGAATAGAGACTAAGGCCCTGAACAAGATTTATAAGCACAAGAAGAGAACTGGTCGGGAGATGCACATGACTGTGCAGATTGGAGAGTATGAGATGGATCAAGCCATCTTGGATCTGGGGTTTGATGCAAATGTCTTACATAAGCAGACTTGGAAGAAGATGGGAGAAACAAATTTTGAATGGTTCACCATTCAATTAGACATGGCTAATCAAAAAAAGGTGATTCCACTTCGAAGGCTCCCACAAGTCATGGTAGACATTGTTGGAGAGAAGGTATGCGTGGATTTTGTAGTAATAGAAATTTTGGTTGATGTAGACCCCTACCTTGCGCTGTTAGGATTGGATTGGGCCATTGATATTGGAGGCACCATCAACCTGAAGCGGAGAAGCATGATCTTTGAGAATGATGGTACACGGGTGATAGTCCCATTGCATCCAGTAGAAGGGGAACGATATATCAAGCTAGTACATCAAGGAGATGATGTCGACCATATTTACAATTTGACTGCACGGGAAGAAGATTGGATCAACCCTACAGCTGATGGGATGTTGAATTGGGAGAATGATAGTTCGTGTTTTTCAGACTCAGTAGCAAGATGGAGAGTTGGCAGAATCGGTTGCACGATGTGTCTGCGTTGTGCTACCTCAAGATCACGAAGAAATTTTGGTGCATTTCCTCAGAGGTAAGAGAACTACCCTATTTTGATAGCTCTGGTAGTGTCAAATTATTTTTGGAAGCATTGGAAAATAATGTCCGAGAGGAATGAATATTTTGGGCGCTTCATTTGACTATGCGTGTAACTCTAGCGCGTTGGTTGGAGACGCACAAGGGAGCTTTCCAGGACTGGGAGGAATGTAGAAAAATTATGACACTGCACTTTGAACCTCCAGATACCCCACCAACTGATATTTTCTATGGTCGGGGAGATCCACGCAAGAACCTGGCCATGTGGATGGAGGTTGGGATGAAAAGACCTGGAACGAGTGCGTTCATAGGTTTATTCATTCGTTGGGGCCGATACCCACCACCTAGTATCTAGAATTTGAGCTACACCGAGGCACTCTCCACTGGACTACGATGACTGAGGATTTTCTGGAAACCTTTGGCTTGGTTGGGGCATCGGAGAAATTGGATGAAGCCTTGCAAGACAAAGATTCCCTTGCCTTTGATGAATCCCGATACTGAAAGGAATGTGCTACGCTGGCTTGGGATGCGCATTTACAAGGCATTTTCAACTTCATGAACTTGTCAATAGAGGATAATGAAGATACCCAAGAAATTTTAACATCCCTAAATTTGAATGAGGGCGCACAGTCGTAGGGCCCTCATTAGGGATGGTGGATGTAACTAAACCTATGAAATTGAAGGAAGTCAACATTGGGACAAAAGAGGAGCCCAAGTTGGCCAAAATTGGGGATTACTGGGATGATGATACAGTAGGGAAGATTTCGAAGTTGTTGACAGAGTATTAGGATATGTTTCCTACAAATTTCTCTAAACTCAAGGGAATTGTAGGAGACCTAGGTGTTATGAAGATCACGTTGAAACCAGATGCACGCCCTGTCAAGCAACGACCATACCGATTGAATCCCAAATATAAGAAGAAAGTAAAAGGGGAATTAGAAAATATGGTGGCTGCAGGAATCATTGAGCCTGTAGAACAACCTGATTGGGTAAGCCCAATGGTGGTTCAGGAGAAGAATACCAAAGGAGAGATAAGGATTTGTGTAGATCTGCGCAAGTTGAATGATGCCTGTGTGCATGACCCCTTCCCTACTCCATTTTCTGATGAAATCCTAGATAATGTGGGAGGAAAAGAAGCTTATTCATTTATTGATGGATTATCGAGGTATCATCAGATCAAAATTGTGCCTGAAGACGACAGCAAGACCACCTTCGCAATAGAGTGGGGGTATTTCCAGTACATTGTCATGCCTTTCGGATTGAAAAATGCACCTGTGATGTTCTTGCACATGGTTGTGGTTGTGTTCAAAGAATTCATGCATAAATTATTGGAGGTATATTTTGATGACTGGATAGTGTTTGGATTGGTAAAGAAACATGTGTCAAACCTGCGCATGATGCTTGAAAATTGTAGAAAGCACCAAATTTTGCTTAACCTGAAGAAAAGTATATTCTGCTTGCCTTTTGGAATTTTGTTAGGGAATATAGTATGCCAACAAGGATTGATGGTAGACCCAAACAAGATAGGAGTTATCATCAACTTAGAAGTTCCTACTAATGAGAAACAACTGTGCCCCATCCTAGGACACACCAGTTATTACAGGAAGTTCATTAAAGGGTATGCTCTGATCACTATGCCGATGGAGAAGTTGATAAAGAAAGATGTGTCATCTTTATGGGATGAAGAATGTTATAAGAGCTTTGAGTTGCTGAAGGAGAAAATGGTCATTGCACCTATCTTGATATTCCTAGACTGTTCTAAGGTTTTTCAAGTACATGTGGATGCATCTGGTATAGCACTTGGGGCTGTTTTAGCAAAACCAAGAGAAGGAGACATTGATCACCCTATTTCTTTTGCTAGTAGGAAGCTCTCCAGTGAAGAGCACAACTAATCAACCACAGAAAGGGAAGGATTGAAGATGGTGTGCGCGTTGCAAAAATACAAGCACTATCTTCTAGGAGGTAATTTCAAAATGTTCACTGACCACTTTGCTTTAAAATACCTAGTCAATAAGCCTGTGTGGGGAGGAAATTTGCAGATGGTTGCTACTCTTTCAAGAGTATGACTTTGAAATTATTGTGAAGCCTAGGAGATTAAATGTTGGACCTGATCATTTGTCACGAATCGAAAATGGGGAAGAACCAACCAATCTGGAAGAGGGGTTGCCCAATGCACAACTCTTTGCTATCAAGGTGGTTGATAAGCACTTTGCTGATATTATTCACTTCCTCACCACTGGAAGTGTTCCTGTTGAATATTAAGTACAATAGAAGAATTAGTTGGTTGCGTGCGCAGCTAATTTTACCTTGATTGCAAGTGAATTGTATAATATGGGAGTAGATGAAGTGTTGAGGAGATATGCGTTGGAACATGAAAGGCAAGATATCTTGGCTGAGGCTCATGGAAGGGTGGCAGGCGGCCACTATGCTGGAAAATCCACTACACAAAAGGTGTTGTGTGCCGAGTTATGGTGGCCCACACTCCATAGCGATGCACATGCATACTGTCATGCATGTGATTCATGTCAGCAAACAGGGAAGGCCTCGCGCAGAGATGAAATGCCCCTGCAACCATAGATGGCCCTGCAGGCCTTTGATAAATGGGCTATAGATTTTTTTGGACCAATCAATCCTCCAGGGAAGAATACTGGAGCACGCTATATCATTACTGCCACTAATTATGTCACCAGATGAGAAAAGGTGAAGGAAATTAAGGACTGTACTGTAGATACTTTTGTGCACTTCATTTTTTAACACATTTTGATCAGATTTGGATGCCTGAAGATTTTGATGAGAGATATAGGTACGCACTTCGTTAACGAAACAATTGGAGCTTTGACAAAGGAATTTCAGATCCATCACCAGAAGAGTACCCCTTATCACCTACAAGATAATGGTGCAGTAGAGGCTTCCAAAAAAATTCTGGAGAATGCACTCACCAAGATATGTAATTCCAATCGAAATGACTGGGACGTGCACATCCCTTCTCTGTTATGGGCTTATAGGACCACATGTAAGAATTTGACTGGGAAAACACCTTTCAGGGTGGTCTATGGGTAGGAAGAAATCATGCCAATGGAATATATTTTCCCAATCCCACGCATAGCAGCTTTCACTAATATGGCAGAGCCTAACATTATGGAGGAATGATTGGCGCAATTATTTTCCTTAGAAGAAGATAGGATCATCGCTAACTTCCATCAGCAAGTGCAGAAGGCACACGAAAAGGCTTGACATTATAGGCACATCAGACAAAAAGTATTTAAGGAGGAAGATTTGGTCTTGTTATATAACAATCATTTTTCACGCCACCTAGGGAATTTTAGGAAACATTGGTTGGGGCTATATATTGTGAAGGAGATTACTGATGGTGGTGTGGTGCACTTGGCTACACTGTGCGGTGAGAATATTCCTGGGTATTTCAATGGAAGTCGTCTAAAGCCGTATAGGGATAATCCGATGCTGACCAAATGAATATATGGCTGGAGCATAAGAATCAAATTTTCTTGTGTGCAACATAGATGAAAGGCACAGACATGTGTGACAGAAGTGCAGGGGTGATGCGCAGGAGAAGAAACTAGTCATTGGAACAATGCAACTGGGTGAAAATTTAATTTTATTGTTGGATGGAGTGATTTTTCTGCATTTAATGAGGCGATCTTACAGGATATTTGACTATTTTTATGGAGGTAAGTTGCATTCAATGAAGATTCAACCATTTTTACCTTGGATTTCTTATAAAAGGAAGGTTGTGGGTCACAATTGGTTCCTTTGCTTTCTGAATATTTTATGCCCAGAGATTATCCGTGATTTATGCCATAGCAATGTCTGTGATCCTTGTATGTCTAGCTGCAAAACCCCATATGACATCAGTAATCCAAAATTTATCTTTCGACCAAGAATGACAACCACCGACCCCACAGAGGAGCACTCGGCGCCCCTCACTGCATCGACTGAGATGGGATCAGATGAAATTCGGGAGGTGATCCCTGAGGTTGAAGAAGTTGTGTCCACACCATCTAAGGGAAAAGGGAAAATGTCAAAGTGGGCTTCCTCAAAGCCACGCACCTCTCCACGAAATGTGATTCCCCCACGGCAGGCCACTAAGGATCAGTCCCCCATGGGTGATCCCTTGAAGAGGCCAATGAGTGCTGCAGAGGAGATTGTGTTTGTTGAACCCATCTCTTGGTGGTTTCCATATGTCAAGCTATGCAGGCCCTCTACGCACACACCAAAGAACATAGATTTAGTGCAGGAATACCTTCATATGCCCTTGATCCCTCACGACATTCCCCTTGATGGTGATATGTTCGGAAAAATCCTGAATATCAAGTTTGATGACCATGATTTGGCAAATGAAGACACGTTACCTGAGCTAGCATCAGAGAATTATTTGGATCAAGTTCTCTACGAAGAGGTGCCAAAGGTTGAGCCAATGCCTTGGGCGTGTAGGCTAAACAACATCGAAATCCTAAATCTGCTGAGGATTCCACATTTTGGAAGGTACCCAATCACCAACATCTGTGTGCGCTAGTTGTTAGCCTTAGTCCATGATGGTTTCTTGTGGATTCAAGGGAGAATTATGATAGACACTGCACTGATCCATCGGATCACCGACATGCCAAAGAAGGGACCTTATCCAATGACGAGTTTCGAGAAAAGAAATGAGCTTAAGTTTGCGACAGATGTAAAGAATAAGTACAAGGTGGAGAGGGACAAAAGGGGATTCCTGGTTTAGACCATCATTGACCCAGGAGTGCGCCTGGGAACTCTAGTACTCGGTTGTAATTTAATGCAAAAATTTCGCCCAAAGGAAATCTCGGCACACGTCATTGCTTTGGCGGGGCGATGCAAGAAATGGGTTAGTTATAACTAGTCCCAATACCTTTTTGAAGAATTTTTGGATAATGTGCATGAGGCATAGGAGCTGGGCAAATAGTTTTGCTACTCTTGGTTGTTGTTTCTCATTGTGCTGGTAGCATGGAAGACTTCAATAGATGCAGTCCTCCCCGAGATAGATTCGAGTGTTTGCGAAGGGGCGCGCTACACCAATCTATGGGATTCCCTTGATCCCCAGTGATTAAAGAAAAATAAGATCTTCTGGGTACTCTTTGAAGGTGTGCTAGATGCTACCATCGATTCCCAACCCAAATTCTCACCAGCGGTATATGAAAAATATAAGAGCATCACTGAGTTCCAAGTAAACATTCATAATGTGCAGATCAAGTTGCGCAAGGACCCTGCATGGTATAACTTGCCATTCATGGTAATGGAAGTAGAAGTTGACTAGGTCATGGTGACTTGGTTGAAGGTGTGGAAGGTCGAGCTTGGCTCCACCCGGCCCATTACACCCTCTACATCAGGAAAAGAGACATCCCCGAAGGACACCGAGAAAGAAACTAAGCTATGCACTGAGAAGGAGGTTGAAACAGGAACTGAGAAGAATGGCAGAAAGGACTCTGAGGCAAAAGTGGAGAAGGAGCTTGAAACAGAGAAGGATAAAGAGCATGATCTGGGAGGAGAGGCTGATGTGGACCCCAGAGGTTTATATCGGTTAGATGTGGATGGTGTCGAATCTCCGCGTGGGACCAAGAGAGGCGCAGAAGCCTCAAAAGGTCCCCACAAAAAGAAAAAGGGGTCCAAGGCCGGAGGGGATGCAGAGGTCACTCTGAAAGAAGAGGACATGTGGATGCAGTCGCTTATGTGTTTGAGGACAGATGGAATACTATGCAGGAGCAGTACAAGGCCATAGTGGAGGCTTTGCAGTTGGGATTACAGGTTTCGCAACTAAAGACAGACAATTTGCAAGCGAGCGTGAATCAAGCAAGGTCGATTCAAGCAAGCCTACCAACCATCACGATCATCACAACATCAAAGAGAAGAATCTTCCCCTTCCTAGGTGCAACCGTGATAGTGGAACAACTAGAGCTGTGCGCACAGGTGCAAACCTGCCCTGCGGTTGGAATTGATCTAAAAAAGCTACCAAGTGGAAAGCTACATGCTCTCCATATATTTATCTCCGCGGAGTTGCAGTACAGGGAGGCGCTCGTGTAGCAGCAACTATGCGAAGCCGAGCAGACAGCCGCAGCAAAAACAAAAGAGTCACTCTAGGATAGTGTAGTAGGTGGTTGTGGCTCAGTGGGCGGACTTAGATAACCTGATAAACAGATTGTGTGGAGAGATTCTTGAAGTAGTCATCTCGACATCCTTCGCGCTGTAAGTTAAGATTGAAAGCCTGGTTACCACACTCAAGGCCTCCAGATCTGAAATACAGATGATGAAGGCATAATTTTAATGGAAAATTGCTGCATTGTAGGCTAAGTTGCAGCCTGAGACTCCCTCGGAGGTGCGCGAACAATGGGCCGCCTTAGTCAAAGAAGAATCTAGGAGCATTTCTGCTAACATTGATAAAGGCTCAGTGCTACTAGAGATCTCCATGGGACTGTATACCTCTGTGAAAATAGATCCACTTGTAAAAAAGATTACTCAGGAGTTGCATGCCAAAGAGTAGGGGTTCAATGATCTGCAGGAGGCCTTACCCACGTTCATTCATGCCCAGCGCATGGCCCGCCTTCAAACTAGTCAGGTGCTACGATATGAAGTCGAGGATCTCCGTCGGAAGAATAATATTGTCACTGATCACATGAAGCCATGGGCGGACATGGAAATAAAGTTGTCTCAGGACCTGCATGTTGAAGTAAGGACCCTCAATCAGACCCTGTAGAGTGTCACCCTGGCCGCAGAAGCTAGTAGAGACTGCGTAGAGTGCAGTAGATCAGAGTGTGTGCATCTTGGCGCCCTTTGCTGCTATCATTGAAGAGCTCTAGAACAAGATGAAGAACCCAATGACACTATGACTCAGAATGAGTCACAAGATTGTGTTTGGGCCCTGTTGGAGCGGGGTCCCCTAAGTCCGAGCATTGAAGACATTTTTGATATATTTTTGTAAAATATTTTGTAAATTTATTCGTGCGCAACACAAGTCAAGGGGATTTGGGGCGAATCAAAGCCCCTCATGGGTTGTAATGGGTAAAAAGGGTAGAAATAGGGGTCATAAACCACGGTTTTCGGACCTTAAAAGAGCACAGGATAAAACTATAAATAGGAGTCTAGATCAAGTCAGATAAGTTAGTTTTAGGGAATGAAGTGAATAATTGATGATAGATTTGGTTGTGTTTTGATATTTTGTGCGAATTTGTCTCGGTAAAAGTCTCATGCTGGATATGTGTGTGGAGACCTTAGGCCTGCTATGTGTGGACCCCGCTGGCTGTGTGCATGGGTGAACTAAAGGTTTTGTAAGGAATATCTGAACTGCTTATGAATAAAGAACTGTTGTTGCTGATATCTGAGTCTGAAATGCATCTATTGTTTACTTTATAATTGTTTCTGCATGTTATTTCTGATTCCTATGTTATCTGTGTCTAGATTAATTGTGCAACTACTTATGGCTTTAGACGAATGGTTATTGAATGGATATAGTGCTATTGGGTTCTAATAATATTTGTTAAGATTTATTACACGGGTTGTGGACTCTGTTTTAACCCGCGTGCAGGATCTTCTACATAATCGACCTAAATTTGTCTGTTAAGGGTTTTCTGGTTAGGGATTCTGTTGCAGAGGTTTATTCATGATTTTTTAGATCTACGGGCACCCACATCATTTAAATCTCTCTCAGGGAGTGGAAACCTGGTTCCAGCACCACCCCATACTGCTTCAGGTGAGACTTTGACTTGCGTAAGCAGGTCACTGCTGAAAGGGCCAGTAGTAAGAGGGTTTTTTTGGTTAACCTCAAATCCAAACCTGGGTCAAGACCCCTCAAGCCAACACTATAGGATTTAAGAAAATTGTATTTTTGACAAAATTAGCTTTCAAATTTCTCAAATTATGTGTTAGTTTCTTGCAATTGATTTGAAAAAATGACAATTTCTTATTTTTTAAATCAGTTTTTCCCAACTCAAAAAAATGTGTGCCACACCCTCATTCTTGCTTATTTTTGAGTTATTTCAGTTGGAAATGGTGTGTTCTACTATTTTACACCTGATTTTCCATTTTGGGCTAAACAGGTGCATGTTCAGCAAAAACACCTCAGGGTTGTCTTGTATTTATGAGATGTCCCCTTAGTTTATTAAAAATGAAATTCAACCCTTGTTATGAAATGCTTATCGTAAATAACCAGATGCGGGTGAAGGTGGAGGCGTGGGAATAAAATGCCACATCCTCCCCCTATTTAATGGCCATGAATGAGGGGAGAGACACAATGCAAGGCTAGCACATGCCAACCCCACAACCATTTAGTTCCCCATCCTTGTCTCAGATTATTTACTAAATGGAAGTTAAGGATGCACATTGAGGATAAACATTGAGAATGGAAGTTCAAGATGAATGCAAAGGATGGAAACAAAGTAGGTTTTTACAAATTTATATGAATAATAAACTTTATGTTATAAAATTTTATATAATAAGCTTTACAATAAGCATTTGATTTATGAAAAGTGCACTTTTAATTTTTTTTATTATGATGGACATTTCATGTAGATATTTTGTATCATATTTGAATGAATGATTTATTCACATTGTTGAAATAAACAAGAATAACACTCCAAGGGGGATTTTAATTTATTTTTCCCTTAATTAAATTAGAATTAAATTGTAATTCCACATCACATGATAGCTTGTACGAGTTAACTAAGTCAGGAATACATAGTTAGCTCAGTAAATTCGAGTTGAGGGTCAAAGTGGAGGCATGTGGAGGTCACTCTAAGTTTTATGGGGTCGAATTGCAATTTATTTTGAGTTGTAATTAGTTAACTCAATTATTTGAGTTAAAATCAGTTTAACTATTTCTAACTCAGAGATGAGCTAGTGATAGGTCCAATGAATTAAATCTGATTTAATTCATATGTAGTGATCAATCAATTAACTGATAATTCGCTATAAATAGTTGTTTCATGTTAGTTCTAAGGAAGGCCTAGTTGAAATTGGGGTTAAAGGGAAGATAACTATCAATTGTATAATTAAAAAATTGTACAAGTCATGCATGAGGTCATTAGGATGCCTTGTATATATTGCACAATATATCAATTGAAATTTCCTAATTAATAGGGGCTCAATTAGCCCAGTAATTCATGAGCAAGCTAGGTCAAGAAGAGGTAAGGAGTGGTTAAATATTGGACCAAACTTGCTTAGATCAGAGTGATATAGTTAGCAGAGTGCAAAGGTTTCTAAGGAAGGGAAATAACATTGTATTGTTTCATGTCATTGAATTTATACAATATAAATATAGCGAGGTTTTTAACTGAGGCTTTCCCCAGATACATCTTGTGTTGCGCAATTGATAATTATTTCTCATACTTGTTTATGTGATTTTGCGATCATAATTGGTTTCCACAATTTGTAGAATTGATTCAGTATTTTGTTTTAGTACATTACAGGATTAGTTGAATCTATTTAGATATTTCTACATGGTATCGGAGCAAGAATCACTATAGAAGAGAAGAACCAGAGTTTGTTTTGAACAAGTGAATCGAATTTGCAGATTTATTCTTCAGGACCAACAATAGATCAAGATGTCTTTCACTAGACTGAGACTCAAATATTCCCTTGAGGGTAATTCGAATTACATTGCATGGAAGGATAGGATGGATGTAGTGCTAGAGGATAAAAAACTGAAGGAATTCATGGACAATCATATTCCCTAGCCTGCAACAACTTATGCTCAACTTCTTGATGCATGGAATAAGAATGTAGCAAAGGCGATAAGGATTATGTTAGGAGTTTGAGATCATATTGTCTCGAACCTCCATGGAAAGGAAACTCCATATGCTATTTGGAATGCCTTAACAAATTTGTTTCAAAATAGCAATGATCATAAGAATCTAGAGCTGAAGGACAAGCTCATAAAGATCAAGATGGATAAGGGTGTCATGATTCCAAAATACTTGATGAATTTCACTCAATGTCAAGATGAGATTGGAAGTGTTGGGGTTACAGTTGCCTAGGATGATTTGGTGAACCTAGAACTTCTAGGCCTTCCCAAGAGTTGGCATATATATTAGGACTTGGTGAATAGGAGGTAAAAGCTACTAGAGTGGGAGCGATTGTGGTCCGACTTGGTACAAGAAGAGATTTGACAGAACACCAAAGATTGATCCTCATTAAAGACTGATGATGAGGAGAACTATGCCTTGGCTATAAAGGCGAAGTAAGGGAAAGGGAAGGCATCCCATTCTAAATCGGATTTTGGTCAAGCGGGCAAGAAGCGAGACTTGTCAAAGGTAAAAAAATTTCACTATCATGAGCTTGGACACTATGCTACAAAGTATCAACACAAGAATACCAATAGGAAGTCCCCAGGAGGAGCGGTAGGTGAAGCACTTGCTTCATAGTTCGAGTTGGATTTCACCCTCATAACATGCATGGTGTCATCAGTGTTGGGTTATGTGCCATACTTAGATAGTGGAGATTCGTTCCATATGACTGGAAACAAATAATTCTTCAGTAACTTGGAGGAGAATGATCTCAAGATGCAAATCGAGATGAGAGATGACGTGCTAGATCCCTATATTACTAGTGTAGTCCCTTATTATTGTTATTATAACCCCCTTATTGTTATTTTTGTACCCCTGTAGTCCCCATATTGTTACAATAGTGCCCCATAAAATCCCATTATTGTTATTGTTGTACCCTTACATTATTATTGTTAGGTTGGCTAGGATTATATTGTGACCCCATGGACTCCTATATATAGAAAGGAAGTTTTGTCATTTATATCATCCAAGAATTGTTAATTTATGTAATGTAAAGGAGATTTCCCCCTCGAAGTGGTTGATTTATAAGGAGTTGACCTCTTTTTTCTTCTATTTTGGGAGATGGTTTCATAATATTTGGTATGAGAGCTTTGGATTCTAGGGTTTCGCTGCTTCAATCAGGTCATTGTGGAATTTTCGCTATAATTTTTTTCCTACGAAGGTTTAGAAGCTTAAAAAAACCCATTTGCAATGGAATCTTGAGGAACTTCGTGTAAAAATTTCAGATCTTGGTTCGCAATATTTTCGAATATATGATCTGTGGCAGTTAGGGTTTTTGTATGCTCCCTAATTTCATCTCACATAGGTGACGTTAGGCAAATCTTCATAACTCTCTTTCTGAGCATCATATTGGAATTATGTAAAAAGTGGCCAAAGCAGGAAACTATGACACATGGCACACCATACAAGTTCGCTCTACTGAACCAATCTATAATTAGGTAATTTTGGGAGATCAGGCATAACTTTACCTTGAAGAATCAAAACTAGGTCTGACCTATGGTATTGGAAAGAAGATTCAGAGGGATACTACATGACCTAAGTTCAAGTATTGGGGATTCAAGATTACATATATAAATCAGTTTCAATATCGAGGTCCTCAAAAGCAAGAAAAATGTGTGTATTTTTTTTTTTAAATTGCATAAGTCTTGTTTGAAAAATTAGTTTGAAGTGATTCCAAGGGCATAGTGAATCATAAATATTAGTATTATGTTCTAAAATGCCTCCTAAAAAGAATTCAACACCCATCAATCCCTCAAAATACTATACTATGACTCATGAACAGGAAGAAATGAAACACGATATATCAAAATTACAAGAACAAGTGCAAAAAATTTCGCTCTCGAAAAAAGTAACAAAAAATGAAATGGATGGTTTGAAGAAAGGCATGGAAGCTAACACGGATAGTTTGAATAAAGGCGTGGAAGCTAAGATGGATGGTTTGAAGAATGGCATGGAAGCTATTAGTGTCCCGTGATTTGGCAGATTTGTAGACCAAATGACAGGGTAACATGGAACTAGTCTTTAGAGTCCGAGGACCTAGCCTTGCTGGACTTAGAGAGGGATCTCTCTATTGGGAGAAAAGGATGTGTTATTTTTTATCTAGGGTTTTGATTTTAGGCTAGTTGTTAAGTGTAGGGTTTTTTTATTGTTTTGGTTGGGTAAGATGGTCAAGTGGAATAGGTGGAGTGAGATTTTTTCAAAGCCATTGGGCTATGGAGTCAAATGAAGTCAAGGGTGTCTAAATGATGAAACAGAGTGTGTTGCAAGGCCAATTTAGCAAGGTTTATGGATCCTTAAGGTGATGTATGAAGTGTAATGAACATCAAGTTTGGGAAAAAACTAATAGGTCTTAAACATATATAGTTTAAAGCTACAACTCATGAGTTAGGGAAAACCATTAAGCTCAATGAACAATACTCAAACTGATAAACATCCAAGATAAACATTCTAGTGAAACATAGAGAGCATAAGAGCTTCTAACTTTAGAAATTCACCTTCAGATTTTGGGAAAACATATAAGATAAAAAAAATAACTAAAATTATGAAGAGGGAACTCCTAAACATCATATTTCAAGCTATTGGAAACTCTGAAACAAGTTGGTAAACATGGACAAAGGGCAAGATCAAACGAGACCTCTTTGACTTAACCCAACAATCAATATTTCACAGAAAAGATTCAAGTTAGGGTTTTGAAAGCTTCAAATAAGTAGGGAATACCATGAATCATACTTGTAAGCTAGCATACTAACCATACATGAAACAAAAGCAAGTTTTGGTGGACCTAAGGAGAAATCAAGAATTCCTTAAGATGACCAAAAGAGGAAAACATCAAGGCTATAACAAATAGGAGGACTGAGGTGCCTCAAAGAACATGTCTCAAACTATAATTTTCTGATTTATAGCAACCAAGAAACATGAAACATAATGATAACAAAGGAAAAAAAAGAAAAATTAGGAAAACATCACCATTCACCAAGCTATGGAATCCTGCAAACAAGCTTCTCCATTATCAAGCCAAACAAGCCATTCATCCACTTCACAAAACCAATTTATTCTCCAATCTTATGAAACCATGTGTATTTCTCTTCAAGATCATCAAATGCCAACAAAATACATAGGGGCCTCAGGCTCTATTTATGGAGAAAATGAGGGCTAAAACCCTAAATGTGGTAGGAAAATATCAAATATAATCATAAATGTCATTTATGGCCAAGAGACCATGCAAGGCCTAAGGCACATAATATCATAAGAAATAAACGCCAAAATAACTATTTTCACCTAATTCTATATTAAATTGCCTCAAAAAAACTCGAAAATGTCTATTTGCAATAAATGAGTGTGTTTTTTTGACTTTTTGTCCAAAACACACTAGGTAGCCTCTCTGTGTAGCACCACTTCCGTAGAAAATAGGGTCTTTTGTGGTTGAGTTTTGGACCCCTTCTCGCCACCGGATTTGGATCTGTGATGGCTCTTTGGAAAGCCTGATAAGTCTACTTTCCAGAAAAATATGATTTGTGCTGATTGGATTCCATTTACCTATTCAAAAATCAATTTTCCCAACACTGCTCTATGCACAGTGCCTAGTCTGAAAATGAGGCAGAAACGTCAAAATTTTGATTTGTTTTTTACCTTTTGGGGGGTCAAAAATGATCCAAATGATCTGAAAATTGGTGAGAAGACTACTGGTGATGTGAGGAATCCAAAAATGAAAATTGTGTGAGCTCAGGATGCACCAATTTTGTGTGTAGCGCCTAGGGTGTTGCGCACAGAGGGGTCAAAATTTGAAAAAAACAAAATTTTGTTCAAATTGCCTCAAAATGTGTGGAGAGGTCCCTCAAGAGGTCTTGGACACCTGTTGAGAAGCCTCAGCCAAAAATCCAAGGCTGTCATGTACTTTTTCCTTTTTTAGGTTTTCTAGCTCTATAAGGGCCTCCTTCAGTTTGGCACAAGAAAGCATGTTTTTCCTTGCATAATGCTTGATCATTTTCTTTTGTAGAGCAAGGTCCCTTTTCACCTTCTTGAAATTTTTGTGCTCCTCCTTGCAATAATGAATTACACCTTGTGCCATGTCAAAGTCTCTTTCCCACTCCCGAAGCTGTGCATATTTCTCCAAGAGAATCAATCTAGTAGTCATATCCTTGTCCTCATTGTCACTGTCCAGATCAATGAATTGAGGCTCTTGAGAAGTCTTCTTGATCCTTTTGCTTCTCCTTACCTTTACCTGCTTCTCACCTTTGTCCTTATTTTCCTTTCCTTTGTCCTTGGGCTTGATAGCTGGAGGAGAGATGGCCCTTTTCCTTTTTGAGGCAGCAAACACATCTCTCTTTCCTCTGTAGTATGTGCATGTGAGAGGAGTGATCATGGTAGATTTGACAGTGTCTTCTTCATTGCTTTAACCCTTGTTATTGTCACCAAAATTTTCATCTTTTCCATGGCTTTCATGATTTACCTTATGCCCCATTGGGTCACTGATTTATTGACCCTGAGCTTCATTATCATCTTCATTTCCCTCACTGTTTTCCATACTGTCTTTTTTTCCTTCAAACCGATCATTACTCTCCTCACTTGCCTCATTTTGGCTCTGTCCTTCACTAAGGTCCTCTTCTTGGTCATTTCCTGCACTGTCACTTTGAGTTTCTTGGTCATTTAGAGGCTGATTAGTGTCATGACAGTCATGACAGTTGTCATTACTGTCATGAATATTTCTTTGCTCATCACTGACTGTTTTATTTTTTATATTGCTGTGGTCACTGCCTTCATATTCAAACTCTATTTTAGCCTCATAATCTACCTGCTCTTGCTCTTCCATCTCCTCGTCATCTCCCTTTGTTTCCTCAATTTCATCATCTTCATTCATTTCAGCACTGTTTACACTATCATTGTGCTCACTTTCATGCTCAAGCACATCTTCCTCTTGGCTATCTTGTGCACTCTCCTGCTGACTGTCATCTTCATTGTTTTCTTCATAATCCTCTTGGTCTTCATCTTTTTCATCATCAACACTCTTTTCTTCACTTGAGATTGATTTATTGGTGTCATCATTATCACTGTTTTGCTCCAATTGCTCACTATCTTCCTCTTTTTTACTGCCATTTTCATCACTCTCCTCCATGCCATCATCATCCTCTTGGTCTTCCTCATTAGACTCTGCCTCTGCCTCACTGTCTTCTTTATCTTCCCTGCTATTTGTTTGTTCTTCATTGCTACTGCCATCATCTTCTTCCTCTACACTACTGTCATCTTCTTTTTCTTCATTTAACTTTGTTTCTACCTCACTTTCTTCATCACTCTCATTTTCATCTGCTTGTTCATTATTGCTACTGCCACCATCTTCACTTGATGCATTAGGATAAGAGATAGGAGGTAATTTTCCTTGTGGAGAAGGCATATGTGGAGATGATGGAGGAGTGGAGGTAGGTGGGTGTGAAGTGGAAGGCAAATTTTGCTGAATGAAGGCTTGGGGATTTTCAAATACATCATGTGAGATAAAAATCATCCCAATGGATTCCCTGCTGCTCCAGCTGGTGCAAAACAATCATATTATCCAAGGAGTGGTGAAAAAGGCTCTGCATTTGGTGGGCATAACTCCTCTTCTTAACCACTGAAACCATTTTGTCAATGCTTCGGTAGAGATAATATGGTAGGTTTAGCAATTTAACCCTGGTGACGTGCATTAGTAGCCTTATGTGATAATAATAAACCCTGGAGTACCTCCCCTCACAGGTGAAGTATTTGATAATCTGCCTCATCAGTAGGGCATACCTTTCTAGCAGGTGGGAGAAGGGGAAAACAACCTTGCTGACAGCTAGGTTTGAGGTAGGGCTCATAGTAGTTCAAGTCCAATTTCTTCTGTTTAAACCATCTCTCACCAACATCTGGCATTATTGTGGCTTTAGTAATGGATTCATATGAGAGTTCAAAATTTACTCCTGCTAGGTTGACTTGGTGGTTTTGTAAGCTGAGAATGAACAACCTAGTCAAGTCTGAGTGGCTCTGGACCTGTTTAACCCTCTCACAAAACTAATAGCATCCAACATCTTGAAAACATGCAAGGATCATGGGAGAAGAGGTGATTTGAATGGTATATAGGGGCTCAAACCTATTAACCCTTCCTCCCTTGCGTTTTGGCTTGATAGTCCTTTGGCCTTCATCATTGTTGGTATTGATTTCTTCCTCATACATGGTGACTAGTCTAGAACAAGATATTTTTAGCTTTTTTGAGAGCCTTTAGGTCTAGAGAGGGCAAATGAGTGATGTGAGGGAAAATTTTGGCAAATGAAGGAAAAATGAGGTAGGTCTACGAAAATTTCAGATTTTTAGGAGGAGGGCTGTTGGAACTGAGTGTCTTGACACAAATGACAACTCTCAAATTTGCAAACCCTACCCTAGAAGGTCCATAATTTGATTTTTATGCAGATTAGGGTTTGGTCACATAGGTTTTTAAATTTCTCTTTTGATTATGAATAAAAAATATTACTTGGAGAAAAAGGAAAAAGGGACCACCAACCTTGCTTTGACTAATTCAGGAGCTTTGGAGGAAAGAAAATCTAAATTTAGGCCTTTATTGAACAATTTAGACCAAAAATCATCGGTGCGTAGCGCCAGAGGCTGCTTCTGTGGGAAAGTCGGGTCGGGCTGAGCCTGTGCGTAGCTCCTTGGCCGGTGCATAGCACCACCCTCCCGGTGCACAACGCAGTGTAAAATAACACTGCAGCCAACTCATATGTGCGCAGCGCCCAAAAAATTTCCATAGTTTTGCAAAAAATCCTTAAAAACTTCTTTCAACGGTTTTTCTTCTTCTCTGCAAAGATGAATATGAAGTGGGAGAGAGGGAAAGGAGACTTTATACTCCTTTTGAAAAGTATTTCAAGACCAAAACCCACTTTATAAGGTTTGTTTTCTCTTTATTTTTCTCACTGTCTTTTTGGATTTTTTTGGTCCTGTAGGTGGCAGTTTGACAAAAAATATGGTTTTTCTTTGCTGGAAGCCTCTTAATGTTCTTCTTTTACTAACAAAACTTTCATAAAGTTCAAACATGTGCCTTCAACCCACACTTGAAACCATGATCCCTTTCAAAGAAGTCTATGTTGACTAAGTTTTGATGAAAATGGACAGATAGTGAAATTAGTGCTTCTGTTTTGAAGGTTTTTCTTCACTTTATTCTCTTTATGAAGTTAAACACTTGTAAACAGTAATCTTGTGAACATGTTGGCACTTTTTCTAGGAGTCTTCAGTCCTTCAGGTTTATGCCTTTAATTACTTGGTGGAGAGATTGAAAATAAGAGTTTAACCTTCCTTCAACTGACCTTCTATCATGTATCTTTTTGAGATAGTGAAACAAACCTTTTGGTGTGAAAAACCTTATCAGTTGGCACCAATAACCCTTTTAGTCTTCATGTGTGCCATCTTTGTGAGAAACATTTTAGTTTGTTTTTCCTTACCAATCTTCCTGTAGGTAACCCTTTGTGACAGTCGTTCAGAAGTGTCACTCAATGTTAATCTATCTCTTGTAGAATATGCTCTTGATAAGAAAAAACATTTCGAAGGCTTTACTGCTCTTAGGCTAGCTATATTTTTGTTTCTTTGAACATGTTGACAGTGATGCATATCTGGTTGGTAAGGTGAGAAAAATAAACTATTTTTGTGTCTTTCCATTGGCCACTTCTTTTCTTGCAGGTGCCTACACAACTTCTGACTTTTGATCACTGTCTCTTTTGGAGTTGGACAACTCATTTTATCAACAATGAACCTATGCTTGTCATAGTTGCCTCCTTGGGCAGTTTTTCCCTCATGCTTGCCCCCTTTGACCATTTGAAAATTCCTTTTACTGTTTTTCGAGAGGTCAAAACCTTGCACTGGTATTTCTGGCTCTTTTTCTGATACTCTTTATCATCTTTCTTCCTTTGGTGTAGTGGAGTATTGGTGTTTATGTCTGCCTCCTTTGATCCCTTTAGGACCTCTAATTTTACCTTTTAAAACCTCATGCCTTTGTACTAATACTCTTTTCCCTTTGTATCTTTGGCGAGGTGGAGTTAGTGCCTCTTTGCCAAACCTTAGAGGGCAGCTTGAAACTCTTGGAAGCCATCTGCTGTTATGAAGGAGGCTCTTTGTCATCATTTGAGTTGTTTTTCATTCTTCCCAAACTCCTAGGTTTTAGGGTTGCTGATAAAAAAGTAAATAGTGTTGTCTTCTAAGTTCTCAAAAACTTCTCTAGACTAATTAATTATTTCTAAAAGTCATCAATGTGCACTTGAAGGAGTTGAGGTGGCCTTTGCCCTTGTAACCCTAATACTGATTCCTTGTTTGGTTAAAGCTGTCACAAACCCTAATTCTCCAAAACATAGGCCTTACTGCCTTCTCTTCTTTACTATGGATGGTCTTCTGGTGATGATTTTCCCTTTTACCTTACCAATTGCTAGTCTGATGGCTTTTTGATCCTCTTGCAGAAATGTGAGAAAAGGGCAGCTGTCCCCTTGCAAGATTTGTGCTTTAGACCAAAAGCCTTTTTGAGTGACCTCTTTTGATCACTTTGGACAAGATAACCCATCCTTTTCTTCTTTGAATGTAGTTTCTTCATGCAGGAAAAACATAGTTGTTAGGATACCAAATCCACCCTAGGACCTTGTGAAACCCTAGGTGACCTAGTGGAAGCTTTCTTGGACTTGGCTTTTGGACTGAGACCTAGAATTTGGGATCATCAAGTGTAATATAGAATTTATGATAAACTAATGTATTGAAGATCCAAAATCCAATGTACTTGATTTATCTAAAGAGCCTACAGAGATAGCTTGAGACCATCAGTGTTTGGGAGTATTTTGGGAGACACAACAAAGTTGTTTGATTGGTGGGATTAGGTAGTAGTGGGGGTTTTTAGGAAAAATAAACAGACAATTTGTGCCAAAGGTGAATACATATAGACAGAAAGAGTGACATAAGTCTCTAATGGGTTTTTTGGGACTGGTAAGCAAAGCTAGACATTATGGAATGATGAAATAGTGAAAATTTATCTTGAGGATAATGAAGGCAGTGATATTTCTAGAACTCACAATGTTTATGAACCTTGTTTCTAGAAATCTTGGGATAATCATTTATTCATCAAAAAAGGAAAAAATTACTGATGACTAACAGTGGCTCCACTTGGGGAGGGCAGCTCCTTTTCAAGAGGTGTCCAGAACTTCATATCTTTGGCTTTATGGAAACCAGTGCCTCATCCATTGGGTAGATTTTTACGTCTTTTTATTTGTTGATGTTTGCTTGAAGTTATGATCTCAACAATATGAAAGGCATGATTAGCTCACTTCATCTCTACCTACCCAAACTACTTGCCTAACATTTTTTCTTCTTTAGGTGCACTTGGACTAGCAACCTTGACATCTCTTTTTTTTTAAGAGAAAAATAAACTATCTACTTCTACCTTATTTCTTCCCAGAGCTCAGATTACTAATGAACTCCTTTGATTCTCTACCTATACTATTCAACTGTCAAGGTTAAACTGTTTGACATGATTTATTCTCTATGCTATAAACATGAAATTGAAAATATGGCTAAATCAATATTAGACAATCTTGTTTACCATGGGTTTGTGGCATAAAAACAAGTTGCACACAAATGTTATTTTTGTACAAAATAAGAATAGAAAAATCAGGGCTAGGATACATTGTTTGCTACTCATCCCTATTTTTCTCTTTGGTTCTGTTTTAAGCATGTGGAACCAGTATCTTTCTACCTAATCTATTATTTTGACTAGTCAAGCTTGAATAATTTGACCCACTATCCTTCACTAACTTATCAACAATAAATTTAAAACATGTTTTAGCCATGATTAGGCTAGATTACTTAAACAAGAATTCTTTATGCACTAGTAGTGGTATTTAGGCTTACCCACTTTCAGTAGTTCTATTTTTGGGTATGGGGCTTTATCTCTTTTCAAATATGCCCTCTTTTCCATTTTTCTGTTTTGTACATATATATTTTTTGTGATTTCTCTCAATATCTTTTCATCAAACAATGATATGTACAATGATTGAAAAATTCCAACTAAGACTCTAAATGTCCATGGTATTTGATTACCCTGTCTTCCACAGGATCATCCACTAATTATATTTCATTAAGCTCTTGTAGATGAGGAACATGGATATATATTCTTGAGGGCATAGTACAGGATTTCTGCCAAGAATTATCAAATATGCCAAGTTCTCCTTTATATTTCTTCTTTGAGTTTAGTTTCCAAACCTTGTTTATGTGAAAGAAATTGTCTAGGTGAAGAAAGCATTCTTCATCAGCTCCCAAACAAATGACAATGTCATCAATGTACATGATAGTGAAATAGTTGGTAACTGGTGCCATGGCCTCTTGGAAGGTGTCTTTAGCATTCCTTATACTAGAAAAAATTTGGTCAAGCATGTAGTCATTCCAAGGAACTTTAAAGATATCTTTGTGTTGATTGATTTGAAGTGGTATCATCTCATGAAAACCTAAAACACTACCATTCAAATTCATCTTGTTCGAAATTCCTATTTTTGGCATGGGATGATTTATCTTGGGAAATGGGTGTTTGGACTCCATGGAGGCTCTGCCTAAGTGTCTAATTTCCATACATAGTTTGCATCCTTTGGTTTTCTTTGTTAGTGACAGAATTTGTCCAAAGGTTTCATAGTTCTTCTTGGAAAAAGGATTCTTTTGAACAATGTCTATGTCATCAGGTTTTGAGCTTTTACTTCTATAAACAAGAGCATCCTCAAATTTCTTGCATAACCTCAAGTATTTGAGTTTTGTGTGTAATGGCAAGGCTTTGGATAATTTAATCACCTTGGTTCTTCTTAGGCTAGCTATATTTTATCCCTTTATATCAGTTTCAACAAACATCCCTTTAGGATTGATGACAACATCAGCGAGAGTCAATACATTTTCTAGGGGAACAAGACTCTCTGATAATGAGGTGTCTAGATAAGGTAAGAACATAAGACTCCTTTGATTTATATCACTCAAGATTTTTGTTCTGTGAGGGAAACTTAGCATTTTGGGATAGGTAAAAGGGAAGGGTTTTGTTTCTGATGTTTGTCCTCCCTTTGAGCAACCTGATTCATATGTCAAACTGACCATTGGTTTTGAGGTTTCATTGTTAGTTTGTAGAGAGTCAAGTTTGATTTTATCATAATCTGTTTGTTCAAGATTTCTATAGTTCTGAATACTGAGTTCTTCATGCAAATACTGGTTTGGATGTTTTAGTGTGTCTTGATGTGTTTCAACTTCATATACCTACTCATCATTATCTTCCTCATTATATAATATGAAAGAATCAAGATCTGAGAGAATAGAATAAACAGGAGTGTTGTCTGGTCTTTCCTGATTACTAACCATATACTTCATATGTGACTCTCGGTATAATCTCCTTGTCTGGTTGAAAAAAATGATGGTAGCATAGGACATATCTAGTTGAAGGTTCCCCTGAAGCTTGGCTCCCCAAGATCTGGATAAAAGCATGCCATACTTGAGAGGAATATCTACCACTACTATGTCCATGACTAGATTCTTAGCAAGCACTTGTGCTAGGTTGACACAAAGGTCCTTGATCAGGCCCAAACATTTGACCCTACTGGAATCGAAGGAGTACAAGTCTTTATAAGGTTTAGTTATTTCTAGGCCTAACCTCTCCATCACAACTTTGGGCATGAGATTGTGAGAGGCACCAGAATCCAGCATGGCATTATGTAAGATTTTGTCATGTATGTTTACGCTGATATAGAAAGGGGGAATGGCTCCTTCCTGATACTTTCCTTCTATTTTGGGTCCAAACAACAACTCAGGTGTGTCATCATCCAAGTGAAAAGTGTCAGCATCATTTCCTATGTTTAGTACCTTCAACATTTGAGACCTATACATTGGTTGAGTAACCATTTCAGTGAGGGGCATATTTATCTTGATTTTGGAAATATCTCCCTCAAAACTGAAAGGTACTAGTGTTTTGAATATATTAACATTAACTTTATCAGTCATGATATTTTCTAAATTCTTAATTTTTTGATCCTGATTTGGATTTTTAGTCAAAATGGTTTTCTTAGGGTCAATGTTGAAGGTACTAGGACAGCTAAGGTCATTGTTTGGATGGCTAAGTTTTCCTTTGTTTGCTTCAGATTTCTTAACCATAGTGTTAACATTCTCTGTTGTTTTCTTAGAGGTGTTTTCAGGTACTTTCCGAATAGAAGCATCTATTTGGTCTTTCTTAGCTAAATCTAGGTATTTTTTTCTCCTAAGATCATACTGCTTATGGATTTCCATGATGGCATTTTCAAATCCCAAGCGCTAGTCTTCAGAATCCTCATAGTTTGTGTCATTTTGATCTGAGGAAAATAAGCCTTGTTCTTCTTCGGTGAGAAAAACATCTTCTTCATTATCAAAACCTATTAGATTTATATAGTTTTCCTCAGGTTCTATAATTTCTCCTTCTTCCTCATCTACACAGTTTTGTTGAAAGGGGGGTCTGATTTGTTGGTCATTTTCCCTTTGTTTGATTTGAGGGGTATCTCTTCTGAAGTTTTGAGTTATGTTTCGGTTTTGGGAGTTGGCTTGGTTGTCCCTAGGAGGTGTCCTTTCATTTAAGTTTATATTCTCAATCATTCTCTCCATAGTTCTCATCAGGCTGTCCATTTTAGAATCAGATGAGGAGGTTGAGGGCATGGTTTCATCTTTATAGGTTACTCTCTTCTCTGATTTCAACCTAGCTTTCTTTTCAATTAAGTTTACCTCTACACTAATTGCTGCTTTTTGCATTTCTTCTAAATTTTCAGGGTCTCTTTCCCTCAATTGGAAAGTCATGTCGGGATCAAAACCTTCAGGAAATTTCACTAGTGCTAGGCCTTGTGGAAGTTTCATGTGAGGTGGGAGAGCATTATACACACTGTTAAACCTGGTGCAATAGTCTTGCACACTTTCTCCTACATTCCTTTAAGGTTGATATATTCAGACAGGATTTGGAGGGGGTTTTTCTTGATTTCCCACTTTTTTATGAAATTTTGGTGGAGGGAAGGGAGGGCATGTATTGAATTAGGAGTTAATGCTTTAAACCATTTTTTGGCCTCTCCTCCTAAGCTTTGTGCAAAGATCCTCATTTTAATGGTTTCTTCTTCTATCTCCATGTAATCAAAAGCATCATTAATCCTATCTACATGTTGTTGGGCAGTGATGGATTCAACACCTGTGAAATGAGGGATCTTAGACTGATAGTCATTTGGAAAAGGTACTAGGGGTTGAGGTAAGGCCAAAGGTGCATACCAAGCTTCCATGATGGGAGCTAATGGAGGATTTACAAGAGGTGGGTTTGTAATAGGGGGTGAATGATGAAGTGGAGTAGTTTGCATAGTGGTGGTATGGATGGGTGTGGTGGAATTACTTGGACCAACAAACTAATTTTGAGTATACTTGGTAAGGAAAGATTTGAAGTGATGGAGAAGCTGAAATTCAGGTGGTGTGGAAGGAGAGGCTTCTCTACTAGAACTCTAGTGAAAATCTAAGGGTTCAAGGTCAGTTTGGTAAATATCAGTTTGAGAACTATTTCTTAAGAGGTTCCTGGTATGGTGCAAGTCAAACTGGGGATCTTGCAAAGATGTAAGATGTTCAGGTACAAATCTTTCTCTATGGATGGCCCTAATAGTGGTTAAGTTTCCAGATCTAGAATTTTTCCACAAAATATTCTCTAGGTCATTAACTATGTTGGAAGGGTTTGGATCTAGATGAGATCTAGTACTGACCCTATGTGAAGCTAGATTTCAAATCTCAAAATTCAGAGAGGTTGAAAGTGTTAGGATTGTTTTCTTAAGGCTGACATCTCCTAATGATTGGTACTTATTACAGTATGTTAATGGGTTCATAATATTCCTATGGTTGGTGTGAAACAAATCTAGGAATTCAAATGAGTGCTAATGAAGTAATAGGCCTACTGGAGGCTAGTGGAGTCGCCAGGTGGATATTTTTTGTTGTTTTAAGGATGTATGTTTATATTCCACCACCAATAATTGACAAGAAGCCAATCAAAGGGTGTTTTGTGGTTTTTTGAGTTTCTTAAAGTTTTTGATAGTGTCCTAAAGCTGATTCATCATTTTTCTAGGATGATGAAACAAATAGAGTCTACTCTTTGGCTGATAGTGTGAGTTCTTAATGATTTTATAAGGGTATATGAAGTCCTAAGGGTTACTTAGTTTGTCACTAACTCAAAAGGTCCCACCGTGATTTCCAAAATGTTAGTGTGGAGATGAGGTGGCAGATTCATTGGTTTTCTAAGTCAAAATGAGGGTCTAAAGAGTTTTAAGAGGTATTCAGGCAACTATATACTCAGAAGGTCACACCGTGATCGCCAGAATTTTAGGGTGGAGATGAGGTGCAGATTCACTGGATTTTCTAATTTTAATTGAGGTTCAAATGATTCTTAAGATGTATTTAGGCTACTACATACTCATAAGGTCTCACCGTGATCGCCAGAATGTTAGTGTCCCGTGATTTGGTAGATTGGTAGACCAAATGACAGGGTAACATGGAAATAGTATTTAGAGTCTGAGGACCTAGCCTTCCTCGACTCAGAGAGGGATCTCTCTATTGGGTGCAAAGGATGTGTTCCTTTTGCTCTAGGGTTTTGATTTTAGGCTAGTTGTTAAGTGTAGGGTTTATTTATTGTTTTGGTTGGGTAAGCTGGTCAAGTGGAATAGGTGGAGTGAGATTCTGTCAAAGCCATTGGGCTATGGATTCAAATGAAGTCAAGGGTGTCTAAATGATGAAACAGAGTGTGTTGTAGGGCCAATTTAACAAGGTTTATGGATCCTTAAGGTGATGTATGAGGTGTAATGAACATCAAGTTTGGGAAAAAACTAAGAGGTCTTAAACGTATATATTTTAAAGCTACAACTCATGAGGTAGGGAAAACCATTAAGCTCAATTAATAATACTCCAACTGATAAACATCCAAGATAAACATTCCAGTGAAACATAGAGACCATAAGAGCTACTAACTTTAGAAATTCACCTTCAAATTTTGGGAAAACATATAAGATAAAAAAAATAACTCAATTTATGAAGAGGGAACTCCTAAACATCATATTTCAAGCTATTGGGAACTATGAAACAAGTTGGTAAGCATGGAAAAAGGGCAAGATCGAACAAGACCTCTTTGACTTAACCCATCAATCAATATTTCACAGAAAGGCTTCAAGATAAGGTTTTGAAAGCTTCAAATAAGTAGGGCATACCATGAATCATACTTGTAAGCTAGCATACTAACCATATATGAAACAAAAAAAAGTTTTGGTTGACCTAAGGAGGAATCAAGAATTCCTTAAGATGGCAAAAATAGGAAAACATCAAGGCTATAACAAACAGGAGGACTGAGGTGCCTCAGAGAACATGTCTCAACCTATACTTTTCTGATTTATAGCAACCAAGAAACATGAAACATAATGATAAAAAAGGAAACAAAAGACAAATTAGGAAAACATCACCATTCACTAAGCTATGGAATCCTACAAACAAGCTTCTCCATCATCAAGCCAAACAAGCCATTCATCCACTTCACAAAACCAATTTCTTCTGCAAGTTTATGAAACCATGTATATTGCTCTTAAAGCTCATCAAATGCCAACAAAATACATAGGGGCCTCATGATATATTTATGGAGAAAATGAGGGTTAAAACCCTAAATGTTGTAGGAAAATGTCAAATATAATCATAAATGTCATTTATGGCCAAGAGACCATGCAAGGCCCAAGGCACGTAATATCCTAAGAAATAAATGCAAAAATAACTATTTGAACCTAATTCTAGAGTAATTTTCATCAAAAAACTCAAAAATATCTATTTGCAATAAATGAGTGTGTTTTGTTGACTTTTGGTCCAAAACACACTAGGCAGCCTCTGTGCATAGCGCCACTTCAGCAAAAAATAGGGTCTCTTGTGGCTGAGTTTTGGACCCCTTCCCGACACTGGATTTGGCTCCGTGATGGCTCATTCGAAAGCCTGAAGAGTATAATTTCAATAAATGCATGATTTGTGATGATTGGTTTCCATTTACCTATCCAAAAATCAATTTCCCCAACACTTCTATGTGCATAGTGCCTGGTCTAAAAATGAGGCAAAAAGGTCAAATTTTTTATGTTTTTCGACCTTTTGGGGGGTCAAAAATGCTCCAAATGATCTGAAAATTGGTGAGAATACTGCTGGTGATGTGAGGAATCCAAAAATTCAAACTTTGTGAGCTGAGGATGCAGCAATTTTGTGCGTAGCACCTAGGGTGTTGCGCATAGAGGGGTCAAAATTTGAAAATAACAAAATTTTGTTCAAATTGCCTCAAAATTTGTGGAGAGGTCCCTCAAGAGGTCTTGGACACCTTTTGAGAAGCCTTAGCCAAAAATCCAAGGCTTTCATGCACTTTTTCCCTTTTTAGGTTTTCTAGCTCTATAAGGGCCTCCTTTAGTTTGGCACAAGCAAGCATGTTTTTCCTTGCATAATGCTTGGTCATTTTCTTTTGTAGAGCAAGGTCCCTTTTCACCTTCTTGAAATGTTTGTGCTCCTCCTTTTAATACTGAATGACACCTTGTTCCATGTCAAAGTCTCTTTCCCACTCCTGAAGTTTTGCATCTTTCTCCAAGAGAAGTAATCTAGTAGTCATATCCTTGTCCTCATTGTCACTGTCTAGATCAATGAATTGAGGCTCTTGAGAAGTCTTCTTGATCCTTTTGCTTCTCCTTACCTTTAATTTCTGCTCACCTTTTTCCTTCTTTTCCTTACCTTTTTCCTTGGGCTCGATAGCTAGATGAGAGATGGTTCTTTGCCTTTTTGAGGCCGCAAACACATCTCTCTTTCCTCTGTAGTATGTGCATGTGAGAGGAGTGATCATGGTAGATTTGATAGTGTCTTCTTCATTAATTTGACCCTTGTTATTGTCACCAGCCTTTTCATCTTTTCCATTGCTTTCATGAGTTACCTTATGCCCCATTGGGTCACTGATTTCTTGACCTTGAGCTTCATTATCATCTTCATTTCCCTCACTATTTTCCATACTATCTTTTTGGCCTTCAAACTGATCATTACTCTCCTCACTTGCCTCATTTTGGCTTTATCCTTCACTAAGGTCCTCTTATTGGTCATTTCCTGCACTGTCACTTTGAGTCTCTTGGTCATTTAGAGGCTTATTAGTGTCATGACAATCATGACAGTTGTCATGACTGTCATGACTATTTCCTTGCTCATCACTGATTGTTTTATTTTTGCTATTGCTGTGGTCACTTCCTTCATCTTCAAACTTTGTTTCAGCCTCATAATCTGCCTGCTCTTGGTCTTCCATCTCCTCATCATCTCCCTCTTTTCCTCAAGTTCATCATCTTCATTCATTTCAGCGCTGTTTTCACTATCATTGTGCTCACTGTCATGCTCAAGCACATCTTCCTCTTGGTTGTCTTGTGCACTCTCTTGCTGACTTTCATCTTGATTTTTTTCTTCATAATCCTCTTGGTCTTCATCTTGTTCATCATAAACACCCTTTTCTACACTTGAGATATATTTATTGGTGTCATCATTATCACTTTCTTGCTCCAATTTCTCACTGTCTTCCTCTTTTTTACTGCCATTTTCATCACTCTCCTCCATGCCATCATCATCCTCTTGGTCTTCCTCATTAGACTCTTCCTCTGCCTCATTGTCTTCTTTATCTTCACTACTATTTGTTTGTTCTTCATTGCTACTGCCATCATCTTCTTCCTCTACACTACTGTCATCTTCTTTTTCTTGATTTAACTATGTTTCTACCTCATTGTCTTCATCACTCTCACTTTCATCTACTTGTTCATTATTGCTACTGCCACCATCTTCACTTGATGCATTAGGAGAAGAGATAGGAGGTAAGTTTCCTTGTGGAGAAGGCATATGTGTAGATTATGGAGGAGTGGAGGTAGGTAGGTGTGAAGTGGAAGGCAAATTTTGTTGAGTGAAGGCTTGGGGATTTGCAAATACATCATGTGAGATAAAAACCTCCCAAGGGATTCCCTGTTGCTCCAGCTGGTGCAAAACAATCATCTTAACCAAGGAGTGGTGAAAAAGGCTCTACATTTAGTGGGCATAACTCCTCTTCTTGACCACTGAAGCCATTTTTCCAATGCTCTGGTAGAGATAATATGGTAGGTTTAGTAATTTAACCCTGGTGAAGTGCATTAGTAGCCTTATGTAATAAGAATAAACCCTGGAGTACCTCCCCTCACAGGTGAATTATTTTATAATCTGCCTCATCAGTAGAGCATACCTTTCTATCAAGTGCGAGAAGGGGAAAACAACCTTGCAGCCTTGTTGACAACTAGGTTTGAGATAGGGCTCATAGTAGTTCAAGTCCAATTTCTTCTGTTTAAACCATCTCTCACCAAAATCTGGTATTCTTTTGGATTTAGCAATGGATTCAGATGAGAGTTCAAAATTTACACCTGCTAGGTTGACTTGGTGGTTTTCTAAGATGAGAATGAACAACCTAGTCAAGTCAGAGTGGCTCTAGACCTATTTAACCCTCTCACAAAACTGATAGCATCCAACATCTTGAAAACATGCAAGGATCATGGGATAAGAGGTGATTTGAATGGTATCTAGGGGCTCAAACCTATTAACCCTTCCTCCCTTACGTTTTGGCTTGATAGTCCTTTGGCCTTCATCACTACTGGTATTGATTTCTTCCTCAGACATGGTGACTGGTCTAGAACAAAATAGTTTTAGCTTGTTTGAGAGCCTTTAGGTCTAGAGAGGGAAAATGAGTGATGTGAGGGCAAATTTTTGCAAATGAAGGAAAAATGAGATAGGTGTAGGAAAATTTCAGAGTTTTAGGAGGAGTGATGTTGGAACTGAGTGTCTTGACACAAATGACAACTCTCAAATTTGCAAACCCTACCCTAGAAGGTCCATAATTTGATTTTTATGCAGATTAGGGTTTGGCCACATAGGTTTTTGAATTTCTGTTTTGATTATGAATAAAAAATATTACTTGGAGAAAAAGGAAAAAGGGACCACCGACCTTGCTTTGACTAATACAGGAGCTTTGGAGGCAAGAAAATCTGAATTTAGGCCTTTTTTGAACAATTTAGACCAAAAATCACCGGTGTGTAGCCCTAGAGGCTGCTTCTATGGGCGAGTCAGATCAGGTTGAGCCTATGCGTAGCACCCTGGCCAGTGTGTAGCACTACCTCCCAGTGTGCAGCATAGTGTAAAATAACACTATGTCCACCTCGTCTGTGCGTAGCACCGACGGCCAGGTGCGTAGCACCCAAAAAAATTCCACAGTTTTGCAAAAAACCCTTAAAAACTTCTTTCAATGGTTTTTCTTATTCTCTACAAAGATGAATATGAGGTGGGAGAGAGGGAAAGGAGACTTTATACTCCTTTTGAAAAGCATTTCAAGACCAAAACCCAATTTATAAGGTTTGTTTTCTCTTTATTTTTCTCACTATCTTTTTGGCTTTTTTGGTCTTGTAGGTGGCAGTTTGATAAAAAATATGGTTTTTCTTTGCTGGAAGCCTCTTAATGTTCTTCTTGTACTAATAAAAATTTCATCAAGTTCAAACATGTGCCTTCAACCCACACTTGAAACCATGAGCCCTTTCAAAGAAGTTTATTTTGACCAAGTTTTGATGAAAATGGACAGATAGTGAAATTAGTGCCTCTGTTTTGAAGGTTTTTCTTCACTTTATCCTCTTTATGAACTTCAACACTTGTAAACATTAATCTTGTGAACATGCTGGCACTTTTTCTGGGATTCTTCAGTCCTGCAGGTTTATGCCTTTAATTGCTTGGTGGATTGACTGAAAAGAAGATTTTAAACTTCCTTCAACTAACCTTCTGTCATGTATCTCTTTGAGATAGTGAAACAAAACTTTTGGTGTGAAAAACCTTATCAGTTGGCACCAACAACCTTTTTAGTCTTCATGTGTGCCATGTTGGTGAGAAACATTTTAGTTTGTTTTTCCTTACAAATCTTCCTGTAGGTAACCCTTTGTGACAGTCCTGCAGAAGTGTCACTCAGGGTTAATCTATCTCTTGCAGAATATGTTATTGATAAGAAAAAAAAAATTGGAGGCTTTACTACTCTTAGGCCAGCTATATGTTTGTTTCTTTTACCATGTTGACAGTGATGCATCTCTGGTTGGGAAGGTGAGAAAAATAAAAAAATTTTGTGTCTTTCCATTGGCCACTTTTGTTCTTGCAGGTTCCTACACAACTTCTGCCTTTTGATCACTGTCTCTTTTGGATTTGGACAACTCATTTTATCAATAATGAACCTATGCTTGTCATAGTTGCCTCCTTGGGCAGTTTTTCCCTCATGCTTGCCCCCTTTGACCATTTGAAAATGCCTTTGACTGTTTTTTGAGAGGTCAAAACCTTGCACTGGTATTTTTGGCTCTTTTGCTAATACTCTTTATCATATTTATTCCTTTGGTGTAGTGGAGCATTGGTGTTTATGTATGCCTCCTTTGATCCCTTTAGGACCTCTGATTTTACCTTTTAAAACCTCATGCCTTTGTACTAATACTCTTTTCCCTTTGTATCTTTGGTGAGGTGGAGTTAATGCCTCTTTGCCAAACCTTAGAGGGCAGCTTGAAACTCTTAGAAGCCATCTGTTGTTATGAAGGAGGCTCTTTGTCATCATTTGACCTATTTTTCATTCTTCCCAAACTCCTAGGTTTTAGGGCTACTGAGAAAAAATTAAATAGTGTTGTCTTCTAAGTTCTCAAAAACTTCTCTAAACTCATTAATTATTTCTAAAAGTCTTCAATGTGCACTTGAAGGAGTTGAGGTGGCCTTTTCCCTCTTAACCCTAGTACTGATTCCTTGTTTGGTTAAATTTATCACAAACCCTGATTCTCCAAAGCATAGGCCTTGTTGCCTTCTCTTTTTTACTGTGGATGGTCTTCTTGCGATGATTTTCCCTTTTACCTTACCAATTTCTAGTCTGATGGCTATTTGATCCTCTTGCAGAAATGTGATTAAAGGGAAGTTGTCCCCTTGCAATATTTGTGCTTTAGACCAAAAGCCTTTTTGAGTGACCTCTTTTGATCACTTTGGACAAGATCACCTGTCCTTTTCTTCTTTTAATGTAGTTTCTTCATGCAGGAAAAACATAGTTTTTAGGATACAAAATCCACCCTATGACCTTGTGAAACCCTAGGTGATCTAGTGGAAGCTTTCTTGGACTGAGACATAGAATTTGGGATCATCAAGTGTAATATATAAGTTATGGTCTTCTTGCGATGATTTTCCCTTTTACCTTACCAATTTCTAGTCTGATGGCTATTTGATCCTCGTGCAGAAATGTGAGCAAAGGGCAGTTGTTCCCTTGCAAGATTTGTGCTTTAGACCAAAAGCCTTTTTGAGTGACCTCTTTTGATCACTTTGAACAATATCACCTATCCTTTTCTTATTTTAATGTATTTTCTTCATGCAGGAAAAACATATTTGTTAGGATACAAAATCCACCCTATGACCTTGTGAAACCCTAGGTGATCTAGTGGAAGCTTTCTTGGACTTGGCTTTTGGACTGAGACCTAGAATTTGGGATCATCAAGTGTAATATAGAATTTATGATAAACTAATTTATTGAATATCCAAAATCCAATGTACTTGATTTATCTAAAGACCCTACAGAGATAGCTTGACACCATCAGTGTTTGGGAGTATTTTGGGAGACACAAAAAAGTTGTTTGATTGGTGGGATTAGGTAGTAGTGGGGGTTTTTAGGCAAAAAAATACATAGGATTTGGTCCAAAGGTGAATACATATAGACAGAAAGAGTGACATAAGTCTCTAATGGGTTTTCTGGGACTGGTAAGCAAAGCTAGACATTATGGAATGATGAAATAGTGAAAAATTATCTTGAGGATAATGAGGATAATGAAGGCAATGAGATTTCTAGAACTCACGATGTTTATGAACCTTTTTTCTAGAATTATTGGGATAATCATTTAGTCATCAACAAAGGAAAAAATTATTGATGACTAACAGAAGCTAAGATGGATGATGTGGAAGCTAAGATGCATGGCATGGAAGCTAAGATTGATGATATAGAAGGAAAGATGGAAGCTTTGAAGAAAGACATGGAAGGTTTGAAGGAAGGTTTGGAAAATTTGCTACAAGAAAAGCTTCCTAATGGTGAAAAGGTAGTCGAGAAAACTCATGATGAGAACAAAAGAAATATTAATCATGATTTCATAGACTCTAATGTTGGATTTAAGACCCACCATATTCCAAAGATCGATATGAGGAAGTTTGATGGCAAGGATCCCGTAACATGGATATTAGATATGGAGAAATATTTTGATCTCCAAAATGTGAAAAACACACAAAAGTTATGCTTTGCAACTTTATATTTAGAACAAATACATCTGTATGGTATCGATGTCTTTGTTCTAATAAAAAAATTGTCACTTGGTCAATTTTTACAGAGGAAATGATAACACATTATGAGGATACAAAGAGCAACACCTTCTTTAGCCAGTTAATAAATCTCAAACAAAGTACTTCAATGGTGGAGCACATTGAGGACTTCCAAAAAATTGAATATAAGGGTAACTAATATTCCAGAGGAACACATTATTGATGTCTTCATAGGGACTTTAAAGGATAACATACAACATGAGGTTCACCTTTGGGAACATGATTCATTGGAGAAGGCATTCAGGCTGGCAAGAAAAATTGAAAGTGAAATTATGGTGACAAGGAAGCCTACTACTCACATCTATAAATATGGAATTGTTGATACTCCTAGACTCCCACAACCTACAAGGTTGACACCACAACAATTGGAATAAAAAAGAGCAAAAGGGATTTGCTTTAGTTGTGATAGAATATACACTAAAGGTTATAAGTGTGCCGAGAAGAAATTATTTTACATAGATTGTGAAGAGGAGGAAGAAAATGAACAAGAAACTTCAAAAGAAGAGGATATACACCAAGAACCAACCCTAGAGAAAGAATAAATGAGTCTGACCATATCCTGAAATGAATTGGCGGGAATTACCAATCCTCAAAATCTCAAGATAGAAGGGCATATCAAGAAGAAAAATGTAATAGTGTTTATTGATTCGGGTAGTACACATAATTTTATTCATTGAAAGGTAGCCAAGGAATTGAATTTCTTCCTATACCCAGCACCAGAGTGTCAAGTGATGGTTGCAAATGGAGGAACTATAAATTGCTCTAGAAAGTGCCATAATATCAAGAAAACCATGGGGGAATATGTATTGAATAGTACAATTATTTCCATTCCAATGGGAGGTGATGATGTTGTACTAAGAGTACAATGGTTACAATATTTGGGGATGATAACTTTTTATTTTCATGAACTTTTCTTGAAATTTTTTTCGGAAGGAAAGGAAGTTGAATTATGGGGTATCACAGGGAATTTGGGAAAGATAATAAGCTCTAATGTCATGAAAAAGCTTCTGAAGAAATAAAAATGGGGCGTAATTGCACAATTATGCTCACTAGAAGTTCCACCATCAAAATCATATATTTCTCCAGATATCCAAAAAGTCTTGGAAAATCATTCCAAGGTGTTTGAAACTCCCAAAGGACTCCCGCCTATTCGTGATCATGATCATGCCATTCATTTGATTCCAGGAAGTGTTCCTCAAAACATCAGACCTTATAGATATCCTTATGTCCAAAAAAGTGAAATTGAATGTATGATTGCAGAAATGTTAGAGGTTGGTATAATTCAACCTGGTCAAAGTTCTTTCTCTGCTCCAGTAGTATTGGTGCACAAGAAGGATGGATAATGGCACATGTCTCTGGATTATAGGAAGCTCAATAAACTCACTATTAAATATAAATTTCCCATTCTTGTGATTGATGAATTATTGGATGAATTACATGGAGAAATTTATTTTACCAAATTAAAATGTCATCAAATTAGAATGAAGACTGAAGATATTCGAAAAATAACATTTCGAACTCATGAGGGTCATTATGAACTTTTGGTCATACCTTTTGGCCTTAGCAATGCACCTTCTACATTTCAAGGGTTGATGAATTCCATTTTAAAACCCTTCCTTAGAAAATTTGTGTTAGTATTTTTTGATGATATACTAATCTACAACAGGTCTTGGAAGGATCATGTTCAACATGTTGACAGGGTGCTCAAATTATTGGACAAGAAACAATTATATGAAAAAACCTCCAAATTTTTCTTTGGAGTACAAGAGGTGGAATATCTAGATCATATTGTATGTCAAGAGGGTGTTAAGGTAGAACCTAACAAAATTAAATCCATTAAGGAATGGAAATTCCCTACAACCATAAAGCAGTTGCGAGGATTTCTCAGGTCAACATGATATTATCGCAAGTTTGTTAAGAATTATGGGAGAATAATAGCATCTATAAAAACCTTATTGAATAAAGATGAATTTACATGGACTCTTGAAGCAACTAAGGCCTTTGAACATCTTAAAGAGGAAATGTGCCAAGCATCGGTCTTAGCTACGCTAGACTTCACAAAAACCTTTATTGTGGAATGTGATGACTCAGGGAATGGAATTGGTGTTGTTTTAATGCAAGAAGGAAAACCAATTTCTTTTGAAATTCTTCCAATCAAAGGAAAGTATTTATAGAAAGTTATTTATGAGAAGGAAATGTTGGCAATACTACATGCACTAAATAAATGTCGACCTTACCTAATGGGAAGACACTTCAAGGTAAAACTGATAATGATAGTCTTAAATACTTTTTGGAACAAAAACTATCTTCAGAAGAGCAACAAAAATGGGTCACAAAGATGTTGGGTTATGACTTTGAAATCATCTACAAAAAGGGAAGATAAATGTTGTTGCAGATTCACTCTCAAGAAAATATGAGGAGTTGGAAGCATTTCTTCATCCCATTTATATTATCCAACTAGATTGGATAACCGAAGCAATGGAGGAATGGAATAATAATGAAGAAGTGTGGACACTCATTCAAAAGTTGCAGCAAGATCCTAGTACATTTGATACATTTAGTTGGAAAAATGATTCCTTATGGTACAAAGATCACTTATATATTTGTAAGAATTCCCAACTAAAACAAAAGATTATTTTTGAATTGCCCACCTCTCCCTTAGGAGGACACTCGAGATTTTTAAAAACTTACCACAGGGTGAAGAAAGAATTTTTTGGGATGGCCTTAAATCTGATATTCAAAAGTTTGTGGTGGAATGTTTGGTTTTCCAGCAAAATAAATTTGATACAATTAAGACCCTGGGTCTGCTACATCCTTATCCATTCCAAGTCAACATTGGGAGGAGGTTCCAATGGATTTATCACAGTTTTACCTAAGTCCGAAGGAAAGAGTGTCATCATGGCAGTAGTTGATAGAATTACCAAGTATGCACACTTTTGTGCATTATCTCATCCATTTAAAGCAAGTACAGTTGCTACTACATTTATGGAAACAATTTAAAAGCTACATGGAAACCCAAAGATTATTGTAAGCGACAGAGATCCCATTTTCACTGGAAATTTTTGGACAGAATTATTTTCTTGTTTGGGTACTCAACTAGCTCATAGCTCATCTTATCATCCTCAATCCGATGGGAAAACTGAGATAGTGAACAAATTTTTGGAAGGATGTCTTCTTTGTTTTGTATCTGATAACCAAACACAATGGGTCAAGTGGTTACCTCTGGATGAATGGTGGTATAACACTTCCTTCCATACTGCAACAAAAATAACCCCATTTATGGCACTTTATGGATATCATCCACCGTCCATCACATCATCTTTAAGAGAAAATTGTAAGGTTCAAGCAGTGGAATATCACATCGAGCATCAATAGCATGTTCTCCAACTCTTAAAGGATAACCTAAATTTGGCACAAAATCGAATGAAACAACAGGAAGATCAACATCGCAACGAGAGAATTTTTGGTGTAGGAGACAGGATATTTTTACAGCCACAACCATACAAAAAAAATGTCCCTCAAGCAAGCTAAGAAGGATAATAAATTATCACCAAAGTACTATGGTCCTTACAAGGTGTTGCAAAAGATTGGTACTATGGCATAAAAATTGGAGCTTCCTGCTTCTTCCCAAGTGCACCCAGTTTTTCATGTTTCATGCTAAAGGAAGGTTATAGGTGCTAAAATTCTAGTTCAAAAAATATTTCCAGAACTTTATGAGGAAGGATAATTCATATTGGAACCTAAAGTGGTCATGGAAACAAGAACTAGAAAGGTACGATATCGATCAATTTCATAGTATCTCATAAGTGGAAGAACTTATCCACTAAAGATTCCACATGGGAGAATGATAATTTTATACAGAAGCATCCAAAACTACTCAAGAATTGAGGAAAACAATTGTTTGAAGGAGAGGGGCATGTTAGGTCCCTATATTACTAGTGTAGTCCCTTATTATTATTAGTGTAGCCCCCTTATTGTTATTGTTATACCCTTGTAGTCCCCATATTATTATTATTGTGCCCCATAAAATCCCACTATTGTTATTGTTGTGCCCTTACATTATTATTGTTAGGTCAGATAGGATTATATTGTGAACCCATGGACTCCTATATATAAAAAGGAGGTTTTTTCATTTGTATCATCCAAGAATTGTTCATTTTTGTAATGTAAAGGAGGTTTCCCCCTCGAAGTGGCTGATTTCTAAGGCGTTGACCTCTTTTTTCTTCTATTTTAGGGTATAGTTTCATAACATGATGGGAGGTGCACTACCGACATATGTAAAATTACCTTTGAGAGGGAATCAAGTACTCCTCTCACATTAAAATATGTCATGCATGTTCTTAGTTTAAGGAAAAATTTGGTTTTTGTTGCTATGTTGGAAGACCGTGGCTATGATGTGATATTTAGTGAAAGAAAGGTTTTCCTTCATCATAAAGCCACGAGATAGGTGAAAAATATTGGGGTTCGAGTAAAGAACCTCTACAAATTGGATGTAGAAGACTGTGCTACCTTGAGCATGAAAGAAAATAAGGTGGGGAGCCAAGACATCGGTGAGTTATGGAACAGGAGATTGGGCCATATTCACCATGGCGCTTTAAAGATCATGCAACATATTTATACAGGGCACCCAAAGGGTGTACATTGGAGAAGTATATAAATCCACCTTTCACAATAAGGAAAGCCGAGCAAAGGCATTCCTTGAGAGATTTCACTCAGACATGTATGGACTATTCTCAAAAACTTCCACAACAAAACACAGGTATTATGTGATTTTTGTAGATGAATTTTCACACAAGTGTTGGATTTTCTTCATGCAGAAGAAATGTCGGACCTTCTCCAAGTTTTGTGAGTTCAAAGCACTTGTCGAGAAAGATACATGGAATAAGGTGAAGGCTCTAAGGAACAAAAAAGGTGGATAATATGTCTCTAATGAATTCAATAACTTTTGTGCTTCAAAAGGAATTCAAAGGGAATTGATAACACCTCATAACCCACAACATAATGGGGTTGCATAAAGGAAGAGAAAAAATATTTTGGGAGAAGCACAAGTTATGTTGCATGATTAGGGCCTATTATTGCATCTATGGACAGAAGCATGAAATATAAAAATATTTGTCCAGAACATAAATACTCATCAAATACTTAGGATGAATACACCAGAGGAAGTTTTTTCAGGTAAGGGACAAGATGTGTTACATTTTAAAAATTTTGGTTCATCAGTCTATTGCCATATGACCAAATATGCCAGGAAGAAGCTAGAGACAAAAAATAAGTTGGGGATATTTGTGGGGTATAGTGATACACCTCACAACTATCGGGTGTTCTTTCCAGCACAAAGTATGACAGTGGTCAGAAGAGATTTGAAATTTGATGAAGAGAAGGCCATGTGAATTTCCCTTGAGAGGGAGCTTCAATTGCATGCAGTTGAGGAGCTATTGGCTCCAAAAGAAAAAACTCAAGATGTGGAGCAACCACAAGAAGAGGTGCAGAGAGTGGAAGCACCCACTCATGCAGAGACATCTTGAGATGGAAGGAAGTGCACCAGAGAGCTTGAAAGGTTGTTGCTTGATGCTAGAGAGAATGTAGGAGCACCCACATCACAACGCATGTAGAGAAGGTCCCCAAAGTGGTACAGTAAATACATGGATCTTATGAGCGAAGGTTTAGAGATAGAACCATCCTCTTTTGAGGAAGCAGTGCAACAATCAATTTGGGTTGATTCCATGGTTGAGGATTATGGCTCCATTATCAAAAAAAAAATGCATGGGAAGTTGTCCCAAGACTAGAGGGGAAGTCGGTTGTAGGATCTAGGTGGATCTACAAGGTGAAGCAGGCAACATATGGGAGTGTGGAGAAGCACAAGGCCAGATTTTTGGCCAGAGGGTTCACTTAGGATGAGGGGATTGATTATGACGAGAAATTTGAACCAATTGCAAGGTATCCATCAATCATATCCATCCTTGCACTTTCAACGCATATGGGATGGCAGATACATAAGATGGATGTAAAGACAACCTTCCTCAATGGGGTGATTGAGGAAGAGGTGTGCATTGAGAAACTGAAATGTTTTGAGACCTTTGATAGGAATTCACATGTGTGCAGACTCAAGAGAGCACTATATGGGCTAAATCAAGCACCTCGTGCTTGGTACACCAAGATCGAAAACTATTTCACTTGGTTGGGATTCACCAAGAGTGAAGCATATGCAAACCTTTATCATATTATGGTAGAAGGTAAGCTTTTGATTATTGTACTTTATGTCGATGATCTGATATTGAAAGGTGATACACAACTCATCAAGTCTTGTAAAGAGGATCTTGCAAGAGAATTTGAGATGAAGGACATGGGGCTCTTGCACTATTTCTTGGGATTGGAAATATGGCAAAGATATGGGGATTTATTTCTATCTCAGGGAAAGTATGCCAATGATATCCTCAGGAAGTTCCACATGGAGGGCAAAAAACCCATGGATAATCCTTTTGCGGGAAACTAGAGGAAAGAGGATGCTACTTCAGGAGAGGTAGTAGATGTAATATTTACAGGAATCTTGTGGGTTCAATGTATTTGGTGAACACACAACCAGAAATATGCTATGCGGTTAACCATCGTAGTCAAGCTATGGTTAAGCCTACCAAGATCTTTTGGAAGATAGGTAAGAATGTGTTGGGATACCTCAGAGGAACAAAAGAGTTTTGACTATGGTACAGATGGAAAGAGGGAAGTGAAGCTTCGAGGCTTCACTGTTGTAGATTGGGAAAGGATTCCATCCGACATGAAGAGCGCATTAGGGGGCATATTCAACATAGGATCAACATTAATTTCCTAGTACAAAAAGAAACAAATATCAGTTGCACTCAGTGTAGTAGAGGCAAAGTACCTGGAAGCTAGTGAGGAAACATGTGAGGCCATATGGATGAGGCAAATACTTTTTGGTTTGTTTGGTTGAAAGATGGATATGAAGGTGATTTATGGTGATAACCATAGTTGCATCAAACTCTTGGTTAATCTAGTTTTTCATTACAGGTCCAAGCATATTGATACCCGGTATCACCATCTCAGAGATTATGTGCAGAGGCGGATTATGTCATTAGAGTACATTCCCATGGAGGAGAAGGATGTAGAAATATTGATTAAGGCACTATCCAGAACCAAATTCGAGTTCCACAGATACAAGATCAGGGTAGTAGACAATCCCTTTCTTGTTTAGAGGGAGTGTTGAAATGGAAACAAGAATGACACCCCAAGGGGGATTCTAATTTAATTTTCCCTTAATTAAATTAGAAGTAAATTGTAATTCCACATCACATGACAAATTTTACGAATTAAATGAGTCACGAAAACTTAGTTAGCTCAGTAAATTCGAATTGAGGGTCAAACTGGAGGCATGTAGATGTTACTCTAAGTTTTAGGGGGTCCAATTACAATTTATTTTGAGTTGTAATTAGTTAACTCGATTATTTAAGTTAAAATCAGTTTAACTTGTTCTAACTGAGATATGAGCTAGTGATAGGTCTAGTGAATTGAATATGATTTCATTCACATGCAGTGATCAATAATTTAATTGAAAATTATCTATAAATAATTTTTTCATGTTAATTCTAAGGAATGCCTAGTTAAATTTGGGGTTAAAGGGAAGATAACTATCAATTGTATAATTAAAAAATTATATAGGTCATGCATGAGGTCATCAATATGCCTTGCATGTATTGCACAATATATTGATGGGAATTTCCTAATTAATAGGGGCTCAATTAGCCCAGTAATGCGTGAACAAGGCTGGTCATGCAGAGACAAGGAAGTTGTTAAATATTGGACCAAACTTTCTTAGATCAGAGTGAGATAGTCAATAGAGTGCAAAGATTTCTTAGGAGGGGAAATAACATTGTATTGTTTAATTTTCTTGAATTTATGCAATATACAGATAACAAGGTTTTCAGCTGAGTCTTTCCCTAGATACCTCTTGTGTTGTGTGATTGATAATTCTGTCTCTTACTTGTTTATATGATTGTGCAATCGTAATTGTTTTCCACAATTTTTAGAATTGATTAAGTATTTTGTTTTAGTACATTACAAAATCCATTGAATCTATTTAGATATTTATACACACACTTGTGCACAATTTGTAAGTCTCTTAGTCAAAATAATAAACTAATGACTTAAGTTCTTGAATTGTTTTGTCAAGAACAAAGTGCAAATGTGCAAAACTTGGCTTAAAAAAATGCCTGCCAAAGATCGTACAAATGTCATTAATTGGAAATAATCCCATAGGGAATAATAAATATGTATTTGTGATAGAAACATCTTTCATGTTCCTTATATTATGTATTTGTTTCTTGCTATTGATTCGACAAAATGACAATTTTTTAGTTATTAACCTAGCTTTACCCAACTCACAAAATTGTCGGCCATACCCTCCTTCTTCCTTATTTCTAAGTGATTTTAGTTGGAAATGGTGTGTTCTACTATTTTCCACCTCACTATGCACCTGAGTTTCCAATCTTGGCTAAGAAGGAGCCCGTTTAGAAAAAAACGCATAAGGATTTTTATGTATTCATGAGATTTCCCTTTACTTTGATAAAAATGAAATCCAACCCCTATTATGAAATGATTATAGTAAATGGGATAGATACAAATATTGGGAAAGAACATTCCTCTATTGGATTTTTATAACCTTCCATCGCATGCTCACAATGGATGTAGGAAAAGTTCACTTCTAACAAATTTTACTATGATGGACATTTGGTTTAAAATGCAAGCCATAAAAATAAAAATGTATGAAAATATTCTACGATCAATTTGAATGAATGATTTCTTTACACTAGTGCACAATTTATCATTCTCTTTGTCAAAATTCAAAACTAGTGACTTAAGTTCTTGAATTGTTTTGTCAAGAATAGGGTGCAAATGTACAAAACTGGGCTTATAAAAATGCTCTCCGAAGACTATATAAATGTCATAAATTAGAAATAAACCCATGGGGCTGAAGAAAGATGAATTTTTGATAAAAACCTCTTTCACATTCCTCAAATTATGTGTCATTTTATTGCAATTGATTTGACAAAAATGACAATTTATTAGTTTTAAACCAATTCTAAACAACTCAGAAAAATGCTCACCATAAAACTCTCATTTATTCTTCCTTCCTTCTGAGTGATTTTAGTTGAAAATTTTGTATTATACTATTTCCCACCTCATTATACACATGGTTTGAATGAATGATTTAATTTCACTTGCCAACATTTCAACTTCAAAAAGGACATGTTACAAAATAAAAAGTGGACCGATTTTCTTATCTAGATGGAGAACAAGGTATCAATAGTTGAATTTCAATAGTTAGTTGGATATTGTTATGTTTATATGTCAATCTTAATTTCTTGAAACATAGAGTATATGCAACATACCCTTGTTTTCCATATTTATCCAATGAAAAATGTCGTACATTCGAATTGTAAAATTGGTTGGAAGATGGTTGGAACATGATAGGATAAATGTCATCATCTTAGGGTAAACGATGGAATGTTTCCCACCATATTGATGGAACGGTGAAAATTAAAAATATTTAATTGCATCAATGTTACCTATGAGTAAAAAAATACTCTCCAAGTTGAATCATTCAATTTTGCCTTGAAATGAAGGTTGGGTGTGCATTTTTGTGAAGCAGGCCAAAATTTCCTTACTTCACTAAAATGCACGCCCAAGCTTCAATTATTGGCCAATATGATTGATTAAAATTTTAGATTTTTTATTTAATTATTTTACAAACTTTTTCTTTATTATCTCTTTACCATTATCTTAAATATTTATACTTTCAGATTTCATACAACATTCTAAGTTTTGCTTCGACTTGCCTTATGTGAAAGTTGTGTATAAGTGGGAAACATAGTTATGTAGGATATTTGTCAGACATGATGCAAGGTTATATACTAAGGTTATGAACTGTAAAATCATGTCCCATTTCAAATTTCGTTACCAAGAGTGTAATTGGTTTGGCCTCAGAGTGCGTATTTCTTTCAACAATGATCATTGGCAGATATGATCAATTACTATTTTGACAGAATTTGATTTTAGTGTATAACATTTCCTTTATGAAAATGACTATGATATTTTTAATAAAATGGTTTTATATTTAGGTTGTAATGATAATTATTACACAGTCAATTAGGTCATGGTGTGCATTTATTTGAGGCACACAAACCTTCACTTTAACCCACCAAATCGATCCAATTTGGCATTCTCGCACAAAACAAATATCTCTGTGAAAAATTACTATTAATTATGAGTAAAAAATGTACTCCCCATTCTTCATCATTCCATTTGGCCTTGTAATGAAGGCCGAGTGTGAATTTTTGTGAATTAGCCCAAAATTTCCTTGCTTCACTAAAATGCACGCGAAGGCTTCATTTATAGGAAAATCTGATTGTTTCAAATTATAGGTTGTTTATTTAATATTTTTACACACTTTTGAATTACTATATGTTTACTTAGACCCTTAAATAATTATGCTTCAGATTTCATACAACATTCCAAGTTTTCCTTCAACTTGCATTATGTAAATTTTGTGTATAGGGTTTGCTTCAGGTTGTTGTTGGGAGGAACAATTATCCATTTAATTCAGAGAAATAGTTCCAACTCTTCTCATTAATTGTTAATCCAGATAGGTTTTATTATTATAAGGCTATTACACAAAATATATGCAAAGGGAAATGATGACTAGTTCTAATGAATGTCAAACTCAATCAATGTGATCGCACTCTCAACAACTCAACACTCTAGTTGTTACACTCTCAAACCTTGTTTACATTCTCAAGAAATAAACACATAATGAAAAATAAAAGCACTCTGTCACACTGTCACACTTATTCAAAAAAGAATAGCACTCCCACAAACCATTCTCTCAACAAATGCTGAAACACACATTCAAATGAAATGAACACACCATAAAACTGTAACAAGAATGAAATAACTTTCACACTAACAAAGGGACCGATCCAGGACCTATTTTGTTACACAATACAAAATTTATAATTATACAATCAATAAAGCAAGAACACGACTAATAATAATAGTAACAATAGTCACAAATGAATTTAACTGAGAGGAAATAAATTAAATAACTACAATACCTTCATAACTAGTTATCCCTGCTAAGAAGGAGGGCCCTTCCATCCTAGTAGGGGATGCTACACTACACAACACACAAGCTAGTCAATAGAAATGTATGGCACCACAAATGATTGAGAAATTACAATAGGAGCAACTATGGAAATGGATAATTACTAATTCAGGATAAGTGTATTGTGTGTCCACCATATGGTAATTACTGAATTTTCCTACAGTCATAGTGTATCGTACGATACATACCATATACTCCTCCCCCCAACTTAATTACAAAATCTGTCCTCAGCATGTGTAATAGAAAAAGTCATATCTAATGCCATAATGAGGAAAAAAATAGGACATTACAGAGGAAGCTAAAAAGGAAGCTACAAAGAAAGCTAAAATGGATGCTAAAAATAATGCCATAACCAGGAGAAAAATAGGACATGACACAAGAAGCTATACATGAAGCTACATCAGGAGCTAAGGAAGTGGTTAAAATGGGTGTGTTAGACGATGCTAAATTCAGTGCTAAATAGTAAAAAATTTAGCCGAATGTCTGTGATCAATGAGAAAAATGCCAAAATTAGCGCCATCCTCATAAATAACACCAATTTTTTCAAAAAAGTGGAGAAAAATACACTAAAACAGTTAGTGGAAGAAAAAAAGGGAGCTAAGTTGGAAGCTAAACACAAGGATTTTTTGTAGTGCTTATATCAAATTCACAATCATTGATGGGAACTAGTTACCTCCTTTTACTAGGTGCATCAAAAAACTTTTTCTCATTCCCTTTGATTTGTTTGATGTGACAGTGATACTTTTTATTCCAAGAAAAAAAAAATATTTTTCATTCAAGGAGAATTAAAAATACATTCTATATGGCACATGATGCACAATTGTCAAATTTGTGCTCTTGTCTACACATATTATTGAATTACCTATAGTTATACCCACTATTTATAATAAACATGTTGATCCAAAAATTGATATGTCTATAGGAATTACATTATATTTCATCAAAACACCTATCAGGTAATCAGATTAAAGCCTATTAAAAAATTATTTTAAATCCTACACATTAAAAAAATAAAATCTTAAAAACCTTAGTGGTCCCAAAGGAGGCTTAAAGCCCCTTATGACGTTCATATTCAATTATATGGTTTTTCATCAACCATAAACCATCTTTTATCCATTGAAAAATATCAAAGCTCAAAAACATTACTAGGCTTGGAGGAGACTAAAAGCCTATCCTAATATTTATCTTCAATTATATGATTTTTCCTCAACTATAAACCAACTTTAGAAAGGGTATCAACCTAAACATTGAGCTCCTTGTAGACATGGTTGAAATATAACTTCTAAAAACACCTTGAAATCTCCTTGAAATGCTTAGCCAATGGGGATAAACTAGTATTCTGGATCACAAGTTGATCCCACATCCAATTTATAGTGAGAGTTGAATCCCAAAAATTTGATGCCTAAAAATCCCTTTGTTAAATGTATATTTCATAAGGAAAGACAAATCCTCAAATTCCCCTACATTATCTTTTCCTTTCCACATACTAGCATTTGCAATAAAGAAATGGCAATTTGATAGAAATAAAACAAAACCAAAACTACATATATTCCCTATCCCTTGAAAGGCCTTTTTGAAGAAGCTCTTAAGAATAAGAACTATCTGTTAAAAAAGTTCCCATAACCCTATACTCCTTTATACTCAAATTAGTTTGTAAATTGATAATAGATTCAATGCTTAGACAAAGATTTAAAAATATGGGGTTGGTTTTAATAAACTAGAGTTGTAGGCCAACCATATTCCCAAAGTGACTAAGTAGGGAACTTCCCTAAAAGGGTTCAACTCTTTTAATGCTCCCTCCCATCCCCTCGTACCTTCTCGAGTTATGGGAGGTGTGACTTTATAATTAACTCTACTTCCATGGTTTGTTATGAAGATGGGGTTACAAAAATATTTTTTGTTCAAAATTTGACAAATTAATTTATGATATCATTATCATGCTAAGCTTGTTGAGAGATTTCCAGTGATATAAAATTTATCTCAATATAGCTCTTGGATTGAAATTTATGTTATTTTAAAGTTTGACCAATTCAATGTTGCCACATCAACAAGGAATTGCCACATGACATCCACGTGGGCCTTTCATGTCACCTTTGGAAGTCCCACCTCTCTCTCTTGGCACTCACACAATGCCCACATATATTTGGGCTATGGGTCCCACTAGGCCTGACCCCCATCATGCTTGGAGACTACTTTCTATTATATCTGGATTTAAGGGAAATCCAGGGGTGCATATATAAGCCATAGTGGTAAACCCCCAAGGATCCCTAGACCTCTAAATATCATAAATTCTCCACACACTGGGAATTTTGGATTCCACGTGGCATCCATGTTGCTAATAATAGTCCTCCATGGAATCTGCCATCTCACCCCAACTCACGAGTCCCATAGGGCCCATGCCCTTCTGTATCATATTATATTTCTTAGTTATATCCAAATTATAGGACATCTATCACACATGTAAATACTCTCTTTTGACACACCCCAAATCCCTCGAATCCCCAAATCACTCAACTTGGTGGTGAAGACATCTAGCTCTGTGGAAATTTGGCACCAACCATATATATTCCAAGTTCCAACCACTCCTGAATCCAAATTTCTAGATCACTTGCAGCACTTCAATACATCTAGCTTCACGCACATTCAAAGTCGTAGGAAGGTACGCCTAGTTCCAACTCTCAGATATGTTGTACCCCCTGATGACTTGCGATACAAGTTATGAATCCAACACTACAACCATATATGCCCAACCGTTGACCCCAAAATCTCCTAGATCCTTGGATGGGTTACGATTTTATTTCAATATTTTGATCCATGGACATCAGATGCTACAATTATATATGCCCAATTTTTGACCCTAGGATCTCCTAGATCCATGGATTACTTATGAACAAGACAAAATACGACTTTGATTCAACACATAAATTCTACCAATGTAAGAAAGAAAACTTTAAGGGTTTAGACCAAAATATCCTCAAAACAGAGCAATGCCTAGAACATCAAATTTATTGGATTAAACCCAAAATATGAACAATGATCATTTAAGGAATATACCAATATCATAACATAATTAATGGATCTAATAAACTTATTATACCAAATACTGGGGAAAGCTATGAAATGGCTCTAACATTTAGATTTCACAAGAGATTCACATACCATCCTTCCTCTATGAATTCACAACACTACAATATTATACAAGTGTGCATAACTATAGAATTCTTAAATTGATCTTGCAGTAAGTATCCATCATTTATGGTTGAGTTTCCATTCAACGGGCATATATTCTCAAACAAGGTAGTGAACCATGATATTCATGATATATCATATAATTTAAAGCACACATTATAACAAAATCACTAAGGCACACCAAGCAATTATGCATATTCATGTAACTAATTATGTAGTTCATGAGAATGACAACAAACAAATAGATCTATAAGCTCAACATAACCATGAGAACATAATAGCAAGGCATTGTTCATCATCCATGGTACAAATATATTTACAAGTAAATACACTTATCTGATTAACTTGAATGGGTGGAAATTAAAGGAGGGACTTCAACTCTCCACCCAACCATAAGCCAACTATATTGCAACCTTTATTGTAGCCAACCACCCTCGAGTCAGATTCAAAGTCTGAGGAGTTATTTTCTCAAGGGAAGTTCACACCATTACCAAGTCAACTAGATAAGTGAGGGAGTTCACTATCCATGTGGTTTATCAATTGCCTCATGCAGTTAGAACCACAATGACTCTTTTTCCTCTCTAAAATTCATCATAGGGATTTATCCAAGGCTTAGTGAAGTTATTTTCAGTTCTAGGAGAACTATCTCACTATATAGGTTGCTTATCAACTATATTTTCAAGGCAAGCACTATAGGAGTTCAGAGCCCACAATCTGGATGGTTTATCAACTTACTTGGAAAGCACAAAGTGGTTTATCAACTTCCTCAACAAACACTTAGTGGTTTAATAGAACTTTTCAACAAGCACCTCAGTGGCTCAACCTGCCTATTGGTTTATCAACATTCCCACATGCACCCAAGTGGTTTATCAACCCATTCACCAAGATCTAAGTGGTTTATCATATTTCCAACAAGAATTTAGAGGTTTATCAGCTTACTCAACATGCACTAAGTGAATCAAAATCTCCCTTGAACCTTTATTGACAAACCAACATATACACACAACCATTGGCCACACTGAAATCATCGAGACAATGTCCCAATTAAAGAGAAATGGATTGAGACTTGTCTTCTCCTATTGTCACTGCTCCTTTTCCTTTGCTTCTTCTCTTCTTTTTCTCCTCTTCCTCATCATTCCTCTCTGCACTCTACATACTCACCTAAGCGTTCTCTTTCTCGTCCATGCTTTTATGTGTTAGATTATTTTCCAACACATGAGAAGGGGAACAACATGGGAGTCATCCTCCACTTGAAAATGACCCATACCCCACTTGATTGTTTATTGTGTTTATCATTTAAATTGTTAGGAAGATAAGTAGGAAACAAATAAATGAAGTGGGTTTGGTTTGGGTTGAACATTGCACAAGCAACACTTCCTCCTTAGATCTCTAAATATGTGTCCACTCCTCTAGTTTAGCCATAATTTGAAATTTTACATAAATTTACATTAACATATTCATATAGTGATATTCACATGTGAGGAAATAAAAAGTGTTGCTACATACCCCATTGAATTAAAGGAACACCACCCTCAATGTTCTATACACATAGCGCAAAACATAATCATGAGCTTTATATATACAACTCTTACATTCATTTATTTAGTGAACAAAAATGGGTAAGATACCCTCATATGATCAACCATTTCTCAAGTGGCTTCATCTGGTCCAAAGTGCTTCCTTTGCACATTTACCTGCTCTATTACTCAGTTCTAGAGTGTGATTTTCCTCCAGTCCAGCATGCACTGTGATATGGTTGGAATTATCCCTCAGATTCCACCAGTATTACATACCAATCAACAATATGATTAGCATCATGTACACACATTTTAAGCAAAGAAATGTGGGAAACATCACGTGCTTTGAATGTGGGTGGTAAGGCCAATTTGTAAGCCACTAGCTCCACTCTTTCCAAGATCCAAAAGGGTCCACAAAACACTGGTGCCAACTTAGCACAAGACCCTATTCTTAATGAACTCTTTCTTGGTATAATGTAGAGATACACATGCTCTCCCACTTGGAATTCCTTATGCATTATTTGTTGATCTGCATAAATCGTCTTCCTATCTTGGGCTACCTTCAATTTTTTCCCAATATTAATGACCCACTCTTCCATTTCCTTCAACATATCAGCTCCAAGAACCACCTTATTTATTGGGTCATCCCAAATGATGGTGTGTTACATTTTCTGTCATATAGAGCCTCAAAAGTAATCATCTTTAATAACTACAGATACCCATTATTGTAGGGAAATCTAACAAAGGGTAGGAACTCTTCCCACCTCTTTCACTGATGCATGACATGCATCCTCAACATGTCTTCTAGAACTCTATTTAGTCTTTCCAATTTTCCACCCTTCTGAGTATGATACGATGTGATAAATGCTAACTCATTTCCAAAACTAGAAAACAATGTTTTCCAAAACTTGAAGTGAATTTGGCATCTCGGTCCAATATGGTCTTATTGGGTATGCCATGCAATCTAAATATTTCTTTCATGAAAATATGAGCAATGTCAATTTCCTTGTGGGTGGACTTGACAACTATAAAATGAGCTACCTTACTCAACTATTACACTACCACCATTATAGCAACATGCTTTCTAGATGTCTTTGGAAGTCCCATGATGAAGTCCATAGAGATGAATTTTCACTTCCACTCAGGAATTGTAATTGGATGTAATAATCTCGTTGGGTGCCTACATTCCACCTTAACTTGCTGACATTCTAAGCATATGGAAATATAATAAGAAAATTCCTAGCCAATAATATATTTTCTTCATAGTTGTTATCATTTTTTGATAACCAAGATGACTTGAATAAGGCCTTTTGTGAAATTCATCCATGATGAGCTTCTTCAAGTCACCCATGCAAGGCGCATATGGTATATCCTTGACTTTCAACATACCGTAATTAGTGAGTGAGTTGTTCCTGCTCAATAATCCTCATGGATCTTGCTTCAAACATTCATTCACATATTAATAATGCTCATCCTCAAGTAATGCATCTTTGATACTCTCTTTGATATCAAACTCACAAGTATTTATGGCTGCCACATGAGCCACTTGCATACTTCTACTAAGTGCATCTGCCTATTTGTTCTCCTTGCCCTTGATATATTTTATTTGAAAGTAAAACTTATTGATCAAGGCTAGCCACCAAGCTTGTCTTGCGTTCAACTTGGGTTGGTTAAATGAATATCTCAACCTTCCTTGATTTTACATCAAAACAAACCTTCTTCCAAGCTATTAGTGCCTCCACATTCTTAATGCATGCACTATTATTGCAAGCTCCAAGTCATGAGTGACATAATTCCTCTCGTGCTTGTTTAAATTTCTCGATTCATAACAAAACACGTCATTCTTGCATTATGACTCCACCAAAAAATTCCTTACAAGCATCTTCGCAAACCACAAAATATTTTTATGGATTACTTATTTTCAATATTTATGCATACTTGAGCAGGCATTGTGGTTGTTCAAATCTGACTGTTCACTCTGAAATCCATATGAATTTAACTCCTTTCCTCTGTACAGCTGTTATTGGATCCCCAATGTTTGAAATTTTTTGGATGAACCTCCAATAATTTTTTCCCCATCCCATGAAGGATTTGACTTCTACAACATTCCGAGGAGTATGGTACTCCATGATGGTCTTGATCTTCTCAAGATCCATTGCCATTACTTCCTTGGAAACAATATGTCCCAAGTACTAAACTTGTGATTGGAATAAATAATATTTGTTGAGCTTTGCATAGAGCTTGTGCTCTCTTAGCAATTGTAACATCACTATCAAATTCTCATCATGCTCTTCTTTGGTTTTAGAGTAAACCAAATTCCATCTACGAATACCAACACAAACTTGTTCAAATATAGGTTGAGGACATTGTTCATCAGACACATAAATATGGCTACAACATTTGTGAGCCCAAATGGCACCACCACAAATTCGTAATGTCCATACATAGTTCTGAAGGTTTTCTTGTGGGTGTCTTCATCTTTAATATGAACTTGATGGCACCCAAACCTCAAGTCTATTTTCAAGATTATAATAGCCCCTCTCAACTTATCAAACAAATCATCAATCTTAGGCAAAGTATACTTGATGGTACCCATACTTCAAGTCTAACATAATTACTGATCAAATAGGAAAATTACCTGGTAACCGTTTTTTTGAGGTAGCAAAAAAAAACACCCGATTTTGAAAAGTGGTGATGCATAATCACCTTTTTTTCTAGCATATTGTTGACACTTCAAATTTTTTTATTTATGAAGTATGAACATTTGTTTTAAAATGTTTGTTATTTTCATTCTAATTTTGAAAAGTGTTGATGCAACATCAACCATTTTTGTTTAGAGTGGTGATATTCATGTTGGTAATAAAACATAAAAATAAAAATAAAAACCATGACAAAAATAATCAAATATAAAAAAATAAAAAATAAAAAAACTAAGAAAAATGTAAAAAAAAAAAAAAACTTGTCAAAAAAAAGTTAAATCAAAAATTAAATTAAAAAAGGGGGAGAAAATTCAAAAAAGCACATAATTTAAAGAAAAAAAAATTGAAAAAAAAAACATCAAAAACAATTTTTTTCAAGTTATTAAAAACAAATTAAATAGAAAATTTTAAAAAGCGTAAGATACAAAAATAAAAAATAATTTAAATTTATAAATTTAAATGAAAAAAAATTAAAATAAAAAAATAAAAAATACAAATTTTAAAATAATAAAAATTAAATTAAAAAAAAAAAAAAAAAAAACAAATTTAAAATTTAAAAAGAAAATTAAAATTAAAATAAATTAAAATTAAAATAAAAAAATTAGATTAAAAAAACAAAACAAAAAAAGACTTTTTTTTTTCAAATAATTGAAAAAAAAACAAAATCTATTTTTGTTTTTAAATTAAACAATTTTAAAAATAAAAAAATTAAAAATAAAAATAAAAAACATTTTTAAAATTAAAATTTAAAAAAAAAAAAATAAACAACCTAAAAATATTAAATTAAAAATATAAAAATTAAATAAAAAAATATATATTAAATTTTATTAAATTAAAAATAATAATAATAATAATAAACAAATATTATATTTAACAAATTTAAAAAATAAAATAAAATATAATATTAAATTAAAAAATTTATTAAAATTTAATAAATTAAAACAAAAATAAATAAATAAAAAATTAAAAAAAAAAAAACCTAAATTGGGCCACCCAGTTGACGTTGGGTGTCGGTCGTTGGCCGAGCGACCCCCGCTGCCACCTGGGCGACCAAATTTAGATTTTTTAAAATTAATTTTGTTTTTCAATTTCATTTAATAGTTTTTTTAATTTATTTAATTTTTTTATTTAATTAATTAATTTATTTAATAAAAATATATATATATATATATATATATATTATTTATTTAGCATTTTTTTTTTTTTCAATTCTAATTTAAATAGTGTTTTTAATTTTAATTTTAATTTTTAATTTTTTAATTATAAGTTTAATTTTTTAATTTATTAAAATTTAATATATATTTTTTAAATTAATTTTTTTTTTTAATTTAACTTAAATTTTTTGTTTTTTTTTAATTTAATAAAAGTTTTTCCATTTTTTTTAAATTTAATGTGTATATTTTAAATTTTTTTTTTTTTAATTTATTTGTTTTTTTAAATTTAATATTTTTAATTTTAATTTTAATTTTTTAAATTTTTTTTTAAATTTTAATTTTAATTTTTTTTTTAATTTTTGTTTCTAATTTTTAAAATTTTTAATTTAAAAAAAAATAATGAATTTTGTTTTTTTTTTTTTCAATTATTTTTTTTTCATTTTTTTTAATATTTATTTTTAATTTATATTTTAATTATTCTAAATTTTTTGTTTCAACACTTTTTGTTTTCGAATTGTTTTTTGCACAAAAAAATTTGACTTCTAAAAAAATCGACTTCCATTTTTAAAAAATGTTGAAAATATACCCCCCAAAAAAATGGTTATTCTAGAATAACACTTTTCGTTTTCGGGCTATTTTTTCATGTATTTTTCTATGTTTTTCGGTTAGAGTTCTCGTTTGGAGGTAATAGTTCTCATTTGATCGGTAACTATGTTGTCTATTTTTTAGAATGTTGCAACCCCTCTCAGCAGATCAAACAAATCATTAATCCTAGGCATATGATACTTGTTATTTGTTGATGCTTTATTTAACTACCTATAGTCAATGCATATCCACAATGTGCTATATTTCTTCTTCACAGATAACGTTGGGGCTCCCCAAGGAAACACACTAGCTCTGATATACCCTTTGTCCAACATTTTCTTCAATTGTAATTTTAACACCACCAGTCTAACATGCTCATGCAGTATGGGGCCTTTGAAACTGGTACTAATCTTGGCAATAATTTGATAGAAAAATCAATTTATTTCCTCGGCAGTAATCTCGGCATTTCCTTCGGAAATACATCACTGAACTCTCTTAACATTGGGTTCTCTTCCATTCTATCACTATTGTTTTCTAATTTTTTGGTCACTTGCAACACATACAAAGCACATCCTTTCCAGTTGCATATTTTCATTTGTAGTATTGATATTTTCATGGCGGTCACAAACTTTCTTATACCTTGCAACACCACTCTTTCTCCTTTATTATTGAGACATTTTAGCGACTTGCTGTAGCAGTATATTTTTTTCTTATAGGACACCTACCAAATGGCACATCATATCAACCCAATAGTAACAGATTCAAATCAGATTATTTCATGGGCATGCCATCTATCATTACTGGGCACGATTTCACCATGTTTGTAACTCAGCTTTTGGTTCCCATGGCTAACTGAACCAACCACAATTTTTCATGGGATTGCTTCTATAGCACACATTTTTTTTGACCTTCATACTAACATAACTGAAATTAAAACCTGGGTTGAAATTAGTTGGTTATCAACCATACCTTCCATATCAATCACTGAAGCCTTATGGTTGGCCTACATGTTGTCCTGTGTGACATATATTCATGGCAAGTTTTGAGCCACATCGTTCATTGACTCTGCCTCTTGCACATTATAGAACATTGGGACATTATGTTGTTGTTGACGACAATCTTTCTACATGTGGTTTTCTCTACATGTCCAACACTGTATGGTTCCTTTTCTGAACCCCTCATATTCCTCTCTTGTTATCTTAGAGGGTCGAAATATATTCACAGTATTAGATATTTGATGAAAATCACCCTTGGCAGGGATAATGAACTTCACATTCTTTCCTCCTGGATGATGTCCTGCAAATTTATTCCATTTTCCCTTAAAACTGGGTTTGCCTCTTGCTTTCCAATAAGTTCATAACTCGTTTTTATGATTGGATTATTCATAATAGTACTTTGCCTTTTAGATGGTGTCCTCCAACATTTTTGGCTCATAAAACTCAATTTTGTATTTGTAAGCCTATGGTAACCCACTGAGGTACCTATAAATATTTACTTTCTCATCCTTGATATAAGGTACATACCTCAGCAGCTCCAATAATTTATTGGTGTACTCATCAGCTGTAAGTTTACCAAATTTATGCTCATGAAATTCTTTAACCTTGTTGTCATATTACCTTTCATATAGGTACTTATCTTGAAATATCTCTCAAATATTCCCTGGGACAACTCAAGTATTCCCACCATATATAATCTTTCCTTTCAAATTGAAAATGGCCACTCTAGCCTTCAGGTTCTCAGAGTACTCATGCACTCTGAAGTATTTCTTCATTCCCAATAGCCATGCTTCAACATTTTCAACCTTGTTGAATTCTTAATCTAAGGAAAGTGATTTTTCCTTCTTAAATTCCTCTCGTATTAAGTTTTTCTCATTCCTTCTTTGTTGGTGATGTCTCTAAATTGCAATACTACAAAAATGTCCATGACTGCCTATTCTCCTTTCTAGAGTCTTGAGTGGAGTTTCTCCTCTCATTATATCCACTTTCATATCTATGTATCTTCTTTGACTTACTTCCCTATGATACGTTAGCCTCCAATTCATGCTTCCATAATCATGACAGAATTTGCTTGGATTTATGTTTTCATAGGTAGTTGACACCTAGCTCATGTTACTTTGATCTTTATAGATATGATAAAATTTGCAGTATCATTTAATTTACCTCTACTTTATTCTCTTGAGCTCTAACAATATTTTCATTGTTTTCCTTACAATTTTTCAACTGAGTTGTTAAACTCCTAAGGGTGTACATCCAATTAGGGGAGCCTTCCTCTCTCCTCTTCCAAACTGTCTTTTTCCTAAAAATGTTGGGATTTATCAGTGTTGTACTAAACTATTTTATTTCTTATTCCTCGATTTACCTACTATTTCTTGGTTTCTTCTTATGTGTGATGTATGCTTGGAAATTACTCAGAGGGGGGTGAATCAATAATTTAAATTTCCAATTTCTATCTTAACTTAACTTCATTTTTCTATTATCTTCTTATGTAGCTAATTAATTATGTATATGTTCAATTATTAATCGTTTCTTTTGCAGTTACCAGAGAGAGACATTTATAGATATACTTATTCAAAATTCAAGAGCATTCACACAACATTAAACAAACAACACATGAAGGCACTATATATAAGTGGAAACCCATAATGGAGAAAACCACATTTTTTTTGGTTGAAAGTGATGTGAAGGCAAGATCTTACTCCCCAATTACATCAAATTTTTTGTAGGCTCCAACCTATAAGAGGTTGTGACCTCAAAGAAGCTCCAACTTCCACAAATATTTTTGTAGGCTACAACCCACAGGAGGCTCCTACCTCAATAGGCTGCAACATGTTCTTTATCAAGATACAACTTGAAACGAGACTACAATCTCCCAATCACAATACAAAGTCAAGTTTTCTGGTTACTTGATATCAATTTCCGCCCTCAAGTATTCTATTCGTCTTCTTGCTTCTCTTCTTTAGTTCTATCTCTACTACTTTTCTCTTTATCTCGTCACCAGAATGTTGCTCATGAACTGTCTCATACAAAATTCTTAACATAAAATTTTTATTTTCTCTTTCAACAATGTATCTTTTATAACTTATTGGTTGTTTGTATTCTATGCAAGAATAAAAAATGAGGAGTTGTCTCTTGGTCTTCTAAAGTTATTCACAATCTGCCTCTTCATTTTCAAATCCAAAAATCATAATTTTATAATATAAAATAAAGCTACAATAAAATAGGACAAAAACAATGATTGCAAAAGACAAATCTTGAATTTTTTTAGATTTGTATTAGCTACATTTTCCAGATTTGTACTAGCCACATGTTAATGCCTTTGAGGATTTTCCTTTAATAAAAGCATACATTTTCCCGCTTATGTCTCAAGATTTCATGTGCCATCTTCCAATTTAATTATACACCATACACCAAGATAATCAATCAACATATTTAAAAAAATTTAGACTTTGCACTTCACATCACTTTCAGTGTTTTTATTTCAAGTAATCTTGCAACAATGACATTCAACATAAATTAGCCTTAACACAATCAACATCAATCAATCATATCAATGAAATCAAGCTTCCTTAACATGATTATTTTAAATCAATGCCAACATTACCAAAAATGTGTTTTCATACACATATGACTCTTAGTTAAATTAGATACAAATATACATATTCACCCATCACCTTGGTATGTTTGCAATAAGCATGTTGATGTGAAGCTAGCTTAAACATAAAATCCTAGGTTAGTAGGCTAGTTAGAAAACAAGATAAGATACAAGAAATTGGTTATGCCAACATTCACATCAATCAACATCTTGAAGTCAACACACATATGCATACAACAATCAATTATCAATTTAAACACTATTCTCTGTAAGTCTTAAGAAATATTCTAACATTTTGTTTTTAGACTCATTTAGTCTAAGTGTTGAACTTGGGTGCTTTGATACAACACTATAATTCTCCCTCCCACCCCCTCATACCTTCTCAAGCCGTGGGAGGTGTTACTTTGTAATTAACATGAACTACATGGTTTGTAATGAGGATGGGGTTACAATTTTTTTTTTTTTCAAAGTTTACAAAATTAATTTATGATATCACAATTGTGCTTAGCTCATTAATAAATTTCTGATGATATAAACTTTATGTCAATCTGAATCATTTTTTGAAAGTTATTCCTTTTTAAATTTAAGCCAATTTAATGGTGCCACCTCAGTAAGGAACCACCACATGCCATGCACGTGTGACCCATGTGTACTTTCCATGTCACCTCCGGAAGTCTCGTCTCTCTCTCTTTGCACTTGTGTGGTGCACACATAGACTTTGGGCTACGCTTCCCACTAGGCCTGATCCCCATCATGTTTGGATACTATTTCCTATTATATATGACTTCAAGGAAATCTAGGGGCACACATATAAACCATAATAGTACACCCTTCCTAGAACTCAGACCTCTGGATCTCATAACTTCTCCATCCACTAGGAATTTTGGAGCCCATGTAGTTTCGATGTGGCTAACACCAGTCCTTTGTGGAATTTTCCATTACACCTCTACTCATGGGTCCCACACAGCCCATTCCCTTCCATATTATAATAAATTTCTTATTTATATTCGGATTAGGGGAAATCTAGTGCATGTGCAAACATTCTCTTTCGACAAATCTAAGATCCCTCAAATCCTTTGATTGTTCAACTCGATGGCGAAGACATCCAACTCCATGAACATATGGCACCACAAATATATATGCCAAGCACCAACCACCCCCAGATCAAAATTATCAAATCATTCATGGTGCTTTGATACATACATCTCTGCGAACATCCAACGCCACAAACATGTACACCCAACATCGAGCCCTAGGTCTCCCAAACTCCTATATGACTTGTTATACAAATTAGATATTTTGCTCGATGGGAATCTGATGCTACAATCATATATGAAAGTGTCAAACCCTAGATCTCGTGGACCCCTATATGACTTGCAATTTTGTTTCGACATCTAGCTTCATGGACATCTGGCACTACAACTATATACACCCAAGGGCTGATCCCCAGATCTCCTAGACCCTCGAATGAGTTGCAAAAAATACAAACATAGACTCTGACTATAAGAACATAAATGCTACTAATGTAAGAAATAAAACTTCAAGGGTTTATACCACAATATCCTCAAAACAAAGCAATTCCCAGAACATTAAATTTTAGCGATGAACGCCCAAATCTGAACATTGATCATTTCATATACCAAGATCTTAAAAAAATTAAGGGATCTAACAAACCTACTTTATTCCAGATATTGAGTAAAGCTAAGAAATGTCTCTAAATTTTATATTTCATAGTATATTCACATACCGTCCTTCCTCTATGAACTCATAACATTGAAATATTATACAAAATGTGAATAACTATAGTATATTCACATTACTCTTGCAGTAAGTACCCATTAGTTCTAGTCGAGACTCCATTCAACAAGCATACAATCTTAAATAAGGACGTGAACCATGATATTCATAACATATCAAATAATTTAAATCACACACTATAAAAAAATAGTTGAGGCATATCGCACAATCATGTATATTCATGTATGTAACTAATTTTGTAGCTCGTTAGAATGACAACAAAAAAATAGATCTATAAGCTACACATAACCATGAGAACATAATAGTAAGGCATTTTTCATCATCCATGGTACAAATATATTTACATTACACTTATTTGATTAACTTGAATTTATGAAAATTGAAGGAGGAATTCAACTTTCCACCCAACCATAGGCTAACTACACTATAACCTTTCTTGCAACTAACCTCCCCCTGGCTAGATTCATAGTTTGAGGAGTTATTTGCTCAAGGGAATTTCACACCAATATCAAGCAGACAAGAGTGGGAGTGCATTGTATATGTGTTTTATCAACTGCCTCATGCAGTAAGCATGCCCATGAATCTTTTTCCTCTTTGAAATAGATCATGGGGATTTACCCAAGTCTCAGTGAAGTTATGATTAGTTCCAAGAGAATGATTTCACTATATAGGTGGTCTATTACATGGTTTTTCAAGGAATGCACTAAAGGATTCCAAAGGCCACTATCTAGATGGTTTATCAACTTACTTGGAAAGCAATAAGTAGTTTATTAGCTTCCTCAACATCAACTTAATGGTTTATTAGTCCTTTTAATTTCGCACCTTAGTGGCTCAACCTGCCTAGTGGTTTATGGACCTTCAAACAAGCACCCATGTAGTTTATCAACCCATTCACCAAGATCTAAGTGGTTCAAAATATTTACAACAAGAACTTAGAGGTTTATCAACTCATTCAACAAGAACTAAGTGAATCAAAATATCCACCAAGACTTCACTGGAAAGCCAACAAAGGCACACAACCACTAGCCACACCTAAAGATAGGGAATATTTCTCAATTACAAAAAATTGGTTTGAAAATTTTCTTCTCCTACCGTCACTACTCCAACACTCCCTTTCCTTTGCTTCTTCTCTTCTTTCAACCCTCTTCCTCGTCATTCTTCTCTGTACTCATACTCCCATGCATTTTATCTTGCTCGTCCATGCTTTTGTGTGTTGGATTCTTTTCCAAAACGTCCCACGAGAAGGGGAAAAACATGGGCCTTGTCCTCCACTCAGATGGCCCATACTCCACTTCACTATATACTATGCAAATAAATTAATTCGTAAGGAAGATAGCGAGGAAGAAAAAAAATGAAGTGGGTGTTTTTTGGGTTGAACACCCACAAGAAAACCTTCCTCCTTAGATCTTTGAATCTGTGTCCACTCCTCCAAATCAACCATAATTTTCAATTTTACATAAATTTACATAAACAAATTCAAATAGTGATATTTACATGAGGAGTACCAAAAATGGTCATTACAACTATCTTCTTATAAAAAAAATTTGGAAATTCATAACCACAATCACTTTTTGCTACAAATCCTTAAAACCCAACAAAATCTCCAAATCCTTCCAACCCTACATAAAGAATGGAAAAGACAAGAAAATATGAGTGGTCATTTTCTTTACACAATGATCACTTTCTAACACTTTCTAGGGCCAATATCGTTCCTCTTTTGAAGCATTTCCCAAATCAATACTCTATTATTCATAATCAACAACATCAAAGTCATACTTGTTAGACACATATCAACCATATTCTTTATCTTATATCCATTTGTGATTTAGTGAACACATATTTCATACTTAGTTTAATGAATTTTTTGCAACTCAAACTTCTCTGACTAATATAGTGTCTCAATATTTTCTATGCATGAACGATTATACTATTTTCAATGCATGAACTATTACTATAAACGCTAAGTCATGCCTATAATAATTCACCTCATGTTATTTACTCTTTTTCAATTGATAACTCACAATGTATACTTAAGTAAGGATTCCTCCAGTATCGTACATACATGTATCTATGAATGTTATAAAATTATTATTAAAATTTACTACATTTGTAAATAATAAATTAATATCAAATATACTACGCTTATAAATAGAGAACTAATATCAAAGTTTTCTCCAAGAATAGAAAACTCTTTACACCTTAACATCCATTCAAAATGATTACCCTTTCTCTTAAAAAATTGTCAATAAATCCATTATTATACCTCATAAGACCGATGAATTATCTCATCTTTGATTTTTGAGACAAATTAACCTAAAACCTTCTTTAACAAGAGGGGTTATTGGGAGAAAATTCCTTGCCTTGAGTGGGAAAGTAGTTGACCGACAACCCTGACCTGTAGCTGAGTTAAATGGGTGCACATTGAATTAAATGACGGGGAAATTCACTCAACATTATGCAACTATAGTGCACACACATAGCCTTTGGCCTTTTCCTACATACATGGGCAAGAGTTGAAACTTTAGACAGGATGCAAGGGTTTCATTGACCCTCATTGACTAGGTGAATGGTTATTGTTCAAGTGATGAAAATAAAATTATAAAGTGTTCCCGTATGTGTAGAAAGGTGTGATGCAAATGGTCTGAGTAGAATCTTCCTCGTTGATACAGGTGGCTCCAGACACTCTCAGAAGATCAAGAGGGCTCATAAACAGTTAAAATTAAAAGTAGTCGGATTGCTCTAGAACTAGGTTCAGATTGAAGTTCTCGTCACCCTAATTCCAATGGTGTGAACGGATCTCCAATCCGAGTCCGTATGGAGAAGTTCGAGCAAGTCAAATTTTTGGTCAAATTTGGGCAGTGGGCTAAGTTTAAGTGTCCCACAAATTCACCATCAACTAGAAGGGAACTTAGCTCCCAAAAATGGGCGGAATCATTACCTAGTTAAAAATCGCTCTAACCCTTATTTTAAAAAAAAATCAAAAAGTCTGTTTTGTTTTAAAACCAAAAAATTATTAAAAAATAGGGGTGGTGGGTCGCCATCCCCACCACCCCCACCGGGCAGTTATAATGCAAATGTTATATGTAGATATTATAAAGATTGGGGGCGGGCCACCTCCGGCGGACCCGCCACCCCCCCCCCCCCTCTCCCGACAATTTCGGCATATACAACACAATGACAAAAACAAAGGGGTCGAGGCCACATGCACCATGGACCTCGCCCCACAACATGGAACCGTTACCATATGGGCCGATGAGAATTGAACTCGCTCGGCCACGTGGTCGGTCCAACCAAACAACAAAAAATACATTACAAGCGCCAAACAAATGGTCCAAATATATATATATATATATATATATATATATATATATATATATATATATATATATATATATATATATATATATATATATATATATATATTTTATGTAAATTTCTTTGATTTTCGCTCTTAGATTTGATGCAAGTACCAAGATTCAGTAGCTGAGCATCCACTTCTTCAGCCAACTTCAAGGGTTGAGATATATGTAGTTTTTATCATGTGCCTCTTTTATCATTTGTTGTGATATGTATTATGTTGTCTAGATCCTTGCTTGATGCATGTTACGGGATCTTTTTTTTTTATTCATGTGAGATTATGTCATTCTTATAGGAGGTCCATTGTGAGTGAGAGTTCCTGTAGCGGAATGTCTAGTGGAGAGACAAGTCACTAATGTTGAGGGCACATATCCTTGTATGACAGAAAACATAGTCCATGTACATCATCGCCATTTCCAGCACTATATGAAGCAGCCTACCCCATTTTGACACTGCGCCCTGAGCCATAGCCACACTGGGTGAACTCCGTTATCAATGTCTCGTGTTCTTATGTTGCTGATTTTTCTCTTGTTTCCTCTTTCTTAAAGAATGCATATGTGTTCTTTTAATGCTCTTTTCAGTGCAATTATAACCACATCACAGAAGTAAAAGATCATGGGTAAATCCGGTAGCTGACGGACCCAGATCACTGGTTAAGACGTTACATTAAGAAAAATTAATTAGTATTATAACAACCATTTATAACTAAGAAGGTGTATACATATGAGGAACTAGGTCCACTAACACCATGATGTCGGTTACTTCGTTCAAATGTAGAAAACCTATGTATTATGTAGGGTATAGTAGTTCACACAAACAGTGATTTAAACATAATCCTTCATAGATTTATTCGACATGTAATATTGATCATCAAAGCATAAACACAAACAAAGAGGATGGGAAGAGTTTGCACTTAAATCTCAAGAATGAGATTATGGCCTCTAGAGGCAAAAGTTATAACACCCAATGAATTCAATATTGAAAATATTGTTGCAACATTAGATTTCAACTTGAGCGGGTCATAAGATATGCCCATTGGCCTGAGCTTGCTTACTAACAAACCCCAAATGAGTGCAATGTAGGTCACAATAGTTATTTCTCCAATCAACGAAAGCCATGCAATGGAGTTGATATTTTGTAGTTGAGAGATAAAAAAAAGCAAGGAATGTACATACCAAATACCACTTAATTATTGTTAGTGGATTGGATTGACAAATTATGCCACAAACTATTTGGAAAAATAGATTCATTTCCCCCCCACCAACGATGATTAAAGATGGTGTAGTGCCTGCTGATAGATAAATGGTCGGAAAAGTGGAAAGCCAGGCACCCAAATTCTCACCTATACCATTAAATTAATTTAACTCAAGTCATTCTTCAGTCTTTTGGTGACTATAAAATCCTAAATAGAAACAGAACAACTTCCATACTAGGATCTATTTTTTTTCAAAAATGAAAATTTATTTTGCAGATAACAACCCAAATCTATTAATAACAGAATTCTAATATCATTTCCTTGTGTGTCTAGTAAAGAGAACATGAGAAATAGTTCAATTTTATAGACAATAAAGGTCAAATAAGTTCTCAACATTGGGAAAAAAATTTCTTAAGAAAATAATTTCAATAATAAATAGGTATTTTATGTCTTACCAAAAGCATCTTTAGCGAGCTCCACATATAGGTTGTATCGTTTCCCCGACATAGATTCATGTAATCTAATCAGAAGCCATAAAGTATACATTTTCCATATATATGTTGCCAAGAGAGAGATGATTCCACATGTCTTGTAATATTCAACATAATGAAATCAACTTGACTTGCAAGAACTCAAAATTGTGTTATGAGAAAAATTTTCAAAGAAAGAAAAGAAAGGAAAGGAAAGGTGTCTCCAAATGAGAATACTTTCAAAAAATCAACAAAGAGAAGGTGACATACTATGTTAATCAAAATAGAATTGTTTGTATTAAGTATGCAAAACCTTTGAAGCCATAACCCTTAAGGGCTTTCCAAAATAAAATAAAGGATAGAATTCTAGCTTAATCACACTTTTCCTTCATAGTCTGCGCTAATGCTTTGTCTTGGTCCTTACCCACAAACTCTTTGACGGGTTCCCTTCCTTGGAATCGTAATTTGATAATTCTCACTATCAGCATGTCATCAATGGGGATCCTTTGCCCCAGCTAGAGGTATCCATTGTGCAGAAGCATGAGAAACTATCTCACACAGGTAGTGTTGATGGAACTCCTACAGAAGTGTGGCACATATAGCATGTTCAGTAGGCCAGATCGTTCCAACCCTCTTTCCCACTTTAGTGGCTCCAATTTTGTTACTATGCTTTTTACATACTGGATCGGCTTTAATTATTTACTTGGCGCGAACTAAAAATACTTGATGTGGTAATTGAAGCCATAATCTGAAAAATTTAGATGTGGGATTATTATGAGAAAATCCCCCTCAAATGGTACTTTCTATGGCAGTAATGGTGTGAATTTTCCATAATTCACATCTTTTGAGTCCTTCACGGGTTTATCATCTAGTTTCCTAGGTGGAAAGTATGGTGGTAGTGGCGACGGAATTCCTACGCCCTCTGTCTCCATCAGTTGTTCTTCCTCATCGCTAGCTTCGACAAGTTGGGGTTCTCGTTGTGGTTTGACATTATTCTTATCTTGCTTCTTCTTTTTTCTTACTTCCTTTGTCTACTTCTTTCTTGGTGATGTTTAGTGTGAGAAAGGTGATGCTATGGTTGATGGTGATGCTTCAGGTGCAGTCGATGGTGTTGTGACATCCATGATTTTTCTATACCTTTCTTTTTAAAAATATGGAGGAGCTCGTCGGTGTTCATGTGCAACTTCTGTAACTTCTCAATACTCAGTGGTTTTGGACCTCTCAGACAGAAAAGTTCCAAAATCTTGGCAAGACACGACTTTTTATAGTGCTCTTGATCTTCTAACCCCATCATTAGATCATATATTTCTCAGATCTGGTTCATTTACTAAATATCTCTTCCTAGATCCTTGCCATCATGTCTCCATAAATTCTCTTTTCCACTCCTCCAACGGAAATTTTCCCATTCAATGGTCATATTTTTCCAATGCACTTCGATGCACCCTATACTGTGGCGAGCAACCCTTCTTATGTCACGGCTCCTGCGAACTCCGACATCATCCCGACTATAGCGAAGCAACTCCCTTTGTCTAAGCCATTTTTTTGCAGAGTAGTTTATAGTCCAGTTCCCACTTTCAACTGTAGGTGGCACTAAGAATTTCCTTCTTTGTCAGTGTGAATATGTAGGGGCGGGGTCATCCCATTTGTCAAAAGCCTGCAATTTCACTTGGGGAACTAATGGCATCTCATCTCTTCTAGAGGGATTCCCTATTCTTTGACATATATAACATGCTCTATAATACTCCTTTGCATCCTTATGTAGTGTGGGCCACCACAATCCTGCCCTCAAGATATTCTGCGCAGTAGCATTGCATAAATTCCACCAACTACACCGCCATGATATTTTTCTAGAATCAGTGACCTTTCATGTTCAGGGACATATCTACACAGTATCTCATTTGGTCCCATATTATATAATTGTCCTGATATCAATGAAAAATAAACTTCCTTTACCACCAATTATTTATTCTGTTGCGTAGTATATTCTGAAGGATCCATCCGCATGGTCAAAAAGTGAATAATTTCTGCAAAGTGGTCATCTTCTACTCTGATTGCAAACAACTATGCATCAAGGATATTATCTTCTATGCTAGTTGGTTCTGCTCTTGTTTCCAATATTGAAATATGGTCAGGTCCTACATTCAACATTCCTGGTTTAGTAACAACTTCAAAGTCATACTCCTGAAATAAGAGTAACCATTTGAAAATATTCTCTTCTAGGACATGCTTATTGACCAAGTGTTTCAATGCAGAGTGAACTGTAAACATATTAAAGTGTGATCCTAGAAAATAATGTTTGATTTTTTGTAGGGCATACACCATAGCTAGACCTTTTATTTCTGTGGTAGTGTAATTCTTCTCAGCTGTAGAAAACTTCGTACTTGCAAAATATATAGGATGGTTGACTCTCCTTCACTAGGATGTGCTAATACCACTCCTAAATCTATGCAAGAAGCATCAACATGGACATGGAATTCCTTATTCCAGTAAGGGAATACTAAAATAGGCACAATTACCATATTCTCTTTTAGTATGTCGAGGCTATTTTGGAATTCTTCATCCCATTGAAAAGTCACATCTTTATTCAGCAATTTCTTCATTGGCACAGTGATATGCACATACCCCTTAATGAATTTTTTGTAGTATCATGTATGTCCCAATGTAGTGCGCAATTTTCTTAGGTGGATCCAAATATATAATGACAATAATATTTGTAGGGTCCACCATGATTCCTTTCTTGCAAACAACATGTCCCAACAATATATCAAAAGGCACACAAAATATGCATTTATTCAGATTCAAAGAGATATGATGTTGTCTACAAGTGTCAAGTATAAGCCTTAAGCTCCCAACATGTTTTTTCAGTAGTCCAAATATTGTCCATTCATCAAAGTATACTTCCAAAAATTTGTGAATATACTCCTTAAAATCTGCGACCGCCACTCTGGAAAATATAGTAGGGGCATTGTTCAACCCAAAAGGCATCACTATATACTGATATGAGCCCCATTATGTAGAAAAGGTGGTATTGTGTCGATATTTAGGTGCAATTTGGATCTAATGATATCCTAAAAACCCATCTGTAAATGAATAGGCTTCCTGACCTCATACATTATCCAATACTTCATCTATGAAAGGGGCTAGAAAAGGATCATCTAAGCATGCACCATTCAACTTCCTTAAGTCTACACATATCCTAATCTCGCCTTTTGTCTTCTTTTCCTAAACCACCATAGGACTTACCCATTCTAGCTCTTCGACAGGTTCAATAATCCCTGATGTTATCATCTTATCCAATTCTAGCTTTACTTTTAATTGTACTTTGGGTTCAACCTATAGGGAATTTTCTTGAATGGTTTCGCATTAGGTCTCAAGGGAATCTTCATGACTCCCAAATATCCTAATATTCCCTTCATATCTGAAATTTGAGTGGGAAATAGTTCTTGATATTAATGTAGTAATTCTGTGACTTTGTTGACTATCTCTTCACCCCATTAATCTCCTACTGTTGCAAAATTCGGCTCTTCTTATGATCCAATGTTCACCCTCTTAGTCTTTAATGGTCGTGTGATATCTGGAACTACTTTTTTTATTCTTACACAATGCTTTATGGATATTTCATGCAATATGTTCTGCGAATTCTCCAGTTCTTCTTCTGAGTCTAATGTAAAAGTACTATCATGATCCCAGCTCAACTTGCCATATGCAGTAGAGTTAATATAGTCTTCTTCCTTGGCTATCAACTGATATATGTTATCAATATCTGCTACACTATATTATTCTCTTACTGGATTTGTATATCTTAATCCTTCTGGTGGAGCTAAAGGCACAATCACCCTCATATTGCTTCCTTCAAATATCATTTGTATCTTCTTTAGATTGATTATGGCCATATTATCTATTTCCCAAGCAATTCCAAGAAAAGGAGGGTAAGGATTATTATCATCAACAATTTTGATCACTTCAAATCAACAATGGTGAGAACTCCTTCACTATCTACTATGACACCTGATAGTCTTCCCATAGGAAAGATCTTTTGCTGATTTTCCAGACTTAACTGAATATTTGACCATTGTAGTTTTGGCTTACCCATTATTTCCCATGTATTATTTGTCAAAACATTGTCATCAGAGCCAAAATTCAAAATAACCTCATCCATTTCATATTCTCCAATTTGTGCACTAAGTATCATCTCTTTGCCATTTCTCTTATGTTGATGTACATTATTAACTGCATGCATCTCACTTCACGACACTTTTTTATGCTTAGGAATCTATCAATTCTTGAAGTGCTTCTACAACCTTTTGATCTATTAATAACTTCATACAAGTCTGTAGAAAATATCTCAACATACCTGCTTGATTTGTTGAACTCTGTGTCAGAGCTCGATCTTGCGTCGCAACTTGATTCTGTGACAGAAATACTATCATGTCGCGATTGCTAGGCCCTTTTTGTGAAGTAGAATTCGAAGCTCTTGCATCCATGAAACTTCGCTTCACCTCCATAAAAAATTTATTTTCCATCTGAATATAAAAAACATGAGCTTTCTCCAAATTTTCCAACCCATGCACCTAGATTTTCAAATTCCTTTATTTCATCGTCTTTGTCACTTACAGTTGTAACTCCACTTCTAGTGACAATTCTAACACAAGGTTTATCAATTATTATTTTAGCCTTCATCATTTGGATTTTTTGTGTGGGTTTTTGTATTCTTTTTTCTTACATTTTTTCCATAAGTACAGGACAATATTCACTTACATGATCAAAATATTTTCAATACTTACATGTCGTAGTTGGATTTTAGCAATCTCTTGCATAATGACCTACCTAGCTGCAATTATAGCAAATGATCTGACCTCTTCCTCGACCAGCTCCACCACCTTGACCTCTTCCTTGATAACCTCATTGAACTTGATAACGTGCTATCCATTCTCCTCTTTTGCACGCTCTTCTGATTGCATTCTGTAAGTATCAGCATTACGCTCTATCATTAGGTCATAACTTCGACAATTATTTTCGTCATGTCCTACTAACTTACAAAATTTTCAAAACAGGTTCCTTGGGGTATGCACATATTTCTATAATAAATAACACTCTTCTAGATGATGTTGGCTTGTAGTTCTGAATATCTCACACCACTAACTGCATCTTGCATTCAAAGGATTAGGTGCTCCACTAGCCAAGTAATCTCTGAGAACAGGGCAATGTTCCTTAGAATGGCCCGCTGATTTTCACTTTGTACATCACACTTATTTTCAGACTTATTTTCCCTTCTTGATATCCCGCAATTGCAAAATTAGGTTTTCTAGTTGACTCTGAATTTTTTGCATACCTGCATTAGTGTCCCCTATCGGCGATGCTTCCAACTTCATGGAAATTTACAAAGCTTTGTATTGAGTTGAAATCTTCTATTGCGTTAAGGGAAATATGTTACATGGCAAAAACAAAACTATAGACCATTCCTTATGCTGCTCTGGGGGTATGCTAAAACTTACTTGATCCAATAACACCTTAAACCTTTGATCAAGCTCCCAAACAGACTCATTGATGTTCTGTTTGGCCTCCTTTAGCTCAGTAATGCACTATGATTGAGACTTCGGCTTCTTGAACTCCTGTATCAATGCTTGCTTAATATCTACAAATGTACCATTATGAGTGGTCAAATACTTCATGTACCATGTCGACGCTCTATCTCACATCATTGTAATGAGCTGCAACTTCTTTATATTTTCGCTAGTGATATTCTTTTTTTTCCATAAAGCTTCTACTGAAAACCAAAATTGCTCTATATCTTCTTAACCAATTCCTCTAAAAGAAGGTAGCTTAATATCATCAACCATACCTCTTTTTGGGGTGTAATAGGGAGGGGGAGGGGGAGGGGGATGGGGGGTATGAGGGGTAAGGGGAGCAGGGAGACCACCAACTCCCTTATTACTATTGGATTCTGACTTTGGCGACCTCTTAGGTTGGTAGGGGGTATACTTCGGAGCTTCCTGGGAGTTATCTGGGTATTTTTCTTCCTTCTCACCTTTAGATTCACTCAGCCTAGGGCTATAATCAGTCTCTTTGAAGGTCTTCGGATCTTCTTCATGATATCTCTTTCTGGTATCTACTCTATACCTTTTTCCACTTTGCATTGTACTAACTACTTGCTTAGATTTACTTCTTCCTCCAAACATAAGTAAAATAAGAGTCTAATTGCATCTGCAAAACTCCTTTTTCACACCAAAGCATCTCAATCCACAACTTCAAATAATTCAGATACTTACCTCGTGGTCCTTTGAAGAAAATTCGCTCTGCTTCATTGTAGGACATAGTCGAGTCTATAACGAACTTAGTAATGAATCCACCCAAGACTCTATCAATCCAGAAATCAACAACCCTTGAAATCTTGTTGTTAATACTCTTAAGTCTTATACGCTCAGGTGTCCACACTGTAGGTACATCATTCTTAAAGCAATCCTTCCTTTTAGTTAACCTCGACACCCATTCATACAATTCTCCAAGGAATGATCCGAAGAAAATTTCATACTATTATGTAAAACGATATCTTTGTAACCAAGATTCAGATGTTAAGCACATATATTTGTTCTCTTGATCTACAAATTCTTGCTTCTTCTATACTATCCAATCTTGAATTTCCTTCTTCGACGGGTGCCACGTCCACATATCCCTCAAAAAGATCTTGATCCCGGCAAAATAACCATTTTTTGGCTCATTTGGGCTTGACCCAGGTTTGATCTATGCTTCACACCAAATGATATTAAGCAAATAGACAATAACACATAATAACACAAAATATCTTCACAAAAATTATTCTTTTATATTATGATGGATCTTTAAGTGCATTCAGCTTCTCCCACCTGCGCACACAACTGCAGGTGGTCTGCGCACTAAGCTGCAGACTCTTCCAAGGTCTCTATGCACTCAGCTGCAGAGCCTTTCCTTTGCTACAAAATACTGATACAACTAGCCCGTGACCATAGAAATTAAATTCTCATATTCTCCTATGATTTCTTATTACTTTTAACATAGCATTACATCGCTTTATATAGCATTACATCGTTATAAAACCATGGTCAAAATACCATGGGCTAAGCAAAATACAAGAAAATATAACCCAAGCCCATTACAAAAGGATGGGTTTCAACCCACCCCAAAGCCCTTAGGATACCTTATGGTACCTCCAAAATTATATGCTACGCGATATACTTCGCGCTCCACTCCTCAAAATGCGGAGACTTAGCCAAAATTGAGGCTAACTTGGGTTGCGCCCAACATGATGGATTGAGTTCTGTTAGATACAGTTTAAACATGGATGGATTGAGTTCTCATGGATACAATTTGAAATTTCATTTGAATAAAAAAATAAGAAATAAATTACCTAATCATTATTCCTAGGCATGTTTGCTAACCTAGAGAAGGTACTGCTCCGGGCACCGATGGATTGATTCTCCATACCATGAATAAACTAGCATTTGCACCAAAAGGGTGAAAACACATGCCGATATAAGTGTATATGAATGTATAGTGGCGCAGAGGTAGCATTTCAAGAAACAAGGATGTGCACATGAAAGGTGTGAGGAATTAGTGGACGAGGGATGCGATGAATGGGAAGGAATTGGTAAAATAGAGGGTTGTGTGTGGAAAAAAAAGAAGACAATAAGAAAATTAAATTTTTTAGTTGAAAAGTACCTTTGTTAATAGAATGGAATCTGTCTTACATGTGTTAGATGCTACAAGTGGGATCTACTCAGCCTAACTTAACCAATATTTTCACCTTGCATCATCTATTGAGATATGCCACATGAATGTGTGCCAATTATGTGTAATGTTTGTTTTGGAAAACTTTGGTTGTTTTGGATAACATGTAGTTTAGTGATATGAATTTCAAATAAGAATGCATGGTAGGGTTTGAAATTTTCAATTTGGATTTTATGGATTTTATGGATTTGGTGGGGAAGTCTCTATCTGTTAGATGTTTTAGAAGGCTTTCTTGCATTTTTTGGGGTCAGAATTGCTGATAGGGATTTACTAGAATTAAAAATGTGAGTTGTGAACTCTCCAAAAATTAGTGACCAATAATTTTAAATTTTTTTAATTCATATATGTAATCAAAAACCCAATTTAAGTAATCAAGATGAAGATTTGAAAAACAAAAAAGTTACCAAATTTTGACTAAATTTTATAATTTAATAAATTAAAATTTGAAACGAATTCAAAATATTTAAAATGTCTTCATAATTCCCTACCAAATTTGTGTTGGGTATGTGTTATATTCTTTCCATGACTAGCCTCACGTGTTGTACGTTGCGCTGGGCGTAGCAGGGGAGTCACAGGGGGGGCGGCAGCCCCCCTTGTCGGGGTCCGGGGCAGCGCCCCGACAAAAACAAATTTGGTATGTGGTCCCACTCATAGGTGGACCCACCCATGTTTTGTGCATGAGTTTGCACATGGTTTTGGGGTACGATGGTTTTCGGCCCCTGGTGTTTTGTAGATCCGGTCAAGGGAACTACAGTTATGTTCTAATCCAGGGTTAATGGATTGGGGTTTATGTATGCTTCGACATGTATATATATGTGTTGTAACACTAAAAGGAATATAATGAAAAATAAAGCTGGTCGTCCCAATTTGGGATCCAGGGGAAAATCTTTGTGTTTATCTATTTAATGTTTTATGCTCTCGCTATTGTTTATTTTCTGTTATAAGATTCGTGTGTAGATAATTTATGTTCAGGGTTAAAACCTACAATTTGTTGGCTTGAAAAGTGTCACGTAGAATATCTAGATTCACGAATCATTCGGGCCATTACCACGTCTAAAGTCTACAATGACACCCTATGTGTTGACATTATGGAGGAGATGATGAGTATACGAGATGAAATAATTTATTTAATATGATAGATAGTAAATTCGGTGGTGGTTGTTGATTTCCCGAAGATTAAATTTAATCTTACACTTAATCCATTATTCCTAATTTTTGTTGACCAATGGAATAGTTATATGCTATTAATTTGATTCTTGGTACTTCCAGATTCATTTAATGCTTGGTTGATGAAGCAGGGATTCATCGTTTTGAAATATTTTTTCCTGTTACAAGTTTCAAGCTCTGCAATACAATTTCAATCTCTTGATATGAATCTTTGTGGAAGAATCACTTTTTTAAAATATGTTATGCTTCATGACTTGTTGTTATGTTTTATATTTTGGATTACTTTGGGAGTAACTAAGGTGTAGGAATTGAACATGTCATCCGAAGCTTGTCTGTTGAACATAACCGTGAAGGTTGAAGCTCTAATATGGATGCTTCAACAATGTTTATTGCTAGACAAAACTCACTGCTGCCAAAGCATCAATGATTTAATGGATTGATCCTTCACTTTCATGGACGGATGGATAGATCATTTATCGGATATGCCTTTATAGATATAGACTAGGCTAGAGATCTAGATTTCAAAATATCTACAAGTGTGTATGTTTTTAACTCATTTTGATGAGCAACCAATTAGATAAGAAAGAGATTGTTTATAGTGGCACTTGCAACTACAAAATAGGAATACATGACAACCACTCATACAAGCAAGGAAGTAGTATGGCTACAAATATTGTGTTCAAGTATTGAGTTGGTATAGCAAGTTGTAAGGATAAATTGTAATAAATAAAGTGAAATATTGGTGAAGAACCCAAATTATCATTCTAATACAACATATTGATGTTTAGTATCACTTTTTGAGCAGTATGATTAAAGATATGAATGTGCCACCAATAAAGATGGACACTTTGAAGAATGTTGCAGATTCATTAACATACTTGTTAGGATAAAAAAAATCAAGAGAAGTGGTGGTGTCTAAATACACATTTATTTGATCCCACTAGCCAGCGGGATGAATAATACTAGAATTTGTTTTGGCCTTTAAATAGGCTACACCATAGATAAATACCATGGAAAAACCATGGGTGCTCGTATACTTGGATCCCAAAACCATTGGTAACTTTACTGAGTCGAGTTTACATAATCCACCCTAAAAATCCCCCCCTTAAACTTGACTACGAGAGATTGACTTGGTCCCATTCATCAACCATCTCATCTAAATTTTCACATTCCCCCTCTAAAGTTAGGATACTATTACACCTTCCACCTTGGTACCTATCCAAGTGGTCCATTCCATGACATAATGACTCAATGCACCACTACACTACATGTATGCTTGAGCAAGCTCTTAAGGCCTTAAAAATATGCATTTTCTTGCGAAACATGTCTACCTAAACATCATATATTACAACTTCCTAGGGGAATACACCTACTTATAATAAGATTTCATAACTTGGACCAAAAACTTTAGGGTGTTCATACTTCACACATTGTCTCATTCATTAAAATTCAACCCCATTTAGTCCATATATGTTCCTTTCATCCATACAGCCACTCTCTTGGCTTCTTTATATTTCTCGATTTTGTATTTTTTTTAACCGTCAACACTTCTCAGACTTTGGTCTCTTATCAACCTTTTCTTTCCCTTCTCTGTGGCTTTCTTCACTCTACCAAGAAAAATATTCTCATATTCCTTCTACTCTTATACCAAATCTTAGGATCACAGAGCACTGAGAGAAATGGTGGTGTCTAAAGACATTGTTATTTGATCCCACTAACTAACAAGAAGAATAATCATGAAATTTTTTGGCCTATAAATAGGCTACATCATATATAAATACCATTATCAAAATCATGCATGCTCCTATACTTGGAGCCCAAAACCACTGATAACTTGACTGATTCAACTTTAACTGATCCACCCTAACAATACTATGTGAGCACTAGAAATCTCTATTGGTGTAAAGAAATATTGTACTTTATTGTTGTGGATTGTTCATCTTGTACTCCTATGATCCCTTGCATGGAAAGAAAAAAGAAGTGGGAGAATGTTGGGTTGGTTATGTATTATATAATTTGCATGACTATCCTCAAGCGTTAAATGTTGCATCGAGCACAACAGGGTGATAACATGGGGGTTAAAGACACCTTGTTCAGGGAATCAGGGGAAAATCTTGATTATTTTTTAGGGGGGTAGGATTTAGTACATCATTTTCAGTTTTAGTGGTTTTTTGGATCATGGTTATTTAGCTCATGGTTTTTTAATTATAATTAAGTATATATGGTTGTATTCTAGTCCAAGGTAGATGGATTGACAGTTTTTGGATGCTATGGAATATACATATTGCATTGTAACAATATAAATTGTGTATAAGAATAAATTGAAAATCTTCTAGTTCGGTTTCAAGGGTAAAATATCTGTGTAAATGTGTGTCTACCATTACATATTTTTATTTTATTGTTATTAACAATAGATTTTGTAGAAGTTATGTAACAACCCTAGTGAAAATTCCATGTAATAAAAGTAAAAATAATAACCACAGTTGATGGGACACGTATTCCAAGCTGAATGCCGGGAAAAAACATCTTAGTGGGTGTTCATTTGGTTTATTATGGCTAAGGAAATTGGAAAAGGCGAAGGCAAAGGATTTGGAGAGGCAAAATGGAATTTTTGGCACATTTATTTATGAAAATAATGGAAAATGAAGAAATTAGAGGCCTCATTGATAAAACAGCTTCCGAGGATCAGTTGGAAAGTTGTTTTCTCACATTTTTGGAGCTCTCTCATTATTATCTCTCTCTCTATCACTCTTGGACACTTCGAAATTTATTGGAGCACTTGGGCATTGGAGAAAGAAAGGTAAAGAAAGCAAGGGAGGGCAGGATCAAGAAGCTACACCGAGATTCTTTGCAGGTATTTATTTGCATATGTGATTTCCTTGACAGATTTAGCATGCATGGTATTTCATGTGGTTTCTAGTTGTCTTGGAATGGGATTTTCCAGGTGTGACAGTGTTTTTTAGCCTAGCCTCGCCATTTCCGTATAGCTTTGATGAGATGTTTTTCTCAAAATTTGGTTGAGATGGATTGCCGCATGGATTCGAAGCTGAGTGGGGTGGATCTCTGAAATGAAAAACACATGGCCTAGTGGCCCTTGAACCAGACTATGGATAATGGTAAAGCCACTAGCCTAGTAACCCCTGAGCAAGAATATGGATTGCGGTAAAGCCAGATTATGTTTCTTGGCCTAGGAATCCTTACTGGTGAGTGGTAGGATATACGGTAAATCCAAGAGGTGGATTTCTCTCCATTGGGCCTAGTAGTCTCGAGATGGGATGTATAGTAAATACTAGAGAGATGGTCTCGGTGTAGGGCCTAGTGACCACTAGATCAGATTGCAGGTTATGGTAAATCTTGAGAGACTAGGAGGCACTCAAATTCCTCACGGTGTATGCGTAGAGCTCCGGTAGCATCCATGCTTGTTTGGTTCTTTTCGGTTGGTTATGAGTCCCACATTCATGCTTGGAATATGGCACGGGGGTGATTGGTTGAAGAGATATTTGGCTCAGCCAATATATGGTTGGGTGGAATGTGGAAGTCCCATCTTCGATTGGTTTTTACCTTCAATAATGAATAGCTAATTCCTCTGGTATTCAATATGCAAATGTATTGATTTATGCATGGATTTATTTGTTGTTATGTCCATTTTATTTTTGTTGATAATATGCTGGCTATAAGCATGTTTTTTATCAGTAATGATGTATGTCTCTATCTATGTTTTTTCATAGAAGTGAATACACAATGTATCTATGGTCAAATAGATTGTATTGTAGCTTATGATGTAGGGGAGAAATTATTCTTAGCTATTCTGTAATATTACCAAATGGGGAAAGCAGGAATAGAGTGCATAAAGCTGGAAATATGTAGAAATATTAAAAGATCAAAGCATTAGACAATAGTAGATCCATTCCATTATGAATATAACAGCAAAAGAGTTACAATATCTTGAGGAAAAGATCACTCAAGTTGGGAAAACAAGCCTCCCATGAAATCATACACCTAGATATGAAATGTTGTTAACACATGAAAGACAGGAATGCATAAAAATGCACCATCTATGAGAGAATAGCATATGGAAGATAAGAAAATGTATTGTTGCTGATATAATGCTCCAAAAATGCTAAGACTAGATATCCATGCTCCAAAACAGATTTCCAGAAAAACCCATAAAAGGTTTCCGGAAATACACCAGATTTCTAGGACAATCGCATATTTGGCCCTAGTGCTGAATAATCTTTGAAACTGAATCACTGATGGGAGATGGCTGATATTATATACAAGATGGCTAACCCTCCTCCAATAGATCTCCTAATTTAAGGGCTGATCCACACACAGGAAACCCAAACACTTCAAATAGGGCAATAAACCCACTGTTGCAGCTGCTCTCCAAAATAACGCAGTCCTTGAGGGAAAATGTGTTGTACCTGATGACTGCTACTTGGCATGGTGCCAAAATATGTAATGAAGCCCTGAGAACTTCCTCACAAGGTTCTGGATGAAAGGATGATCCCTCCAATGGAAAATTAGCTCAGAAATTGGAGATCTCTCTCCTCCACTGCTACATCCCTGCAACTCAACCCAACTCTAAATAAAAATGCATTGTACATGAGACTCAAGCTTGGAAAAATGCCTGAATGTGGAAGTATAGTGTAAACTCTTCCAAGAGGCCTCTCAAGGAAATAGGTGGGATTCCCGATCAGGAACACCCTATGCTAAATAGCACTGCAATCTTAGCTAAACAGTTGAAGAAAGCTATATGTCTAAACAGAAAATATATTAAAACATAAACATATATCAACATGAATAATATGGCTGCCATCCTCTTCCTTATATAATAAATGAGCTTTCTAACCCTAATCCCCATTCATTTATGACACTACTTCCATTCAAGGTGTCTCCATCTAAAACTGTGATGTCCCTCCATAAATGTCCACTCCTCCATGACAACACTGTTGATTTGGTCAAAGTTGACCCATTCAAGGTGCTCCAGCCCATGTTCACACCTTAGGGTGCTTTATTAAGCTGAAAAGATGATCCACTTTCACATGAGAAGTGGTTTTATTTCGTATAAAGAGTTTTATGGGTCTCCCTACCCACTTATTCACCTATCTAAGTGACAAAACATAACTTTATTATTCCAATAAATTTTGGAATATACAATCCTCCCCTCCAAAATGTTGCTTGTCCTCAAGCAATTGCAAGGATACTGCAAAATCTCCAATGGATATGTCTCCTCCCAAGTATGCAAATTAGCTTTTGGTAGGTATACGAAATAGCTCTCATCATGAAGAAGTAGGAGATATATGGAAAGATTTATATGATGTCCATTGGCCTCCTCAAGGCATGAGATATGGTAAATGTTGGGTGCCTTAATCCCAATAAGAAAATCCAATCTCCATGTTATCATCCAAAAAAAATGAGCCATCCTTGGTAGCTCATAGGAACAATCACCAACCCCCTGCTTCTATAATGTATAGGGGTTGCATGGTTGAAAATGAGAGATAAAAGTATTCAACTTATGCTATCTCTCTCTCTATTTATGATAAATTTGGAGCTGCTGGTCTTGGGCTATAATAATATAGTCCTCATGAAGCCAAAATATACTTGGAATCTCAAGATCCCACTCCTTGGCTCTAGGAATATTTCTTGCCCAATCTTCCTTACATATAGTGGATAGAGTGTCATCACCATATGGGTTCCAAAAGAAACATGGACTAAGTGTCATATGACATATTGGATGGTGACAATAGTCCTTCAAGTGAGACTAGTGTTGTTCTACTTCTTGTTGTCTCCAAACATGATATGATAAGTGGCCATCCAACCACTTGATTTCTTCCATAAGCTTCTCAAAAGCTTGAAAATAGTAGAGGGCATTAGGTGTTGTTTGAATATGATCCATGAAAAACATGTCTTGCCCAAATTCCTCTATAAGGAGGTCACCCTCATCATTGAATGTAGTCCCACAAGGACCATGAAATCCAAAGAGAGGTTTTCTCTCTTGTGGAGCAATGTGTTGCAAATGCATGGTAAAGGAACACACATACATTGTTAGTTGATAAATAAGCACCAAAACACAATCTTTACCATATATTGTAGACAAGTTGGTGAAGAGTTCCATAGATGAACCTTTCCATTTCTCCATCAAAAGGGGAAATGATTGTAACCACCTTGCAAGGTGGTTGCTTTCCTCCTCATACATCAAACAAGCTACATATCTCATGATATGTTGGTGCACATCTTCTTTGAGATCCTCCCAATAGAATCCCTCCATGATGGTGTGATAAGACTCAATGAAGTCTACATGTCCTGAGGAGAGTGCCTCATATGCTGCATGTAGAATCTCCTTCTTGAGCTTGGAGCCTCTAGTCAAGTAGATCTAATCATGAAAATAAATGACTCCATCAACCACTCTATGCCTCACATCTATCACTTGCCCATCAAGAACCTTACATGTGAAGAGGTTCTTGGAATATTCCACCAATAGTTGGGACTCCCAATATGGATCTAGGCTTCCCAACAATGACAGCGCTATAGAAATCTGAAATGAAACACTTGTCTTGTCATAACTCTCCTCTTTGACATGCTCAATGCCAAAGTCACATGCTGGATTAATGTTACCCGACTTTTGTTGCCTCCCTTGCAGTTGATCTTTCCCAAGACAAGATTGAAGTACATGGAGGTCAACCTCCTCTTGAAAGGTATTTCCCATCCAAAACTTCCATAGTTTGGCCAATGCATACAAGAGTGTCAATAACCTCTTGTCATATTCAAAAATCTTCCTCATGTGTGGAAGTATCATTTGCTATTGTTAGAAAATTATATATTATAGAGAAATGCAACACATAAATATGCAAAAACACAAGCACACAAAACACATAAAACCAGGGAGACACAGATATGCGTGGTTCACCCAGTTTGGGCTACGTCCACCCCAAACAATCAGTCCTTCCTTTCTATTATCCAACAAAATGAAGAGACACAACCTACAGCAGATCCCCTGTAATATACTTTGTTCTCTCTCACAGTCTCCCTATCTGTTTCTTGCTCTGAGAATACATAGGCAATACACAGCCACAATACAATGCCCTCATACAAGCGAGGGGTTTCCTTCTAGGGAAAAAACCCTAAACTAAACATAACTTCTACCGTCAGATCATCCGCCTAATGAACGGCCCAGATTGACTAGAAATTACTATACTTTTACAAGGCAATTTTACATCTGTTTTTAGCTTCGAGGGCGCTGCCCTCGAAACCCCTGCCAGGGGGGGGCCCCATAAAGTCACAGCCACACCCCCCCGGACCCCCCAAGAAGCGTTTAATTACCGGCGGCATTGCCGCCCCACTAAGGTACATGGGCCCAACGCTGTGATACAAAATAAACAAGATAATTAGGCTCCACACCCAAAAATCTCCCACTTGGAGACTGATTGTAGCAACTCCACCGCTGCTTCATTTGCTGGAAAATGACTCCTCTTTGGACCTGGCTATTTCTCATCTTCATTGTCATCCTTGAAGACCAATTGAAACTGAGCATATTCTCAGTTTCTCCCTAGTTACAACTTTTGTTAACATATTTGTAGGATTCTGGCTAGTGTGTATCTTTTCCAGCTTCGACTATCCATCTTCCAATACTGACCGTATGAAATGGTACTTGAGTTGTATGTGTTTAGTCCTGGAATGAGATGTTGAGTTCTTTACAAGATGAATGGCACTTTGGCTATCATTGTATAACGTGCCCATATCATGCTTCTTACCCAGTTCATCCATAAACCTTTGTAACCAAATAATTTCTTTACTAGCCTCTGTAGTAGCAACATACTATGCTTCTGTTGTTGAAAGTGCAACAACACTTTGGATTTTTGAAACCCAACTGAAAATTGTTCCACCTATAATAAATACATATCATGTAGTTCTCCTCATGTTATCTCTGTCACCTGCCATATCTACATCAACATATCCCTGTAGAGAAATTTTTGAACAACCAAAGCATAATGCTTGATTTGTGGTACCTCTCAAATATCTGAGAATCCATTTCACTGCCATCCAATGTTCTTTTCATGGATTGTTCATGTACCTGCTTACAACTCCCACTGCATGTGCAATATCAAGCCTTGTGTAGACCATTTCATACATTAAGCTTCCAAATGATGATGCATATGGAACTTTAGACATATAGTCCATTTCTTCTTGGATCTTGGGGCACATCTCCTTACTAAGTTTGAAATGGCTAGAAAAAGGTGTACTAACTAGTTTTGCATTCTACATATTAAATATTTTCAACACATTTTGTATGTACTCATTCTGAGATAGTGTTAATTTTCAATTTTTCCTGTCTCTAGTTATTTTCATACCAAGGATTTGTTTTTTCAGCTCCCAAATCCTTCATTGCAAATGAATTTTCCAATTTTCTTTTGAGCACATTTATTTCCTGCGTGTTAGACCCTGCAACAAGCATGTCATCTACATACAATAACAATATAATATAGCTACCATCATTTTTCTTTTTCAGATAAATACAATGATCAGAGTGACATATAGTATAACCTTGTTCAGACATAAACCTGTGAAATTTTAGATACCACTGCCTTGGAGCCTGTTTTAATCCATACAAGCTCTTCTTTAACTTGCACACTAATTTTTCTTTCCCTTTGACCTCATATCCTTCTGGTTGTTCCATATAGATCTCTTCCTCCAAATCTCCATGGAGAAATGTTGTATTTACATCTAATTGTTCAAGATGTAAACCTTCTACTACTACAAGACTTAAAATAGTTCTAATTGAAGTCATCTTAACAACAGGAGAAAATATTTCATCAAAATCAATACTTTTCTTTTGTGAAAACCCCTTCACCACAAGTCTAGATTTGTACCTTTGTTTTCCTCCATCTTCTTCCTTCAGCTTGTAAACCCATTTATTCTACAATGTAGTTTTACCTGTGGGCAACCTAACTAAGTCCCAAGTCTGGTTATGCATTAAGGAGTCCATCTCTTCTTCCATGGCTAGCTCCCACTTCTTCCTGCTTTCAACCTGAATTGATTCTTCAGAACATTCAAGTTCACCAGAATCAGTCAACAATAAATAATATAATGAAGGAGAGTATCGTTCAGGAGGTCTACTTATCCTGGTAGATATTCTAACACCACTTTCAGGTGTTTGAGGTGCATGTTGCTGTTGTGGTGGTTGTTGTTGTTGTTGTGGCTGTTGATTATTATTATTTTCAGGCACCTTTACTTTTTCTGTGATCTCATCAAGAACTGTGTACTCTTTGTTTTATTTTTCCTGTTTCTTTTCCTGCAACTGATTCTTATACAATACCTTTTCATTGAATATTACATCTCTGCTCCTAATGATTTTTTGATTTTCATAATCATATAAGCGATAACCAAAATCATTAACACCATATCCAATAAAGGTACATTTCTTTGATTTTTCCTCAAGCTTTGTTATATTTTCTTTATTAATATGGACAAAAGCCTCACAACCAAAAGGCTTTAAAAAAGATTAGTTTACCTTTTTACCTATCCATGCTTCCTCTGGAATACCACCATCCAAAGAACTTGAAGGCCCTCTGTTTATTAGACAAACAACAGTATCTACATCATTTGACCAAAATTGTAAAGGCAATCCTGCATGCAATATCATGCACCTTGCATGCTCCATGATTTTTATGTTCATCCTTTCTGACACACCATTTTCTTGTGGTGTTCTTGGAACTGTCTTCTCTCTGTGAATTCCATGCTCTGAACAGTACCTATCAAACTCTTTGCTGCAATATTCACCTCTGTTACACAATATTTTGTCACTGTCCCTGCAATCCCAAACTCACACATTGGAGGGTCGTTTCTATGACCAATAAGCAGTGTCATGCTTTGCAAATACCATCCTTGCATCCCTTTTGATGAAAGCAACATTCTTCTTGTTGAAATTTCCCTAAGAAGAGTTGTGAAAATACCTATTTTTGCCTTGGCGCGAGTAGCCCGTTACACCCTTGCGCTGACAGAGAAATTTAACACTAAGCCCGTGCCACTTGGCACTCTGTGCCAGTTAGACACTCGCGCCAAGCTGTTTATGGAATGTTTTTTAAAAATAGAGGCGGAGGTTCCATTCCAACCACCTCGGGGATGAGTCATTGGGAGTGGTTGAACTGAAACAACCATGGGCTCCTTCCTTTAGTTAGTAGTTTCCACCTCCCTTGGAACTCTCCTAAAGGATAGGACTCCCTCCCACCTTTGTAGGGATCCCAACCTCCTCCCTTTCCTCTATACAAGAAACTCTCTCTTTTAGTAGAAGCTAGCTGAATGGCTGAATAGCTGAATTAGGAGAATTTTACTATAGCTAAGCTGCTAGAGAAGATAGAGTAAGAAAGATTGTGTTGAGAGAGCTCAAGTCGATGACTTCTAAGAGAGCTTGAGTCCGAATTCCCTCACCAACATTTGAGACGCGTTTCGTTTGAACCCCACTGGAGGAGATTGCGATGTCAAAGCATCAGTTGTACTCTTCCTTCTACTCATCAATAGACATGACTACTGTTTGGTTCCACTATTGTGTTACGATGTTTATTTGATGTGATATGTTTAGCCCTCTTTGACTGGCTAATAGTTGTGAGTGAAACTATTCTATCATATGTTGTTCTTGTTTTTTGTCCTATGTGCAGGTATCTGAGCGTGACAGCGAATAGATCGTGATTTGCCAAGGCAGGAGCAAGAGGCCACTACCCTTTCTACAACATCGACAGCATTGGATTCAAGGTAGCTCAATCTACCATGTATTTTGTTCATTCATTAACTAGGAATCAACACTTTAGTGTGTCCTTTTGTTACTAGACCCACCCTAGGGCTACAGGGATCGTCTCTTTCCGCAGAGAGTATTTACCTTCATAAAAAATTGGCGACTCCACTGGGGATCAGTGCGAGTTTGTCGTGTCATCCTGTTGGGTCGGTTTCAATTATTGGTTTAGTTATCTATATTTTTCTAGTTTGTTTGTAGAGTTTCCATCCTCTGTTTAGCTCCAGAGTGTCAAGGTTGACCTTTTCTCATTAGGTTAGGGTTTTTCCTCTTTTTCCCATAGGTATCCATCTTGGCGTGTTTTTTGTCTGGTCAGTTGCACTGATTGGCGTAGGTTACTCTTTTAGCACTCGCGCCAACCTCTGTATGGCGCGGATTACAGCCTTGCAGTCACGCCAACTCCTGTAGGTTTTGGTTTGACCTCCCTATTGCATATTTTGGTCATTTTTTCTTGCTTCTGGGTTATTTTTTAGTGTGTTTAATCCTTTACAGACTGTGTTGACTACTGTAGACTTGCTTCTCTCAGTCGTTTGTTCATTTTCATGTCTGTGTCATTTAAGACCTTAGGGTTTCTAACTATTCTTGCACACCGAGCCTTCTGTCCAGGAACAAGTCTCTTTTGTTGTTGTCATTCTCATTTCGAGTCTTTAGACTGAGTTTTTCTTGATCCTTTTGTTTTTCTGATTGAATGATATTTTCATTTTTCGATTATTCCTTCTTCTTCAATACTTTGAGCATCGATTACTTTTCTTGTTTGGGTCACTTTGGGAAACTCTCTTTTTTGATTGAAATTTTTCTCCATTAGCTTGCATGTTTTTATGTCTGTTTCACTTTGGTTGAGTCATTCACTTTCAAAAACTTACATCCGCAAAACTCAAACTAGTGTTTATTTTGTTTTCCATTGAATTAGTACAATGTATGTTTTATTTCATTGAAAATTCAAAAATCAAAAAAATATCTTTGCATTCTTTTGTTGCATCGAAAGTGAAACGTTCCTTTACATAACTAGCATTTATCAATCTAGGAACGAATTTTGTTTTCGATTGATTGCATTAAGGGCATTAGAATTTTCTTCGCATGTTTTCTTTGCTTTCTTGTTTGAAAGATTTCTATCCTTCTTATAACTAGCACTCATCGAATTGAAATGATGTTAATTTGCATATAGTTTGCATATATTTTGCATGTTCAATTAAGTCTACTGCATTGTAACAGTGATACACCGAACATAGCATTCGGGGAGACTACCTGCACATACGTCAAGTCCTTGGTCATTTCTGTTTCATTTGATCACCAAGGTGTATATGGTAGTTCACGGAAACTTGGTACACCCTCTTGCTTAGAATTCCCGAGAAGTCCTTTCGATATTTTCGTGACTCTTTAAACAAGAGAAGAGATCATCGAGCACTTTTCCTTTCACGCTTGTTTCAAATTCAAAGTGACTAGAGTCATATGTTTTCCTATTTCTCGACTCTTAAAACATGAAACAGTGAATTTTGGTTTCAGTGTTATAAAATTAATAACCTATGATTACATGCCCATTAAAGTTTGTTACTTGGTCTGATTGATTTCCTTGGTTCTTGATTTTGGTACCTTCGATTGGTTATCTCTTTTCCTTCCTGTTCTGAGTTACAGTAAAAGTGGCAGAACATCGAGTTTCGTCATCCTCATTGCCTCCTAGTGGTGGTTCTTTTTCAGACACTTCTTTTGAAACCCCTAAATCCACTAGATCTGTCAAGTTCTCGTAGCCTATTCTTTCGTCTATCCAACCCCTTGCTACTCGATCTCCGCTTGACGAACCAGTTGAATTCAATTGGCCTCCTTCAAGTGCTTGGTCCAATTTTGGGGAAGAAGGGGGATTTCCTCCTCTTACGTCTCGATCACTTTTTCTTGCTGCTGCGGTACCTCCTAGTCCCCGTAATATTTTCGAAGATCTTACGTTGGATTCAGATATGGATTCCTCCAGTCTTGTTGGTAGTGAAGAAATACCTGTTTCCATAGGAGAATATCAACTCTTTCATGAAGATCTCTCTCGTGCCTCTATCCATTATTCTCCACCTTCGGTGTCACTTCCAACTGGCTATAGGTCTTTGAGTCAGATTATGTCTGGTATTGCATCCATAGCACAATCCAACACAGTAACTCCCCCTCGGAGTTCGATCCTTCCTTCGTTAGGACCGTCGCCTTCGGCATCAGATCTGTTGGTTGTTGTTACATCTATCCCAGTTCAACCTACCATCTGTGTGGCTTCATCTATGCCTTTGGTTTATACTTATGAATTTGACGAGCAGATGTTGGATACTCGCCGATGTTATTCTCCTTCAATGGAAGCCTCATCTAATTCTAGTGTAGTTTCCACTACTCCTGTGATTCTTGGTGGTCTGAATTTTGAAGAATATTTGTTGGTTTTTCAGCAGTAGAATTCTCAGGGTTCTCAGCAGTCTCAGGCTCCTGCTAACCCTCTGTTCCATCACTATGATGCGGTTGGTAATCCTATTTATTCATATCCGCTTTATTATGATGAGCATGGTATTCCAGTTTATTTGCCTCCTATTGATCCTCATCAAGTTGTTTCTCAGTTTCGACCTACTTTACCTGTGCAACCCTTTGGCTTACAGGGACAACCCTCCTAGGGATAAATTTTAGCTCAACAGGGCCCTACTTACGGTTCGCAAGGACAACTGTACGGTCCACAGGGCCAACCTTTACAAGGAAAACCTTTGGTCCAACATGGAAAACACTCTGGTCCTTCGGTTCAACCTCTGAATCAACCCAGATCATCTTTTGGTCCTGCGGGGAAAATTTATCCATCACAAGGACAACCTGTTGCACCTCAATCACAGTTGCACGTTCAGTATGGCCCAAATATTGTGCAACTAGGACAACCCTTTGGTCCTTCCCCAAGTCAACCTGGTCATTAGGGACAACCTCGTCCATCGCAAACATCAGGCTAACCTTTCCAACAAGGTCAACAGCCAGTTCAACCAGCTCAGCAAACGTTGCAACCTGCCCACCAGCAGATTCCTTCATTTCTGCAGTCGGTTTTACTTGTTTACCCTGCTCAACCTACTCCAAAAAGTCAACCTGCGCAACCGCAGGGCGCCTATTACCCTTAATTTTCCTATCAACCGATATATAGAGCACCCCAAATTCCGTACCCTCAAAATCAACCAGTATATGGTGCACCTCAAATTCCTTACCCTCAAAATCAACTTGTGTATCAGCAACCTCAAATTCATACTTACATTCCATAGCAGAATCCTTATGCTACTCAGCAAGGACCTCAATGGTTTTCTTCGACTCAATATCCTGGTCCTCAATCCCAGTATAAACTGAATTATCCTGTTTTTAATCCCTATGATCCGAATCCTTCGGGACAGAATATATGGGGACAGAATCTCACTCGGACTGGGTGGAATGTACATACAGGTCCTTATCAAAGACCTCCAATGACTTTCAATACTCAGTTACCATTTCTTGCTACGTTGGAATTACTTGATGTGTCGAAGTTGACAAATGATCCTATTCTTCATAATCCATATTGGCCTCCGGTTCCGACCAAGATTCTTGGTGATTGTCCTAAATTTGAGGGTAAACCTGGTGAAGACCCCCAAACACATGTGATGACTTACCACTTTTGGTGTTCTTCTAACTCTTGGGTTGACAATTCTATTCGTCTCTATCTTTTCCAATGAACTCTTACTGGTGCCGTTGCAAAGAGGTACATTGAGCTGTCTCGTGGAGTTTTCCAAGATTTCAGTTCTTTTTACCATGGCATTCCTTACACATTTTTAGTTACCGATCCACTATGAGACCAGTACACATCTCCTCACTTCATTGAAACAGGACCGAGCTACTCATATCTCGAATCATATTCATGAGTGGCGGCATCGCCGTCGCATGATCAAATTTGAGATACTTGATCATCTTCTGACACATTGATTCACTACCTCCTTTATCAATCAGATTGCCAAAGACATTGCTATGGGGGCATGTGTAACCGAGGAACAAGCCATTGCTTACGCCCAGTACCTTAATCTCATGTACTCTCAGTCTAGCGCATTATATGATATCTTGCCTGATGCTTCTCAACATGGAACTTCTAAACCGCCAGCAACTCCATCCGTTGATGGTATTATTGGTTCCATATCATAGACTTCTCAGAATTCTCCTTCATCTAACTTTGGGAAGAAGAAGTCTACTTCTTCCAATAATGCAGCTTCTCAGTCAACTTCGAATTCTGGCACACCCATAGAATTGAATGTTGTTCAGGCCAATCCTACAGATAACACTTCCAAAGGTAAGAATAAGGGAAAAGGTAAGGCCAAAGTCGATGCCCCGAAACAGGATTCTCCGAAACCTCGTTCTGCTGATAATTCTCAACGCAAACCGAAGTATCCTTGTTTGATTTGTGATGATGAGCACTTCACCAAGGACTGTCCTCGAGGGTCTGAAGTGAGTCAATTGCTCAAAGGCACCCAAGGAGCTCTGGTCATTCTTAAATAAACTTTCCCTTAGTAGACTCAGATGGTAGAGCACCCTCAGTCCTATGCTCCATATGGTTCGCAAGTGTTCATGATGAATGGTTCTGCACCCGTTTCTATTGCTACTCGATCGAAAGATTATTCTGGTTTGCGTAAGGCCACGGGGAAAGAGATCGCTGATGGTCCTTCTCCTCCTCCTATTTCTGGCCCTCTTGAGATTGAACGGCCTAGCACCAAATCTGTTGTGCGACCACCTTCCAAAGGTGTGCTCTGTAAGTCTTCGTACAATCCCAACGCCCATGCCACTCAGCATTACAGTATCATTGAGGACTTGGCTCAGGCACCGTCCGCAATGTCTACGTTAGAAGTACTTCAGAGTTTTCCTTCGCAATGGAAGGCTTTGCTATCTGCGATAGGTGGGATTGATCCTGCCGATAGTAACTTGCTTGCTTTCGATTTAGAGAATTTCATCTCGCGACTCCCGCACCAAATTGCGCTCATCATTCAAGTTGGTATAAATGTTTGAATATTCACCGGGCTGTCGTGGACAAGGGTGCATCTACCTATGTTATGTCATCTATTTGTTGGAAAGCCATTGGTTCTCCATCTCTTACCTCATCACCCAATGCCCTTGAAGCATTTGATGGAAGAGAATCTAAACCTCTTGGTGTTCTCGCTAGTTTACCAATCACGTTAGAAGGGAAGACAATCAATGTCGAGGTCGAATTCATTGATGCAAAACTCAATTATAATCTTATCCTCTGTCATATTTGGACTCACGCCATGCTATGCGTTCCGTCCACTCTCTTTCGTGTTTTGAAGTTCCCGCAGGAAGGAAAGATTATTACTGTTGATCAATTGTCTTTTTTCACTTCTTCTTCCGAGAACAACGTTCCATATGTGGACAAGATTCCTACTCCCTACAAGAGCATAGGACCATTCCTTTTCAAGGATCCTACCCTCATGGGTGTTTTCCCTCTTCCACCATTGAATATTGTTCAGGTCAACATGATTTCTCGAACCGATGACCCATGGGTTATCCCTTCTCCTGAACAGATCGATTCGTTAGGGGATTCGATGGCATTGAGTCCGATTGAAATTGATTATTGTGAACTCATTGCTGCATTGGACACTTCGTCCTTTGATTCCGCTCCTTCAAGCATGAATCTTGACATCTATTCTCAATCCCCTTGGCTTGGTCATTTTGATTCACCAGATCCTTTGAAAGAAGCGTTTCCTTCCGATGAGGCTATCGTGGAAACCCTGTCTCTCGACGATCTGTCGTGGGATGATGGTCATCATCATTCCTCATTTCTACCAAGCCTCGGAGCCATGTCTACTTGTCTTGAGTGTTTTTCCTCTCAGGTTCCTTCTCCTCCGCTTCAAACACCTGTTCAATTCCATGAAGTTTTTTCAGAAGGTAACTTGAGTAACATCACTCAGACGATGCCTATCAACATTTCCATTAAACCGGGAATCGTCAAGAACATCCATATTGGGGTTACTTGTTATTCGGATGAAGTACAAGTTTATACTAGCACTTTTCGCAAATTCTGTGATGTCTTTGCATGGTCCTGCGAAGAAATTCTCAGCATTGATCCTAGCATCGTGGTACATGAGATTCCTACTTACCCCGGTTCGAAACCTGTTCATCAGCGTCTTCATCCGGTGCATCCTAGGAAAGTTGTTGCCATTAAGGCCGAAGTGGAAAAACTTCTCAAAGCTTGTTTCATTTATTCGATTCCCTTGACATAATGGGTTTCTAATATTGTTCCTGTAGACAAGAAACAGGGCAATATTCGTGTCTATGTTGACTATTGTGATATCAATTAAGCTTGTCCTAAGGATAATTATCCTACTCCTTTCATCGATCAAATCATTGATGACTGTGCCAGGAGTGAGATATTTTCCCTTATGGATGGTTTTTCGGGTTATAATCAGATCAACAGTCTCTCAACTGATCAACACAATATTGCCTTCATCTGTCCTTGGGGTACATTTTCTAATAAGAAGCTTCCCTTTGGTTTGAACAATGTCGGGGCCACATTTCAGCGTGCGATGTCTTATGCCTTTCATGGTATTCGTCACATCATTCAACCTTATCTGGATGACCTTCTGGCTCATTCAGGTAAGCATAAGGATCATCCTGACCATCTTCATCAGATTTTTCTTTACTGTAGGCACTATAACATTTGGCTTAATCCGCACAAGTGTGTCTTCTGCATCGATTCCGGTAGACTCTTGGGTTTTATCGTTTCCAAATATGGGATTCGCCTGGATCCTCTCAAGGTTGAGGCTATTATCAATCTCCCCTCTCCTTCCTCATTGCATCAGTTGCATAGTTTATAAGGGAAAGCTAATTTTCTTCGCCGTTTTATACCTAAATATGCCGAAGTAGCTAAAGGATTCACACGATTGTTAAATCAGGGCGTTCCTTTTACTAGGATGAGATAGCTTAGAAATATTTCGATGTGTTGAAAACATTTTTGGTCAATGCTCCTCTCCCCCGCCCTCCAGATTATCATCGTGATTTTTCCCTTTATTTGGCTATCGCTTTTAGCATGATCACCATGGTTTTGGTACAAGACGATGATGACGGTCATGAGCATGTTATTTATTACTTGCATCGTAACCTTCTCGACCCCGAAACATGTTATTCCCACGTCAAGAAGTTAGTGTTGGCCATTGTTCAAGTTGTTCAACGCTTTTGTCATTATATTCTTTTGCGTACAGTAACGGTGATTTCTGAATGCAACCCCATAACCTACATATTGTCTCGACAATTGCTGGGGGGAAAATACTCAAAGTGGATTATCATCCTCCAAGTGTTTGATTTGGAATTTACTGCTGCCAAATCTAAGAAATCCTTGGTCTTTACTGATTTACTTTGTTCTCTCCCTTCCGACTTCGCTCCTTCTCATTCTGAGGACGTCATTCCAGATGATTCGCTTTTCTTGATTAGCACCCTCGATCCATGGTATGGTGATATCATCGTCTATCCCCAAACTTCATCTTTTATATCTGAGTTGATGAAGGATGTCCGCCGACGCATCCGCCATCAGTCGCAACCTTATCGTATAGTTGGATATACTCTTAATCGTATTGGAGTCGATTCCATACTCCGGCGATGTCTGACTCTCAAGGAAGCCGAGAAAGCTCTGAATGATTGTCACAGTGGCAACTGTGGCAGTCACATTTCTGGCTATGCTATTGCATAGAAGATTCTTCATGCTGGTTATTTTTGGCCTTCTATTTTCAAAGATTGTATTGTCGCAGTTCGTAAATTCCATGATTGCCAAATTTATCAACACAACTTCCATGCGCCACCCGTTCCTCTTCATCCTGTCATTACCATTTTTCCCTTTGCGAAGTGGGGCATCGATTTTATGACGTGTAACCCTCACTCGGCCGGGGGGCATGCTTATATTATCGTAGCTGTGGACTACTTCACCAAATGGGCCGAAGCAATGCCTACACTTGTCGCTGATGGTAAGACAGCTACTCATTTCATGTTCAATCACATCATTGCAAGGTTTTGTGTCCCTCAAGCCATCCTTACCGATCATGGTTCCCATTTTTGGCATTATATGGTGGTGGAGTTGACTTCTAAGTTGGGTCTGCATCACGACAGCTCAACGTCGTACTACCCTCAAGCCAATGGCCAGGTTGAAGCTATGAAAAAATTTCTTGTCACAATGCTTCAACGTACGATTGGGATTCACAAATACAATTGGCATCTCATGTTATTTTCTGCTCTTTGGGAATACCGAACCTCAGTTAAGAATGCAACCGGGTTCACTCCTTTCCAGTTGGTTTATGGCCTGGAAGCTACTCTTCCGATTAAAAGTGAAATACCTTCACTCAAGTTGGCTGTTGAATTACTGCCGAATACTTCACCAGAAGAAGAGCTGAAATACTGCTGGATGAAACCCGCCGCTTTGCTGCTCTCGTTATTGAAGCATAGAAAAAGCGGGTCAAAGCTCATTTTGATTAATCAGTTTCCCCTCACTCTTTCGTTGAAGGAGATCTTGTCCTCTTGTATGACCAAGCTCATGATAAGCTGGGGGCATGCAAATTTCAACCTATGTGGCATGGACCCTACATCGTTAAACGTGTGTTGCAAAATGGGCCTATGAACTAATTGACTATGAAGGTCATCCTCTTGAATAGCCCAGAAATGGGTTGTATCTCAAAAAATATTATGCGTGAGTCATTCATGCGTAATAGGTGTACATAGGTGTTTTTTTCATTTTTGTACATGTTTTATGGTTTGGTGTGCTTTGTGAGCGTTTTCCTGCTTATTGGGTCTTGCTTATTGTGTAGATTTCTATTACCCCTTATGTCGGTTTCGCGGATGGTGCTTCCCGCAGTACCAGGAATTTGTCTTCGACAGCCTAGGTAATTTATGATCACGCTAGTGAGTTGATAGATCTGCAAGGTATTTTTCTAGGATGAACTACAAAGAATGTCGGTGAATATAGCATTATCATTGTGCTATTAACCAAGGCAATCAACCTCGACATACGCGCATTGCTTGTAAATCTAGATTCACAGCTTGTCGTTCTGCAACTCAATAATCATTATTTAGTTAGAAATCTGCACATTCTGAGATTGTATTTACGTATTCGTTTATTTAAAAGACATTTTTATTTTATTACCTATCGACATATTCATAGACAAATGAACACATTAACTAATACAGTGGCTGACATTGTATTAGATAGACATTTTCATAAGTTGTAAAAGCATCATCATATGTAAAAGATCCATGTAGGGAAATAGATGTATATATATATGTATCGCATGTTTGAAACTGTGTGCATCATAACTTCAAAAAATACATGTTTGTTTCTGTTACATCCCGAGACATCATGTCTCTCAAAATATGCAGATAAAATAAAACCTAGGTGTCTAATCAGCATGGTGCTCGTGATAACATGTCACGACCCATACTAGCCACCTCAGCAAGTAGTGAATTCAGCTGGGCACCCCTACGGTATGTCTCTGGTAAGTGCGAGGAACATCATCAAAATGTGCATAATCTAGGACTCCTCGTGTGATCCCCTCCAGGTTGCGCACTATCTCATCTTCCTCGCCGCCCTCACATTGAGGGTCGAAATCGCGAGGGATTCACCTCGCTATCGGTGACATGCCGGTAGGTCTCTCTGGGCCAACGTATGTAATTACATGGATTTAATGTCAGAACATGTAGAAATAAAAAACCATAATACTCATAAAACTTTAAAATGATTCTCACCTAAATCTTCATCCCAATCACCTAAATCTTCATCCCAATCTTCTCCCTCTGGGAGTGCGAGGTCCAGATCATCAGTGAAATCTATACCAGAGTAGGGCCAATCCTCCATGACAATCAATTGTCGTTGGAGCCAATCGAAGAATTCCCGTCTCCAGGACATATATTGACCACCCCCTGCCCTTGGCATCAAAGCTTCCCATCGAGCCATCCATGGTTCTCTCGCTGGTGGTGTCAGGACTATAACCTCCTGTCACTGAAAAATGGGTAGTCATTCCAAGAAGAACAATACCGGAATAGATCCATAACCAAATTGTTTCAGTTTGGTCTTCTTGCATTTGGTTAGTGGGCGCTTCATTTTTATGGTCACAACCTCTGCCCAGTTGTAGATGTTTGGTGCCATGCATTCTACAGCAAGAAGAAACTGTGTCTTTGTTGCTTCATGCGGTGCTTGTGATCCCGCAGCCCGTGTGATGGTATGCAGCACCACACGTAGTGTCAAATCTGGGATAGTTTGTATATCAACTTTCCCACTACCTGATCCCTTCCGTGCTCATGGACATACTCTGTCTATCACCATGGTCATGCTTTCCATGCAGGGTTGAGTGCCGGTTAGGATTGGTGCTACTCCCCTCCACGATAATCCTATGATGAAATACATGTTAGAGACATCAATCTCAAGTTCTTCATCCCGAAGGATGAAATTCTCTTGATTTTCGTCCCAAATGTTGACCAGATACTGTAATAAGTCTAGGTGGGCTCGGAGACATGGCGTTAGGAAGAATTTTTTCAAACCACAATTTCTGAGAGCTCCCATGACTCTCTCATTTTCCATGGCTAGCTCATCTTCTTCACTATGTTCCCGTTCTTTCCATTCAATGACCATTTTGCCTCTTTCTACCTGCAAACACATTCATATGAGTGGTATTAATCAATTTTGACCCTTAAATGTATAAACAATTGGGGTATTTGATCCACATTCTGCCTAGAAATGGTTTGCGCTGTTGGTGCGCCCTAGTGTAAAAAATCAGTGGGTTGGCGCGACTCTGTGCTTGAAACCCGCGCCAACCACGAAGCCATCATTTTTACATTTCCTCCCCCAAAATTCGAAATTGACAATTGCATGAAGCAACAAATGACTTAAAATAACGAGAGGGATCTTGGCTCTTACCTAGAGTTGATGGATTTGCAATTGATCTGATGGATTGGTCGTTATCGTTGCTGCAAGATTGCACAGTGAAATGGGTAACTATTGCTCCGCAAGAGGTAAAAAGTGAAAAGTAATTATTTTTACCATTTTTGGCATTTTATAATTTTTTCACAACCCTAATTAGGTTTTAAGGCATGTTTTTCGATTATTTTACTATATTATTTTCGAGAAATGGGTTTTACACATGTCTCTTGTGCAGCAACAGGTTTTTCATGTGAAAATGATGAAGTAACGAGTTATATTTTATACTTTTTCGAACTCGGTAAAAGCACGAAAAAGTCACTACTGGAGTCATCTTTTAGCTCTTTTCTGACTCTCTAAAATTGAAAAGATTTTCGAGATTCTTATCATTTTGAACTCGTTAAATGGCTGTGAAACGATATCTACCTAGTATACGTTTAACCCTTTTTCGGGCTAGGATGGATTATTTACGAAAAAGGAATACCTTAGCCTATCGTGACTAAGAGGTTCTCTCAGAAACAGTTTTCTACCTTTTCAAGTCTGTGAGACTACGTACAAAAAGGGACTGCTAAAGTTTTCTTTTCTGCCTTCTTTTCAAACTCTCTAAAACATGAAAAGATGTCGAGTTCTTCCTTTGTCAGACTCATTAAACCCTAATGACATCGGACTTCGTCACCATGAGGTTATTCGAGTTCCTCCTTCCTAGGGCTCGTAAAATGTACTAGGTTGGATTTTTTTTTAAGGACAAACTTACAGTCCAAGCATATGCTATCCCCTTCAAGCTTGTTTTAAAAAAATAATTGGGGTACTCGCCAGAAATGGTGGGGGAAAATGGAACCAAGTTTTAGTTATGTTGGCAGTATGTCGCTCTTGAACATAACACTTGTCTGCATTTGTGTCTAGTTGGGGACATCTCATTTCGTCATTTTTTCCTTCATGGGTTTGGGTAATCTCTTTTGACCTCTCATGTTCTCTTTTCCACATCATCATGACCTCAGATCCTTTGATGTCAAATACTGCCAAATCCAGTGTCGTGTTGTTGATATGTTCAAGAGAAGTTTGCCTCTACAGTTGTCAACCTTCCTCTGATCTCTTGTTGGTCCTGATCCACTTTCATCATGTTCCACTGTCTCGTGTCGATGATGTGGGAAACATGGCCCTCCTTCGAACAGGTCACTTCCTGTCAACTTTAGCTCATTATCCAAGAATTTGATCTAAAGACTCCCTTTTGGTACCTTAGAGCCTGCATGCCTTAATGGAAGGTTTTTCGCATTCGACGCAAGGTTCACATCATTGGCCTTCGATCGAGTGATTCTGCGGATGTTCGACGTCAGATCATTTTTCACATTATGAAGATTGTACCTTTTGTACCTTGAGGGCCATCATTATCATTGGTGGTTTCTCTCGCGTCTGTTAACAGCTTTCATCATTGGCTGGTAATCAGACGATTTTCATGCATGTTCGAATTCAACTCATATATTCACATGCTCGAAATTGTACTTGTTCGAGTCGAGATGGAGTGCAAGACCCTGGGTTTTGTCTGATAAACTCCAGGCTATAGATTTTTGTAGTTTATTATGACTTATTGCATGACTCTCTTGATTGGATGGCTGTGACCATACCCGAGTCTATTTATTGATCCTTTCTACTGGATGGTTGTGTCCATACCTCGGATATCAGTTTTTATATACTCTATTATGGATGGTTGCGCCCATGCCACATGATTCATGTATCACATATATCAGTTGTATTTGTAATTGCAGGTCTTTCGACAGCGGTGTTTGGTTTGAATGCGTTTTCATAAAGAATTTCACCCCTCCCTCCCTCTCGGACTTCATGCTTTAGAGGGCATCTGTTACACAACATTTTGTCACTGTCCCTGCAATCCCCAACTCACACATTGGAGGGTCGTTTATGTGACCAATATGCAATGTCATGCTTTGCAAATACCATCCTTGGATCCCTTTTGATGAAAGCAACATTCTTCTTGTTGACATTTCCCTAAGCAGAGCTGTGAAAATCCCTATTTTTTCCTTGGCGCGAGTAGCCCGTTACACCCTCGCGCTGACAGAGAAGTTTAACACTGAGCCCGTGCCACTTGGCGCTCTGTGCCAGTTAGACACTTGCGCCAAGTTTTTTATGGAATGTTTTTTAAAAATAGAGGCAAAGGTTCCATTCCAACCACCTCAGGGATGAGTCATTGGGAGTGGTTGAACTGAAACAACCACAGGCTCCTTCCTTTAGTTAGTAGTTTCCACCTCCCTTGGAACTCTCCTAAAGGATAGGACTCCCTCCCACCTTTGTAGGGATCCCAACCTCCTCCCTTTCCTCTATATAAGAAACTATCTCTTTTAGTAGAAGCTAGCTGAACAGCTGAATAGCTGAATTAGGAGAATTATACTATAGCTAAGCTGCCAGAGAAGATAGAGTAAGAAAGATTGTGTTGAGAGAGCTCAATTCGATGACTTCTAAGAGAGCTTGAGTCCGAATTCCCTGACCAACATTTGAGATGCGCTTTGTTTGAACCCCGCTGGAGGAGACTACGATGTCAAAGCATCGATTGTACTCTTCCTTCTACTCATTAATATACATGATTACTATTTGGTTCCACTATTGTGTTATGATGTTATTTGATGCGATATGTTTAGCCCTCTTTGACTGGCTAATATTTGTGAGTGAAACTATTCTTTTGTATGTTGTTCTTATTTTTGTCCTATGTGCAGGTATCTGAGTGTGACAGCGAAAAGATCGCTATTTTCCAAGGCAGGAGCGAGATGCCACTAATATTTCTGCAACATCGACAACGTTGGATTCAAGGTAGGTCAATCTACCATGTCTTTTTTTCATTCATTAACTAGGAAGCAACACTTTAGCATGTCCTTTTGTTACTAGACCCACCGTAGGGCTAGAGGGATCGTCTCTGTCCCCAGAGAGGATTTACCTTCATAACAACCTCCATTGTCTGATCTGAGACACTTCAAATTATTTCCTGTCCCAATATCAATCAAAGCTTTCCATTTCTTGAAAGTATCAAATACATCAGATTTATTTTGAATACAATAAATCCAAGTCTTTCTAGTTGCATCATCAATAAAAGTAACATAATAACGAGAGCCACCAAGAGATGATACTTGAGCAGGTCCCCATACATCTATATGCACAAGCTCTAATTTTTCGCTCTTCTTTTCTTTCCCAACTCTGAGAAATCTGACTCTCTTCTCTTTTCCATAAATACAATTCTCACATAAATCCAAATCAACATTCTTCAAACCCGGCAACAAGTTTCTTGAGTGAAGAATCTTCATCCCCTTCTCACTCATGTGTCCGATCCTATGATGCCATAATGTTGCATCTACTCCTTTGGAAGTTAAAGCATTAACAGAGTTAGAAATACCATTGCATAAATACAATGTACCAACCTTTTTGCCTTTTTGTATTACCAGGGCTCCTTTGGTGACCTTCCAAGTTTTATCTGCGAAAGTTGTCACACAACCTTCACTGCCTGATTGCCCTGTTGAAATTAGATTTTTCTTCAGATCTGGAACATGCCTTACCTCCTTTAATATCCATTGGTTTCCATTTTTCTTTTTTACAAGAAATTTACCCATTCCAACAATTTTACAGGGTTTATCATCACCCAAACGAACTTGTCCAAAATCTCCTTGAACATAGTCATGAAAATATTTCTTATCAGGTGTGGCATGGAATGAGGCCCCTGAATCTACCACCCAGGAATCAGTAACATTTTCGAAAGAAAGAATCAAATCATCTTGTAACACATCACCTATCACATTTGCTTCATGATTGTTTTCTTGTTGTGCATCTCCTTCTTTTCCCTTCCGAGATCTACAGTCTTTCTTCAGGTGTCTTTTCTTTCTGCATTTCCAGCACTCTATCCCCGATTTGGACTTGGATCTACCTTTCCTTGATTTACTGTGATATCCTGAGCTCTTTCCTCTTTCCATTCTTCTTCTCCTAGACTTTGAACTTAAAGCATTACCCGATGTCTCACCGGAGCTTTTCCATCGCATTTCCTCACTAAGGATAACACCAAAAACACCATCAAACTTTAAAGTACTAGATCCAGAGATAGAGTTACTAATGGCCATAACTAAATCATTCTAGCTTTCTGGCAATGAGAATATAAATAAAAGAGTCCTAACTTCATCATAAAATTTTACCCCTACAGAACTTAACTGACTGGTAACTGTATTAAAATCATTTAAATGGTCTGCAATAGATCCACCTTCCGACATCTTCATATTAAATAAACGTTTCATAAGAAATACCTTGTTTGAGGCCGAGGGTTTTTCATATAATTTCGTCAACGCCTTAATCAAACCCTCTGTTTTTTTTTCCTTCGACGCCGCGAGGCACAACAGTACTATTCTGAGTGCCTTTCTATTGAGAATCTCCCATTCTGCATCTGTCATAGCCGTCAGCTTCTTTGTTTTTCCGCTCAATGGTAGGTACATATTTTTCTGATACAAATAATCTTCCATCTGCATCTTCCACAGAGGGAATTTTTGGTCGTTAAATTTCTCGATCCTAAACTTACCATCTTCCGCCATTTCTCCCACTCGAACTAGGAACCCTTCTTTCCTACGAGTTTATCAGCCAAATAGACCTTCGGCTCTGATACCAGTTGTTAGAAAATTATATATTATAGAGCAATGCAACACATAAAATATGCGAAAAACACAAGCACACAAAACACATAAAACCAGAGAGACACAGATATATGTGGTTCACCCAGTTTGGGCTACGTCCACCCCAAACAGCCAGTCCTTCCTTTCTATTATCTAGCAAAATGAAGAGACACAACCTACAACAGATCCGCTGTAATATCCTATGTTCTCTCTCACAGTCTCCCTATCTATTTCTCCCTCTCAGAATACACATGCAATACATATCCGCAATACAATGCCCTCATACAAGCGAGGGGTTGCCTTCTAGGGAAAAAAACCCTAAACTAAACATAACTTATACTGTCAGATCATCCGCCTAATGAACGGCCCAGATTGACTAGAAATTACTATACTTTTAAATGGAAATTTTACATATGTTTTTAGCTTCAGGGGTGCTGCCCCCGAAACCCCCCGCCAAGGGGGGGCTCCATGCCCCCCCCCCCCCGGAACCCCCAGGAAACGTTTAATTATGGGCGGCGTTGCCGCCCCACTAAGGTATAGGGATCCAACATTGTGATACAAAATAAACAAGATAATCAGGCTCCACACCCAACAGCTGCTCCAAAGCTATGGAATAGCCCTTTGACACCATGCTCATGCCATCATACATTTCTGAATAATCATTTTTCAGCGCAAATAGCTGAGTGGGAGATGGCAACGTCCATATCAGAAAATTTCTCACCCCTCCCTTGAACCCATCAAAGGTTCTCTGCATTGTGCTAGCTTCTCCCAAGGCTCCTTCCTTATCCAAATATATCAATGCTGCACCATGTTGAGAGAACCCTTTGTTCATCTTCCAATCAGGGGGTCTCCCTGGTGGAATTCCTCCATGTAATGAGACATCAAGGCCTAGAGCAAGTTGTACATGTGAGTGGATTATTTTTTCCCTGTCCTCACTGCACAAATCATCTTACCTCTTCTATGCATCAACCTTCTGAAATAGAGAGGGGTGTGTGCTCCTAGTCATATGATGTTGACCATCCTCCCTATCTTTTGTCTGCAAGATCTCACAATCTATCAATGATGGCACATGTTGCTCATGGATTATGCCCTAATATCTAGATGTGAGATTCTTGGTAACTTCTTGCAAGGGTACAATAATTCCTCTCATTGGAGAAATTGCATCATCTTCCTCTTCATGAGGTACTAGATCTGCTCCTAGTGTGACAGCGTTGTTACCTCTTGCCTTCTCTTCACCATTAATGGAGGGTACCTCATTATCATTTTGAGGCTCTTTGTTTTGATCCTCTTTTGAAAAAGAGATCTCCATGTCTTCCCTTTTAGAAGGGAGCTCCTATTGAAGTGAGGATCTTGCCTCTAGCAAGGTATTTTGCAATTTTTTAACCTCCTCAATATTATTCTGAAATGGAGCTGGGTTTATAGATCCTTCCAACTCATGCAAAGGTTTTTTTTGTTTAGGCTTGGCTAGCTCAACCAAGGAATTTTCAGAATGTTTTACATCAAACCTTTTCACTAACCTCCTATTGAACTTTTCATAAGTAGATACATTTACATGATTCAAGGAAGAAGTTTCATAAAACCATCAATCATAAGCCTTACCTTCAAGATGCAGTGCTGCTACTCTAAGGGCTTCATCTTATGAAACTTGGTGCTGCTGGAAATAGGTGTCTAGCTCCTTCACCCAAGCCCTTTCTGTACATTTAGGTGACCCATCAAAAGTAGATAGAAAGAATCTACCGAGATCATATTGCTTGCACCACTTGCTTCTATTGTGATTGCTAGGTCTTCTATTCTCATTGATCTTGCAAAGCCCTTGGAATTTTAGATGACCTTTGAACCTTTGAGATTGGGATTCATACTCTTGAATATAGTCACCAAGAGTCTCCTCCTTTGGTACATCTCCTTCCTCCATCTCTCTTGCTATGAACATAGGCATGGTAGAGCGTTGTAGATCTGATGGTGTAGTTGAATGCTCACACCCATAATGTGAAAATCTGGAGCTTTCTTCATGTACAAGCCCTCTTGGAGAATCTCTATATCTCTCCATTCTCATCTCTTTGATGTCTCTGTTAATGCACTGCATAGTTTGAAGAAGTTTTGAGAACTCCTTCCCTCCCGATAATGAATTTTTTCCTTCATCTCTTCTACAGATCTTCTCCTTCCTATGAGAAGCCTCCTTAGATGACATAATGGCTGAAGTACACAGGCTGATCCAAGATTATGCTCTGATACCACTGTAATATTCCCAAATGGAGAAAGCAGGAATATAGTGCATAAAATTGGTAATATGCAAAAATGTAAATAGATCAAAGCATGAGACAATAGTAGATCCATTCCATTATGAATATAACAGAAAAATAGGTTCAAGATCTTGAGGAAAATATCACTCAAGTTGGGCAAACAAGCCTCCCATGAAAGCATACACCTAGCTCTGAAATGTTGTTAACACATGAAATACAGGAATGCATAAAACTGCATTGTCTATGAGAGAATAGCATCTAGAAGACAATAAAATGTATTTTTGATGATATAATGCTCCAAAAATTCTAATACTAGAGATCCATGCTCCAAAATAGATTTCCAGGACAACCCATAAAAGGTTTCTGGAAATACACCCTATACAAAATATAGCAGATTTGGCCCTAGGGCTGAATAATCTCTGCAACTAAATCACTGATGGGAGATGGCTGACACTCCTCCAATATATCTCCTAAATGAAGGGTTGATACCCACACAGGAAACCCAAACACTTCAAATAGGCCAATAAACCCACCGCCGCAGCTTCTCTCCAAAATAACGCAGTCCTTGAGGGAAACTGTGTTGTAGCTTATGACTGCTACTTGGCTTGGTGCCAAAATATGTAATGAAGCCCTAAGAACTTCCTCACAAGCTTTTGGATGAAAGGATGATCCCTTTAATGGAAAAATAGCTCAAAAATTGGAGATCTCTCTCCTCCACTGCTACACCCTTGCAACACAACCCAACTCTAAACAGAATTGTGTTGTACATGAGACTGAAGCTTGGCCAAATGCCTGAATGTGGAAGTATATTGCAAACTCTTCCAAGAGGCCTCTCAAATAAAGAGGTGGGATTCCCAATCAGGAACACCTTATGCTAAACAACACTACAATCTTAGCTAAACATCTGAAGAAAACTATATGTCTGAATAGACCATATATCAAAACATAAACATATATCAACATGAATAATATGGTTGCCATCCTCTTCCTTATATAAGAAATGATCTTTCTAACCCTAAGCCCCATTCATTTATGACACTACTTCCATGCAAGGTGTCTCCATCTAAAACTGTGTTTTCCATCCATAAATGTCCACTCCTCCATGAGAGCGTTGTTTATTTGGTCAAAGTTGACCTAGTCAAGGTGCTCCAACCCCTGTTCACACCTTAGGATGCTTTATTAAGTTGAAAATATGATCCACTTTCACATGAGAAGTGGTTTTTTTCCTTATAAAGAGATTTATGGGTCTCCCTACCCACTTATTCACCTATCTAAGTGACAAAACATAACTTTAATATTCCAATAAATTTTGGAATATTACATATTCTCATATTTGTAAGAGACCCCCATGTTTAAATTTGTTGCTTATACCTGTAAATGGAATGTTTGTGACATTTTTTATGAAATCCTTGTCATGGATGGGTGGGGTCAGATGAGTTCCTGATGATGTGATTTCTTCCATGTGTTTTTTTTAATGTTATTTATCCTCTCCTGAAGTTACAGGAAGTTCTGGGAAATGACCTGGGCTCAGGGGCTAAAAATGAAATCCCAGAGCTCCATGCACAAAATTAATTGTTTGGGGCTCTAAACGCTACCTTGCCAAGTCTATCCCATGGATAAGGGTCTATAGCCACTCCCTTTCCCTTATATGCCTATGGCTAAAGCTCAATAGGGTCAAAATTCGGTCCCCCTTCAAGTTTCATGGGTCTGGGAGGGTGGTTTACCTCCTGGAGGTGTTGGTGATGGTGTGTTTGTTGTGTTTCCATTGATTCCACTTCCTTAAGGTCATATAAAAGGTTGAATCTCATATTAGTATCCTATCTTCATATGTTTACCCCGGATGGACGATTACTTGGGTAGATGTGGGAAGAGGGTGTTACAGAGTGGTATCAAAGCATGGTTCAACTCTCGAGCTAGATGGGTGGTGTGTTCATCATGCATTTATGTTGGTTTCATGCATGTGTAGTATTCTTGTGGTCTATATGTGGTTGTTGCATCCATGTTGTGCTGGCCATGGTGGTGTCGCCATGGAAGTGATGATGATGTTGTTGTCATGAGTGTATGACTGGTTATGTGTTTCTCATGCTTGTGTATTGTCCGTGCATGCTTTCTTACATATTGTTACATATTGTGAATATTCATTGCTTGTTTAGGCTAGGTAACATATTGGTCATGCTTGTGTTTTGTTTGGGTATGCTTGCTTATGTGATGCTATATGTGGGACTTGCATTGGTCGTTCATGTTGGGTTATACATGTCAAGTGGGTGCATATTGTCAAGTTTTCATTGGTTTGGTGAAGGTTGTTATGCATAAGGTTATTGTATGAAATTAGGTCATCATGATGATATTGGTATGTTATAATGCTAATGTGTTGGCTAAGATATAGCAGGAGATGCAGACCATCAAAGTGAAGTTGCAACATTGGACCTCGAGGTAAAAGCATATCGTCATACAAGTTGTATGCTTGGCATGCAGGTATGTGACTCATGGATTGTTATATGAATTAGGGTTACTTATATATATGTTTTTCATTTTATTCTTTTTATGGTTACATACATGATATATGTTAGTTAATTAGTTTAGTTATATGTACATGCATGGGTTAGTCATGCATGGTAGATGCTAGTTGATTAGTGTAGTTATATGCACATGTGTCAAATAGTCATGAGTGATAGTAACATGTGGTTACATGCATTTCTATTTGTTGTTTTATGATGAGATAAATTGATGATTATGCTATATGTTGGTGATGAGTATGTTATAGGTTAACTTGTTGTTGTATAGCTATCTTGATGATTAGGTTACATGTTGATGAGCATGATATATAACTTGTTGTTGTTATATGTTAGTAACTTGATGATTAGGGTTATTGAATTAAGATCTTGATGTTATATGTATCATGTTGATTTGGATTGGCCTAGGAAGCTGGATAGGGTTATGATATTCAGTTAGGATTTAACCTAATTATGATAGTTTTTTGTACTAATCTAGACTAACTGTGTATATGTGATTGTTATGCGTTAAAGAAATTTTTTAATGAGATTATGATGTGAACATGTTAATTAGTTATGGATATCAGGATATTATTTGTGTTTGAGCTGATGTGTTGTGAAGTTATATCATGCTAACTAGATTGATCGTGCTTACAAGATAGCCTCCCTTGAGATGCATTAAGGCATTCACTTGCTTATGTCATCTACTTTGTACTTGAATGTTTGATCGTGTGATCTATTCGTTGTTCGAGTTTTTGGTGTCTATTATGTCATTTATCTATTGTATGAATTTTTGATTACTTGCATGATATGATTATTTGCCTATAAGGTTGCATGAATAAATGATCTTGTTTTGATATGGTCGTAATAACGTGTTGAGACAGTTCGTATATACTTGAGTGTAAGTAGTTGATGGTTGTAGCATTATGTATTATGACCGATGAATGTGAGTTGATTGTTTATTAAGACATGGTTGTTAGTCTTGGTGAAATTTGATTTTGAATTGATAGATATGTTGTCTTGATGTTTGGTACATATGGATGATATGTGTGTTCAATTATAGGTGAGCGTGCTTAGCACAAGAAGGTAAGATAATTGGTATATTGTTATATTTAGTTATGCGCTTACAGTTATGTGTTTATGGAAGTTTGATACATGGGATTTCATGGCAAAAGTGACTACCATGAAATCTTGAAGAAGGCTCGGGTTGAGCTTTCCTTGGGAACCATGGGGATTGAGTCATGGTGTTTTGTGCTAGTCTTATTCTTTTGGTCTTTTATGATTTGTTTGCATTTGATTTGCAGATTTGTTTATGTCCAGTGCAAGGCCTTACCACTTTTTTCATGGCGTCATATTGTTATTGGTTTTCCATGATTTTATTCTTTTGTTTCTTGTATTTCCTTTTATGTTTTGAGTCTTTGGAATTGGCTTGGGAAAGAGGAAAGTTGACGGAGTTCAGGGAGAGCTCTATGGTACCCAACAAGTAATGTAAGACACATATAAAGCTCTATGCATGAGTAAGCGCAACAGAATATAAGACTATGACAGCTGGTTGGACTAGTTGGGTCCATTGTGGTAAATGGACAATGGAACTACAAACATGAGAAAGGTAACAAAAAGGTAAAGTAAATGGAGTTGAGGCATCATATGCCTTGGATAAAGTTGGGATTTTTTGTTCTCAATGATGTTCATGTTGTGCATGGACAAAGGAATTTATCTTAACCAAGACCTTATGATATCTGGTAATTATATTTTAATCATGATTATATATATATATATCTGCAGGTATGTATGTTGCTATCTGATGAGATCATGATTGCTTTCCATTAATGTTTATATATGTATACATGTATGTATGTATATCGTGTTTGATAGGGTCGTCATGGATCATGATTGATTTATGCTAATGATTATATATATGTATGCATGTATCTATGTCACTTTATGACATGGTTTTCAAGGATCATTCTTATGGAGGAATGATTGCTTATGCAGGTGAATGACATGAAGATGTTCCTGGCTATGAGGAATCAAGTGGTAGAGTAGCCTTGACAGATATATGAGGTCAGTATCATGTGGATATGATTTAATTTTATAAGTTTGTACTATGCCTATGTGTATGTTATGGACATGTAATGTTGAGGGGTACATTAGTGAAGTGAAAGTAGTGTGATCTGCGGCATGCTAGGATAAGCATGGATAGCGGAAAGACATTAGAAGCAAGGTTTCTTTTGGATTCATTGTGTGGTCTATGCATGTGCAGTACTATTTTTATGTGTACGTTATGCATGTTGTGTATTCAGTGATTGTACCTATGGTGATGTGCACATGCAACATATGTAGTGTTGTGTACATATGATGTTGTATGCATGTTGTATATATAGTGTGTGTTGTATATATTGCATGTGCAATGCTAGGTACAGATGGTGCTATGTATGCGTTGGATATGCAGTGATGTGTACATACTATAGTGTGAAAATGATGAATATTCGATGTTCTGTACGTATGGTGCTATGTACGTGTTGAATATGCAATGCTATGTACATATGGTGTTGTGAGTGTGTTGTACATATGGTGCTATGTACATATGGTGTTGGGTGCATGATTTTACACATGGTGCTTGTGCATGTGGTGTTGTGTGCAGGTGGTGTCGTGTACATGTCGTGCACATGGCACTGTGTACATGTGGTGTCGTGTACATATCATGTATGTGGTGTTATGTACATTTTGTATTATGTACACATTGTACATATGGTGCAATGTACATTTGGTGTTTTGTACACGTTGTGTAGGTGGTGTCGTGTACATGTGATGTTGTGCACACGTTGTGCAGGTAGTGTTGTGTACAAGTGGTACTATCTACATGCTATGCATATGGTAATAGTATACATGTGGTATTGTGTGCATGTTGTACATGTTGTGTTGAGGGCATGTGGTACTATGTATGTGCATAGTGTAGTCATGGTATCGTGACATGTGTATTCGTTTTGTTGTACTCTGTGTATATATATGTATATGTATATGTATATGTATATATATGTATATGTATTGTGTTGTATTGTACATCAGATGTAGGTGTATGTGTCGTATGCCAATGTGGGTGTATGTATTGTGTGGTGTTGTATGTTGTATGTGTGTGTATGTGTCGTGATGTACAATGTGTGTATGTGTACATGATTGAAGAGAAGGCACTGGGTGCTTGTTGGGTGTGGAAACCGATCCGATGAGTGAGTACAAAAAGAACAAAGGAAGAAGTAAGGACCGATGAAGGATAAGTATCAATACTTTATTTCAGTTTTATTATGCATGTGTTATGTGATTCTGACTTATGATGGTTACATGTGATTTATGATTATGGTTTATGGTGATTTCATGTGATTCATGATGTTAAATTATGATGGTTGTGTTTTGATCTAACCATATGTGATATGTTATACATGATTATTTCACCAAACAACTGGTTTGGCTTGTGTGACAGGAAGTGAACAAGATTGCAAGTGTACCTTATTAACGAGCTACCAATGAGGTATGATTTAAATTTATTTCAATTTGTTTTGAATCTAATGGAAATTATGTTCTTGGTACAGGATGTAGGTTTTAAGCCTATAAAGAAATTATCTGCAAATGAATTCTTAAAAGCATAAAATAAACAATAGAAAGAGCATAAAACATAAAACAAATATACACAGAGATTTTTCCCCTAGATCCCAAATAGGGACTACCAGCTTGATTTTTCATTATATTCCTTTTAGTGTTACAAAACATATATATACATGACGAAGCATTCAAAAACCCCAATCCATTAACCCTAGATTAGAACATAACCATAGTTCCCTTGACCGGATCTACAAAATACCAGGGGCTGAAAACCATCATGCCCCAAATCCATGTGCAAGCCCATGCACAAAACCATAGGTGGGTCTGCCCACCTAAAATAGGGTCCAAATTTTTTTTCTTGGGGTGCTGCCCCAGACCCCACATAGGGGGCTACCTGCCCCCCGCGAACCCCTGGATAGGGGGAGCTACCACCCCCACCCCCCCCCCCCCCACCCCCACCGTCCTACACATGTGACTAGTAGTCAAAATAATATAACACATACCCAACATTCTCCCACTTGTTTTTTTCTTTTCGCGGAAGGCCATAGGAGAGCTTAGTCATTAGTCCAGCCCTGCAACACCTAATGTTTCTCTACACAAAGAGAACTTCTAAGTGCTCATAGAATTTGTCAATTCATCTCCAACATTCTTCAAAGTGTCCACCTTTACCAGCAACACCTTTTTATCCTCAACCATGTCTGTCACAAACTGATATTGAACATCAATATGCTTTGTCTTTGAATGATAAGCATGGTTCTTAGCCAATAAAATTGCGCTTTGGCTATCACAGTCTATCCTTATAGCTCACTGCACCAACCCAATACGTGAACACAATCTCTGCAACCAAATTGCTTCCTTGCTTGCACGCATGGCTGCCATGTATTCTGCCTCTATTGTTGAAAGAGCCACTACAGACTGTATTTTACTCATCCAACTGACTGCACCACCAAATAGGCTAAACACATACCCACTTGTAGATATTCTTTGGTCCAGATATCCAGCCCAGTCTGCAACAAAAAAACCACGAATGTCCAAAAATTTGTCGAATCATGGTCTTCCCTGGTAGCACAAACCATAATCGCTAGTGCCACACAAATATCTGAAAACCCGCTTCATTGTTGTCCAATGATCCTTCCCTGGTTTTGACATAAACCTGCTCAATACTCCCACTGCATGTGTAATTTTTGGTCTAGTACATACCATTGCATACATTAGGCTACCCACTGCACTTGCATATGGAACACGACACATATCCTCCTCTTCTTCTTGTGTCTTGGGACGCTGCTCAACATATAGCTTTACACCTACAAGAATAGGAATCTTCATCGGTTTACCATCCTGCATATTGAACCTCTGCAATAATGTCTCGATATACTTCCTCTGGTTTAACCACAGCTTCGTCTTTTCCTGATCTCTCCTAATTTCCATGCCAAAATATAGTTTATAGCACCAAGATCCTTCATGTTGAATTTACAGAACAATTGGGTCTTCAAATCTTGGATAATTTCTTTGTCATTTCGAATCAGCAACATATCATCCACATACAAGACCAAATAAATAACACGGTCACCAATTAATTTAAAATACACACAATGATCCTCTTTGCTTATGGTGAAGCTAAGTCTCAGTATATAGGTATCAAATTTCTGATACCACATCCTTGGTGATTGTTTTAACCCATACAGAGACTTTTTTAACCTGCATACCAGTTCTTTTTTACCCTTCACCATAAATCCTTCAGGTTGCTTCATTTAGATCTCCTCTTCCATATCCCCATGAAGAAATGTTGTCTTCACATCCATCTGTTCTACCTCAAAATCAAATGCAACAATAATAGATAAAAGTAATCTAATAGAAGTAACCTTGGCAACGGAAGAAAAAATATCACCAAAGACAATTCTCGACACCTGGGAATAACCTTTTTCTACCAACCAAGCTTTGTATTTCTCCACCCTGCCTTCTACATTCATCTTCTTCTTAAACACCCATTTTCTCCCGATGAGCTTCCTTCCAGCCGAAAACTCCACCAGACCCCATGCCTCATTTTTGTGCAAGGATTCCATTTCATCAACCATGGCCTCCTTCCAGAGTTTTCCATCCTCTGAATCCATTGCCTCCCTGACAGTTCTGGGATCATCATCAGTGATAGGTAAAGAAAAATTTGAATAGAAATCAGATGGAATATACCTTTCTAGTTGCCTTCTTTCCTAAACTGATATTCTCACAGCTGGAGTTTGTGGCTCTTCCTCTTTTGAATCTTGTTCTTTTGTAGAGTCTAATTCATCCTCCTTTAGGTCAAACTCTATCTTCTGAGGTTCATTTGGTAGGACTTCATGTTTAACAACATATTTCACCTCTCTAAGCACCACATCTTGATTGTAAACAACCTTCCTTGTTTCTGGGTTCCAAATCTTGTAACCTTTTAAACCATCCTTATACCCAATAATGATGCACCTTTCATATTTATTATCAAACTTGGTAATTTTCTCCTTTGGAACATGTACATATGCATTACATCCAAATACCCTCAGATGTGAAAGAGATGGATTCTTACCATTCCATACCTCATGTGGATTCTTATCCTCCAATGTTGGTGAAGGTGATCTATTAACCAGGTAACATGCAGTCTTCACTGCCTCTACCCAAAATTACTGTCCTAACCCGGTACCACTAAGCATGCTTCTTTCCTTTTCCATCGGTGTTATGCTCATTCTTTCTGCAACTCTATTATGCTGAGGTGTGTATGCAGTATTATTCTACCGTGTTATACCACACTTCTTATATAACTCTTCAATTTCTTCTTGTAGAACTCTCCACCATTATCTGTCCTCAATGCCTTTATCTTTTTCTCTATCTGGTTTTCCACCAGAGCCTTAAATTCTTTAAATATGTCAAAGACTTCAGATTTATTCATCAATAAATATATCCATGTATTCCTTGAGAAGTCATATATGAATGAAACATAATACGCAAAATTTCCCAGTGATGGAACCGACATAGGTCCAAACACATCACTGTGCACAAGCTCTAATATCTTGTTTGCCCTCTTCGCACCAGAAGGAAAACTCACCCGATTCTACTTCCCATATACACAATGTTCACAGAAATCGAAATCTGGGTAGAAATTAGACATACCTTCTACCATAACATTACCATGTAGTATCCGAAGGCCCTTCTCTCCAATATGTCCAAGCCTTTGATTCCATAGCATGGTCTTTTCTCCAAAGACCGCTAGGCTTTCCGCTCCACTTTCAAGAACCAAAGAGCTGTTGCAACCATCAATAATAGTGCTACCATGAATCTTGTACAGAGTTCCAATCTAAACTCCCCGCATTCATACCAGTGTTCCCCGAACCATCTTGTAGGTATCTTTCTCGAACACTGTTTTTACACTAGGAAGTGTTCTAATCCTTCCACCTTCCAACTTCAACTTGACTTTTCCACGTCCGATGATTCTAGCCTTCCTATCATCCCCTAAGAAGAAATCACCACCATCATACTTCTCATACACATATAATCACTCACTATGGGGAGTGAAGTGAAATGATGCACCTGAGTCAATCAAGCATGCGTCATGATCTACATGTGTATTTTATGAAGAAGCCAAATACACATCCCCAACTTCATATGAGGTGGTTTTTTCCTCTGCAGAAGGAGAATCATCAGATCCCTTTCCTTTCTCAGGAGCTTTAGATTTGCAGTCCTTTTTGAAGTGCCCTTCCTTTCGACATTTCCAGCACACCTTTACAGGCTTTCCTGGAGATTTAGATCTCCCACTCGAAAAATTATTATTGTTTCTGTTCTGGGACCTTCCTCATACAGATAAGGCATCTCCATTCTGGCCCGTCATATTTATCCATCTCATTTCCTCTGACAGCAAGGCTGAGAAAATTTCATCAAAATTCAAGGTAGTTATATTGCTACCATTCACTAAGGGTATTGTGGCACGAGATTGTAGCACTAGAGATTGGACGCAGCTTTGGCTCTGACAGTGGATTCTAGACTTCCTGGGAAGAAATTGAATCCTGGTACTAATTTGAGGGTGGAGGTGTGAGCCTTTGGATTCCCTTGTTGCTGATACGGACATCATATCATTTTATTTTCTAGTTGGGAAAATGTGCATATGTATATATCTGTATACTATTGTAAATACCATAATGAGTTGTTTTATAAAGCTCCAGTACACAGCATCATTTTCATGATTGTTTTTTCTTTTGAGCAGGTTATTCATTGTAAATATTGCAACGAGCTAAGTTATAAAGCTTAATGGGTAGTGTGTTTGGTTTTCAGCGGTTTTGTTGAGGTATATGTGTGGTCGAACACCAAGGATAGTGTCCCCCAAGGGGGAGGGTTCTGTAATAGCCCTAGTGAAAATTCCATGTAATAAAAGTAAAAATAATAACCACGGTTGATGGGACACGTATTCCAAGCTGATTATTGGGAAAAACATCCTAGTGGGTGTTCATTTGGTTTATTATGGCTAAGGAAATTGGAAAAGGAAAAGGAAAAGGCTTTGGAAAGAAAAAATGACATTTTTGGCACATTTATTTATGAAAATAATGGAAATTAGGAGAAAAGGGAGATGAAAGGTCACAGGTTGCATGTGAGGAAGAAAATGAAGGAAAATAATGGAAAATGAATAAATTAGAGGCCTCATTGATAAAAAGGATTTTGAGGATCATTTGGAAAACTTTTTTCTCACATTTTTGGAGCTCTCTCATTATTCTCTCTCTCCCTCCCACTCTTGGACACTTAGAATTTTCTTAGAGCACATGGGCATTGGAGTAAGAAAGGAAAAGAAAGTAAGGAAGAATAGGATGAAACAACTGCAACATGATTCTTTGCAGGTATCGATTTGCATATGTGATTTCCTTGATAGATCTAGCATGCATGGTATTTCATGTGGTTTCTTGCTATCTTGGCATGGGTTTTTTCAGGTGTGATAGTGGTTTTCAACCTAACCTCACCATTTTTGTATAACTTTTATGAGATGGGTTTATCATACTTTGGTTGAGCTATATTTTCGGATGGATTCGAAGTTGAGTGCGGTGGATCTTCGAAATGAAAAACACATGGCCTAGTGGTCCCTGAACCGGAATGTGGATCATGGTAGAGCCATTGGCCTAGTAACCCCTAAGCCATAATGTGGGTTGTAGTAAGCCATATTGTGTGCCTCGGTGAGCCTAGGAATCCTTGCTGGTGAATGGCAGGATATTCAATAAAGCTAAGAGGTGGATTTCCCTCCATTAGGTCTAGTAGGTCCGGGATGGGATGTACAATAAATCCTGGAGAGATGGCATCGGTGTAGGGAATAGTGACATTTGGATCAAACTATGGGTTACCATATGTTAGCACTCCACTGGATCTCCAAGGTTGAGAAGATACCAGCAAAGGTAACTACATACCAAGCTCTCGCCAAGTAGCTAGACCTACTAGGCAGGAGAGGGATCTCTCCAAGGGATCACAACCAAGAGGGCTGGATCAATTAGGTTTTAGGCTAGGTATAATAGCACATAGGTTTTGATTGGTTAATTTGGGTGCTGGATGAGTGAATTAGGTCAAAGAGGTAACTAGGTCAGGGAAAATAAGATCAGAATTGCATGCATATGATGGGGCAAGGTAGGTAAGAACTTTAACACTTTAGGGTTGTTAGATGAGATGGATCAGACTGATGAGGTGCTAAAAAGAGCATGACAGTACATGAATTCTTTTTAAACTGAAGAAATGAAACAAACTATGGTGATTCTCCCAAAATAGAGCATAAAAGATGTATTTTGCTTATCAAACTTGAGAATCAAACATATCATAGAAATGGAATGAACATGGAAAGTAAAAAACATTCATGCATATGAAAAATAAGAAGAAACTATGCCAAAGTACAGTACCACATGAATCCCACCAAAATAGTTGCAACTCATCTAATATATTCCTGCCAAAATCTGAAATACACTAGTGTCTTTGATCAATACAACATCATCCAACCTATGAAATGAGTAAAAAAGTGAAAGATATATACATGAAAAAACCTCTCCCAACCTTAGGGGTTGAATCCCTGAGTCATGGAGCTCATCCACAAAATTTTGAACTGCAAACCTAGAGTGTAGGGAGGTCAAACTAACTCATCCCTAACTTTAGTGAAACTGATTCATCAATCCTCAAAAATACTTTTACCTAATGTATTTACCTCTAGGTAAATCAAAAGAATCATAATTAAATTTACATTTATCATTTACATTGGTAAAAACATGGTTTCCCATGGTGAGACTCAAAAAACTAAGAAAAAATCAGAAATATCAATCACTGGTCAGGAGCACAGCGCTAGTGTCAAGAGCATAGCACTATCTTTAGCTCAACATCTAAGGGGGTTTTTGATGTCCAAATTGAGCTCAGGATAGCTCATTGGAAAGCATGTTCTATCTAGTTTCTAGAAATGTGCTTGGTTTACAAAAATTATAAGTTTTTATACTCCCAAAATTCAATCTCCCAAGACTGGTCAGGAGCGTAGTGCCTAGCTGAAAAATAGGGTAGAAACATGATTTTAAGGGTGTTTTTTTACCTTTCTCCCTACCAAATTGCCCAAATTTTCTTAGAAATGTGTCAAAATTGACTATTTACTACCTTCGTAATCTGATGGTGGTCTTGGTTTTTAATTTGGAGGCATTTAAAAGAAGTGTAATGCCTGAGGTGTTGCGCACCTGGCAGTCTAGTTGTGCTAAAAACTGTCAAAAGTTTGCAAAAACCCAAAATTTCAAAACTTGGCTCAAAAATTCTTCAAAAATTTTTTTTGGAAGCCTGATGAATTTTTCTAAGAAATTAGAGATTCCTTAGCAAGGATGTCAAGCTTGTCTCCTTCCTTTTGCTTGGCTAGGGTTTGCTTATGTTTTTCTTCCAATTGCTTGAGTTTAATTCTATAGACCTTGTTTCTTGTAATGTAACCGTTAGACATGTTTCTTAGCATCTTTTTGTCCTTGTTTTCCTTGTGGAGTAGTTTATCAAGGTGGAGGTTGACCCTATCAAGCCATATATCTCTATCATCTTCAACCTCCTTCGCATTCTTCTCCTCAAAAGTGAGTTTTTCATCCTCAATCTTCTGTTGTTGTACAGCTCTCTTAAGACCTCTTGTCTTAGGTCTTATTCTATTGCTTTGAATGTCATTATGATCAAGATCATCAAGTGGCATCATGGCCTTACCTCTTGTTGCTTTGAGAATCTCTAGCTCCATAAGTACTTGCTGATCTTTCAGCTTCTTATTCTCTTGCTCAAGTAATGAAATGAAAAATTGAGCTCTATCAAAATTAGTTTGCATTTCTCTAATTTGGGAATCATTCTCTTTGACAATCAAGCTTGAGGCCTCATGATCATCTTACTGATCCAAGTCAACTAGGTCAAACTCTGTTTCCTCATCATGAGGGTCCTCATCCTCTTGCATGACTTTCTCATGCTTCTCATGCACAACTACCTCTTTTTTATGCTCATCCTGATGTACCTTCTTTGTCGAAGGAAAAGGCAAGTCCCCTTCCAAAATATGTGGAGAAAACACATGCCTAGGTCCCCTCTAATAGATCTTGACCTGTTTTTCCTTTTCAACCTCTTTGGTCTCTTTAGGCTTTGTGACCACAACTCTTCTAGATGACCTAATTTGACCCTGAAATACTGATGATGGTGATGATATGGGTCTAGTAGGATGAGCTTATGGAGGAATAGATACAGTGGGCTGAGATGAAGGAGGGATGGTTTCATCATGTTGAGCTTGTGGAGTAGTGAAAACATCATTGGCAATGAAAGTATCCCATGAAATGTTCAACTGGTTCATATGATGGAGTACAATGATTTTGATCAAAGGGTGATGGAAGAGTTTGTTCATTTGCTGATCATATTCTCTCTTATGTAATATGTAAGCCATTTCTTCCATGCTCCTAAACAAATAGTATGGGATTTTGAGAAACTTGACTCTTGTGAAGTGCATAATAAATCTGATATGGTATGTGTAGAGTCTGGAGAACCTTCCTTCACAAGATAAGTAATTCATGATGATTTTCAGTATGGGAGCATACCTATCAAGAAGATAACTAAAAGGGAAGACTTTCTTTCTCTCATTTTAGTACCTTGGTTTGATGAATGGTTCATAAAACTGGTCATCTATGTCTTTAGCTTTAAATCACTTCTCACCCATATTAGGTATCCTTGTGGTAGCAACAATGATAGGTGTGGATATGGTGAAGGTCACACCTGCAAGGGTCACCTGATTGTCCTGAAGGTTTGAGATGAAAATTCTGCTCAAAACAGGGTGGTGTTGAACTCTTTGAACCATTTCACAAAAATTAAAGAAGCCAACATATTTGAAGCAAGTGAATGTCATGGGTGAGGCCATCATTTTTCTGGTGTTAGTGGGCTCAAGCCTCAAAATTATTCCTCCCTTGTGAGGCCTTCTTTCCTCTATGTCCTCCTCCTCCTCCATGAAATCTTTGTCTTCCTATTTCATGGTTTTTTTAGTTTTGAAACCCTAGGGAAGGGAAAAGGGAGTGGAAAATAGGTTTAGGTAGTGGGGATGGGAGTAGGAAAATTTGGAAAAATAGGAAAGAGGGTTAGGGAACTTAGGGGAGTGATATGGAATCAAAATACTTAGAGAAATGGGGTGGGGAAATTTATTACATGTATAGGAAATTTGTATTCTAGGAGCTAGGGTTTTGGGAAATGTAGTTTGGGGACAGGGATTTAGTGATATAGGGATAGGATTAGGGTTTACTATGATGTGGGGAAGGAATTTAGGGTCTAGGTAACAAATTTCGGATGTAGGAATGAAAGCTAAAGTTGCTTAGCTTAAAAACTTTGCAAATTTGAATAAGAAATTTAACACTTTAAATTTGCAAATGGGAAATTATAGGAGGGAATAAAATGGTGTTGCTTACTTGTTATGAGGTGAAGATACCCTTTGTTGGTGATTATAAGCACTTGCACGAAGTTTTAGAGGCTGTGAGTGAAATTGGGCAAGAGCGCAACGCTAGTTGTAGGAGTGCAACACATATCTGCCAGGAGTGCAGCGTCTTCTCCGGGAGTGCAATTCCTTTGCTAGGAGCGCAGCGGCTTGCCTCCAGGAGCGCAGCGCCACCCAAAACTTGGATTTTGACACTGAAAATTGATTTTCGAGCTGAGGGAGTGGGAGCTCGATGGTTTGGAGAGAAAATGAGTGCCTTCTTTTCCTTTTGATGAGCTTTATACTTGATGGACTGGATTAATTTGCTTTATAGGACCCACTTCTCTTCTTCACATTCACTTTAAACTTTGAAACCTTTACCTTTCACTTTTGCTTTTGATATTTGGAGTTTTATCATTTGATAGATTGAGAACACTTATACTTTGAAACTTCTGAGCTTTCTTGGCATATGAAACTTTTAGTTGACAACCATTTTATAACCATAAACTTATTACATATTGATAAAACATAAATTTACATGATGAAATAAAAATTACATAATGGAATAAAAACTACATATTACATTTCAAATTTACATGGCAAAGTGAGCTTATTGGTCACCTTTTGTCTTGCTAGTCTTTTATGCAATGGAAATGATATTTTGATGTACCCTGGAAACCCTAAGACCTAATGGACACTTTGAATGAATGGATTTCATGATTACATGAATGATAAGGTGGTAAAGACTCATGAATGATGGAAACTTAGCATAGTGATGAAATGACATTTTTTGAAAAGAGTGAACCTTGATTAAAATTTTCACCAAGTGACCAAACTTTTGCATGACCTAGTGGAATGACAAAACATTTATGAATGGGACACCTAACATGACATGAAAGAGTTAATTTGATCACTGGTGGAAGGATGCAAATACTGACACTAACATTGGCTCCAACTGGGGATGGTAGCTCCTTATAGGTGCCAAGAACACCATAGACAAAGTGCCTATCCATTGGGCATGGAGTCAAAAGATAAAGACTAACTGAAAACTAAAAACTTAAACTGATTTGTGACAAACTCAAACCAACTGAAAACTGACTTTAAAATTGACTCAAAATTGACTTGACTTTGACTTAATTTTGAAAACAGCATAAAACCAATGAAACTTTATAGCCTTCACCTCCGGCCCCAAGCTTTGGTGCTTCTCCGCTTCACACTTTGGAGGAAAGTTAAATTGATATTTACAATGATAGTGAGAAATCTGAAAACTGCATCAACAATAATAATGCTTAAGGATCCTACTGTTGACTGGTCCTCCTAAACATTCTTCTCCATTCATCTCCTGTAGTAGAAAAGCATTTTGTCCTCGAATAGTTGAGATCTTGTAGGGCCCTTTCCATAGGTTTTCAAACTTTCCATGCTTCCCTTTTTCCTCATTCCTTGCATCCCACCGGAGGACTACATCTTCAAGCTGAAATTTTTCTGCATTGGTCTTTCAGTCATACAACTTATTTATCTTCTCATGAAGTTTTGAGGTGTTCTGAAATACCTCATCTCTCATCTGCTGAAGATGGATCATCTAATTGATCCGACGTTGTACATCATTCTCCTCACTTCCTGCTTCTTGCAACAATTTCATGACTGAGACTGCAAGTGATGTAGGAAAAACAGTGTCTATTCCATAAACTAACTGAAAAGGGGACATTTTGATAGATTTCTTACTACTCACCCCATCTGTCCACAAGGAATTCACAAGCTTTTTGTGCAAGTTCTTCTTGTTGGCCTCCAACATCTTCTTTATGATATTAATCAGGGATTTATTAGAGGACTCTACCAAGCCATTACCTTGCGGATAGTAGGCAGTTGAGTGCCCCAACTTGATGTTATATTTGTCACAAAACTCAACCATCCTTTTTTATTTGAATGTTGCCGCATTGTCGGTAATAATATTATGAGGACAACCAAAACGAGACAATATGTTAGTCTCCAAAAACTGAATATTTACTAGGTTTGTTGCTTTCCTTGTTGGGATCGCTTCAATCCATTTGTTGAAGTAGACGGCGGCTGTCAATATCCATTTGTGTTGTGCAGATGATGTAGGGTGAATCTCTCCAATGAAGTCAAGTCCCCACTGCTGAAACATTGCATGAATTGAAATAGGCTGCAAAGGTAGTGGAAGAATTTTTCTTTTACCTTGAAACACTTGACACTCATGGAAACTCATCATTGTTTTGTACAAATATGCAAACAAAGTTGGCCAATAGTATCTCTCTCTCAATAATTTATTAGTCGTGGTCTTCTAGAAAAGGTGGCCCCCATAGTCTCCTTTATGAAAATCATTCATAACTTCTTGGGCTTCACCCTCAACTAAAAAATTCATCAAAATACCTCCTAGATATTTCCAATAAAGGGCGCTGTCCAAAATGCAGTATTTGGAAGCTTTCAACTTTAAAGACCTACCCTTACTCTTAGTCATGCCTGGAGGAGGATTCAAATACTGAAGCACATATTTTATATCAGAATGCCAAGGAGACGAAAGAAACATATCGGATACCTATATCAAAGTTACATCATGTTCTTCATCGGACAATGTTGTAATAATATTGATATCTAAAACATGCAGATTTGACTCAGCCATAAGCTTTGCTAAACCTTGACCTTTGTTTGTGGGCTTGATCTCTAGGTCATTTTCCAAAATTTATGTTATCCATTTCCCTCTTCTATCTTCCGGATCTGTCTGCATAAGAACATCTTTCACTGTTGCATTAGGGACATAAGACAAAGTATGATAATGTAAAATATAGACACAAAAATCCTTCAACGCTTTTATGAAAGCCAAAGCCTGTTTCTCTATGATATTGTACCGAAGAGATGCATCCCTGATGGTTTAAATAAAAAAATAAATGGGTTGTTCAGTCTTGTCCTTATTTTGCATTAAGACTGCAACTATGGTGTGCTCGGAGGCGAATGAGAATATAATAAAAGAAATAGTGTAATCCGAGATTATTAAAATAGGTGCATTAGTCAAAGAAAATTTCACTGTGTTAAAGGACTTCTTCGTTTCTTCGGACCATTTTACCTCATTATCCTTTTTCAACATGTTGGTCATTTCTCGAAGGTGCTTAGCCAAATTTGGAATAAATCTGTGTAAGAAATTCATCTTACCATTGAAAGCCTAAATTTCTTTCTTGTTTTGAGGAAATTCAATTTGTTAAATTTCCTCAACCTGAGAAGGGTCAATCCAGATTCCATCCTTATAGATGATGTGACCGAGAGTTTTTCCCTCCTCCATGGAAAAAATGCTCTTTTTCAGATTAAGAGAGATTTCGAACTCCCTGCATTTCTGAAAAACAATCCTTAAGTGATACAAGTGTTCATCATCAGAATGGGAGAAAACTGTCAAATCATCTAAATATACTACTAGAAAAACATCTTTCTCATCTGCAAATTCTATATCCATTGCATGTTGAAAGGTGGCCCCTGCATTCTTTAGTCCAAATGGCATCTTTTCATATTTGAACGTACCCCAAGGTGTGGTGAAGGCAATTTTGTCCTGATCTTTATCATATACTAAAATCTGAACCTAAATATCCATCAATAAAAGACATTTGGGAAGCCCCAACCACTATTTGTAAGATGTGATCCATTTTGGGAAGGGGGTAATTATCTTTTAGTGACACATTGTTTACATTTCTGAAGTCTATGCAAAGCCTTATTTCACATGTCTTCTTTCTTACAGGGACTAAATTAGATATCCAATCAGAAAACCTTATAGGGACAATGATACCTGACTTGTAGAGCCTATTCACTTCTTTTTCTATGGATGGAAGCAACCTTGGGTCGATCCTTCTCAACTTTTGCCGAAAGGGCTTTTGATTGGGCTTAATTGAAATGGTGTGTTGTATGATGTCTTTATTATAGACCTTCAAGTCTACATAATACCACATGAAAACATCAGAAATTTCAAAAAGTAAATAAATATATTTATCCTTTACCTCGGGAGACAAAGACTTGGACAATATAACCATCTTAGGCTTGTCTGATGTCCCGATGTTTACGTCCTCCACACCTTTTTATGTAGGAACCAATGTTGGCTTCCTCGCTACATCATCCTAATCAAACAATTATTCCAAAGGTATGAGGCCTTTTGGAATATTTTTTTCCTTCAGCTCTAATATTTCAACTTGAGTTGCTTCGATGACTTTATCATCTTTGTCATAAACTTTGTCAATTGCAGAATTCTCGAACTCACCTTCATTTCGCAGAAAATTATTAACCTGTTGATCATCCCAAAATACCTACCAATATCGCAAGTTATTAGGAACTGTAGGCTGATGCTTCACATGAATTTCAATTTTTCTATTAGAAAATATTGGAATTTTGAAATTGATTGTTGTTGTAGCAAGCGAATCTGCCATGAGATTCTGACTTCTTGGCACTACTGACAAATTGTATTCTAGAAACATTTTCAAGATATCCAATACAACATTCATGTATGCTCTCATCCGTGGATGCCTAGCCTGGTATTCCCCTTTCACTTTTTTTATCACAAGTTCGAAGTGGCCATATACTGAAATTCTTCGTGTGCCCAGCTTTTTCAAGATCTTGAGACCAGTGATCAATGCTTCATATTCCGCCTCATTGTTAGAACAATCAAAAGCCAATTTGTATGACATAATATAACATTCTTAGGAACCTTATTAGGCTGATGAAGAGGGCTACATATCCAAATTCCAATTCCTGCCCCGTCTTTCCCCAAGGCACCATCAAAATCCATGGTCCATAGACCATTTTCATCCTCCAAGTGTTGGAATTATGATTGTTTTTTGGTCTCAACTTTCTGGGCTACTTCTTGATTCTGATTTGAACTTTCCTATGCCTTATCAGATGGCTTCTCTAAATCACTTGGAAGATTCTCTTTTCCCTTCTCTAAAACTATTATGATGCAATTAGAAACCTTTGGAACACCTTCTACTTCTACAAGCCAACTATCTACATCATTCAAGCCACTATCATTGAAAAAAATGAAAGATTCTAAATCTGCATGTACAACATTTATTGGATGATTATTAGGCCTCTCTTTTTTGGTTATCATGTACTTCATCTTCATTTCCTGGTACAACTTTCTCAATTTTCCAAAAACTGGGATGGTGGCATAAAAGAAGTCTAGTTGCAAAGTGCCTCTCAACTTCTCTCCCCAAGATATAGACAACAACATACCAAACCGGATGGTATATCAGCCACCACCACATCCATCAAGACATTCTTTGCTAGAATTTTCTCAAGGGAAACTACTAAATCCTTAATAAGACCAAAACAATGGACTCTTCCCTAAGTCGAAGGAATACAAGTCATGGTAAGGATGAGTGATATCTAGGCCCAATTTCTCCAGAATGGCTTTTGGCATCAAATTGTGGGAAGCTCCAGAGTCGAGCATGGAATTGTGAAGGATATTCTGGTTGATTCTCAGACTCAAATAGAATGGGGGAACTTCACTATCCTCTAACTGATCGTCTATTGTTGGACCAAAGATAAGCTCAGGTTGGTCATCATCGACATTAAGTATATCAGATGAAGTATCTACCTTTAACATATTGGCTACATGAGACTTATACTGATTATTCTTGACAAGTTTGGTTAAAGGTATTGACACTTTCAATTTGGAAATTTCAGTTTCTAAACTGAAAGGAGTGGATTTTTCTACCTCTTTAATGATGTCTCTTTTGTCAGCATGATATTTTGATGCAACTTATTTCCTTTGGTTGTCCTTTTCTTTACCCGATGAGCTTGTATATGGATGATTATCTTTGTTCTGATTTGTAGCTGCAGGTTCTTTCCCTTTACGTTGATTACCTTGAGAATTTTGTTTTGGTTGAGTATCTTTTTGTTGAGATGCCCACTTCTAAATAGGAGTTATTGGGATATCTCTATCTCTTAATGTATACTGCCTCTACTGTGAGCTGAGGGAATTCAAGTATCCTCACTAATAATCATCATATTCATCCTCCAACTGATGATCCTGGGCTAAAATGTAGTCTTCATCCTTGGGTACATTCGTCTTCTCGACATACTCTTCGTCTTCAGTAAAAAATATGGGCTAGCCATCAGCTGTAAAAAAGTGTTTTTCTGCAACAATATTATCTTCTTATTCTTCTTCAACTCCTTGATCATAATTCTGCTACAAGGGTGTCTTAATTTTTTGTGGCTATGCTGGTTTCCCAGGTGTCCTCTGTTCCCTTTTCTTGATTCTGAATTGAGGTTGTTGTTGTTGTCCTCTGAAGTTAGGATTTCTAGCTTGTGGTTTCGGCTGCCTTTCGGTGATATACATCCTGTCAACCATCCTTTCAATTGTTATTATCAAAGTGTCCAGTTTTACATCAGAATATGATGATGCTTCCTCTTTGATAGTTACTCTCCTTTCACCCTTCATTTTTGAATTATTTATGGACAAATTAGCTTCTACACTAATTGCATTTTTTTGCATGTCTTTTAGCGTAGCATGATTCCTTTCTCGCAACTAATAGGCCATGTCTGGATCAAAACCTTCCAGGTAATGCAACAAGGCCAACCCTGGAGGGGTTTTGATCTCATTAGGAATGTAATTATATTATTTTTTGAATCGGGCAGTGAAGTCTTATGCTGATTCATTTTGTTCTATTTTCAGATTATTGTATTCAGAAAGGATTTGTAATGGATTCTTATTTACCTCCCATCGGGCTATGAAAGCATCTATCAAATTATTTGAAGTGGCTATATAATTTTCATTTAATGATTTGAACCATACTTTAACTTCTCCTAAAAAATCTGAACTATGATTCTCATTTTTGCATCGTCTTCACCTACTTCTTCTAGATCAATAAAGTTAGTGACTTTAACTATGTGTTATTTTGCAGTGATTGAAGAATTTTCATCAAAAAGTGGAAGCCTCTGGCCATAACCTTGAGGTAAGGCATGGAGTTGACCTGGTAAGATGAGGGGTGAAAATCTGGCCATAATTCCCGTTGAATGGACTACAGGAGTTACACTAGGAAGAGTTTTTTGAATAGGTGATGAAGTAGACGGTGAGGAAGAGGAAACAACAGCTGATTGTGAGTGTGTTGGAATAGGTATTGAATCTTTTTGATATTGGATTATGGCTTTTTTCGACTGGTACTAAAGTTGGTTTGCTAAACTTTTAAGTTTATAAAATTGACTCTAGACTTTAGTGTCAAAGTCTGATTCAGACTGAGTTTCTTCAAAGGATAAATTTTCTTCAAGTTTTAAAGAACTAAGATCTAACTCAGATAATGACTTGACCTCAGAGAGCCTTAATGGATTAAATAATATGTTAGCTAATGAGGTTTCAGACTTAGATCGAAACAACAAAAACTCAAACTTTAAAATAAATGGTATATCTTTGAGAGAATGAACTTTAATAGGTAGCGAAGAAGATCTTACCAATGGGATTAGATCTGAGTGAATTTTTGTAGCTTGATATCTATGATCCCGAACAAGCCTCTCTGGATCTTCGATTGGATCAGCTAGGTGAGGATCAAGATTTGATCTAGTGTATCTCCTCAAAGCCATAATTTTCACTGTTCAACAACTTGTTTTCTCTGCAACTTTTTCAAATCAGCCTCAACGAAATCTTAGACCTATCATCCAGAGGCCAAGAATTCGAAGAACTAATGGTACAACCAAGGAATATCTGACACTTTTCTTCCCCAGTATGGTCACCAAGATGTTAGCACTCCACCGGATCTCTGAGGCTGAGAAGAAACCAACAAAGGTAACTACAAACCAAGCTCTCACCAAGTAGCTAGCCCTACTAGGCAGGATAGGGCTCTCTCCAAGGGATCACAGCCAAGAGGGCTGCATCAATTAGGTTTTAGGAAATGTATAGTAGCACAAGGGTTTTGATTGGTTGATTTGGGTGCTAGATGAGATGGCTCAGACTGATGAGGTGCTAAAAAGAGCATGACAGTACATGAATTCTTTTTAAACTGAAGAAATGAAACAAATTATGGTGATTCTCCCTAAACATAGCATAAAAGATGTATTCTGCATATCAAACTTGAGAATCAAACATATCATAGAATTGAAATGAATATGGAAATTAAAAAACGTTCATACATATGCAAAAAAAGAAGACACTATGCCAAAGTACAATACCACATGAATCCCACCAAAATAGCTGCAACTCATCCAATATATTCCTGCCAAAATCTGAAATACACTAGTGTCTTTGATCAATACAACAACATCCAATTTGTGAAATGAGTAAAGAAGTGAAATATGTAGACATGAAACAAATTATCCAAACCTAATGGGTCGAATCCCTGAGTTGTGGAGCTAATCCACAAAATTCTGAATTGAAAACCTAGAGTGTAGGGAGGTCAAACTAACTCATCCCTAACTTTAGTGAAACTGATTCATCAATCCTCAAAAAATACTTTTACCTAATGTATTTACCCCTAGGTAACTCAAAATAATCATAATTACATTTAAATCCATCATTTACATTGGTAAAATCATTATTTTCCATGGTGAGACTCAAAAAACTGAGAAAAACTCAGAAATATTAGTCACTGGTCAAGAGCGCAGCGCTAGTGTCAAGAGCGCAGTGCCATCTTTACCTCAGCTTTTGAGGGGGTTTCTGATGTCCAAATTGAGCTCAAGATAGCTCATTGGAAATAATCTTCTGTCTAGTTTCTAGAAATGTGCTTAGTTTCCAAAAATTATAAGTTTTGATATTCAAAAAATTCAATCTCCCAAGACTGGTCAGGAGCGCAGCGCCTAGCTGAAAAATAGGGAAAAAACATGATTTTTAGGGTGTTTTTTTACCTTTCTCCTTGCCAAATTGCCAAAATTTTCTTAGAAAAGTGTCAAAATTGTCTATTTGATGTCGTCTGAATCTAATGGTGGTCTTGGTTTTTCATTTTGAGGCCTCTAGAAGAAGTGCAACGCCTAGGTCGATGTGCTCCTGGCAGTCTAGTTGTGCTAAAAACTGTCAAAAGTTTGCAAAAAACAAAAATTTCAAAACTTGGCTCAAAAATTCTTCAAAATTGTTTTGTGGAATCCTAGTGAAGTATGCTAAGCAATCAGACATGCCTCATAAAGGATTTCAAGCTTGTCTCCTTCCTTTTTCTTGGCTAGGGTTTGCTTATGTTTCTCTTCCAATTACTTGAGTTTAATTCTACAGACCTTTTTTCTTATAATGTACCTATTAGACATGTCTCTGAGCATATTTTTATCCTTTTTTTCCTTTTGGAGGAGTTTCTCAAGGTGGAGGTTGACCCTATCAAGCCATATCTCTCTATCATCTTCAACCTCCTTGGCAATCCTCTCCTCAAAAGTGACTTTTTCATCCTCAATCTTATGTTGTTGTAGAGCTCTCTTAAGGCCTCTTGTCTTAGGTCTTGTTCTGCTACTTTGAATGTCATCATGATAAATATCATCAAGTGACATCATGGCCTTACCTCTTTTTTATTTGAGCATCTCTAGCTCCATAAGTACTTGTTGATGTTTCAGCTTCTTATTCTCCTGCTCAAGAAATGAAATGGAAAATTGAGCTTTATCCAAATTATTTTGCAGTTCTCTAATTTGGGAATCATTCTCTTTGAAAATCAAGCTTGAGGCCTCATGATCATTTTGCTGATCCAAGTCAACTAGGTCAAACTTTGTTTCCTCATCATGAGGGTCTTCATCCTCTTTCATGACTTCCTCATGCACAACTGCCTCTTTCTGATGCTCATCCTGATGTACCTGCTTTGCAGATGAAGAAGGCAAGGCCCCTTCCACAATATGTGGAGCAAACACCTGCTTAGGTCCCCTCTGATAGGTCTTGACCAGTTTGTCCTTTTCAAACTCTTTGGTATTTTTAGGCTCTGTGACCACAACTCTGTTGGATGACCCAATTTGACCCTAAAATACTAATGATGGTGATGATATGGGTCCAGTAGGCTAAGCTGATGGAGGAATATATATAGTGGGTTGAGATGAAGAAGGGATGGTTTTAGCATGCTGAGCTTGTGGAGTGGTGAAAACATCATTGGCAATGAAAGTATCCCATGAAACTTTCAACTGGTTCAAATGATGGAGTACAATGATTTTGATGAAAGAGTGATGGAAGAGGTTGTTCATTTGCTGATCATATTCTCTCCTCTGTACTATGTAAGCCATTTTTTCCATGCTCCTGAACAATTAGTATGGGATGTCAAGAAACTTGACTCTTGTGAAGAACATAAGCAATCTGATATGGTATGTGTAGAGTCTGGAGAACCTTCCTTCACAAGAGAAGTATTTCATGATGATTTTCATCATGGGAGCATACCTATCAAGAAGATAACTGAAAGGGAAGACTTTCTTTCTCTCATTTTTGTACCTTGGTTTATTGAATGGTTTATAAAACTGGTCATCCAGGTCTTTGGCTTTAAACCACTTCTCACCCATATTAGGTATCCCTGTGGCAACAACAATGATAAGTGTGGATATGGTGAAGGTCACACCTGCAGGGGTCACCTGATTGTCCTAAAGGTTTGAGATGAAAAGTCTGCTCAAAACAGGGTCGTGTTGAACTCTTTGAACCATTTCACAGAAATCAAAGCAGCCAACATATTTGAAGCAAGTGACTATCATGGGTGAGGCCATCAGTTCTCTGGTGTTAGCAGGCTCAAGCCTCAAAATTCTTCCTCCCTTGTGAGGTCTTCTTTCCTCTCTGTCCTCCTCCTCCTCCATGAAATCTTTGTCTTCCTCCTCCATGGTGTTTTTAGTTTTGAAACCCTAGGGAAGTGAAAAGGGAGTGGAAAATAGTTTTAGGGAGTGGGGATGGAGTAGGAAAAATTGGGGAAATAGGGAAGGGGGTTAGGGAACTTAGGGGAGTGATATGAGATCAAAATTCCTAGGGCAATGGGGTGGGGAAATTTATTACAGGTATAGGGACACTGCCTAGGAAATTTGTAGTCTAGGAGCTAGGGTTTTGGGAAATATAGTTTGGGGACAGGATTTAGTGATGAAGGGATAGGTTTATGGTTTATTGTGATGCATGGAAGGAATGTAGGGTCTAGCGAACAATTTTTGGATGTAGGAATGAAAGCTAGGGTTTCTTGGCTTAAAAAAATTGCAAATTTGAATAAGAAATTTAACACTTTAAATTTGCAAATGGGAAATGCTAGGAGGGCATAAAATGGTGTTTCTTACTTTTTATGAGGTGAAGGAACCCTTTGTTGGTGATTATAAGCACTTGCACAAAGTTTTAGAGGTTGTGAGTGAAACTGGGCAGGAGCGCAGCGCCAGTTATAGGAGTGCAAAGCCTATCTACCAAGAGCATAACGCCTTCTCCAGGAGTGCAACACCTTTTCTAGGAGTGCATCGCCTTGCCTCCAGGAGCACAGCGCCACCCAAAAAGTTGGATTTTGACACTGCAAAATTGGTTTTCGAGCTGAGAGAGTGGGAGCTCGATGGTTTGGAGAGAAAATGAGTGCGTTCTTTTCCTTTTGATGGGCTTTATACTTGATGGATTGGATGAATTTTCTTTTTGGGACCCACTTCTCTTCTTCACATTCACTTTAAACTTTGAAACCTTTACCTTTCACTTTTTCGTTTGATCTTTGGAGTTTGATCATTTGATAGATTGAGAACACTTAGACTTTGAAACTTCTGAGCTTTCTTGGCATATGAAACTTTTAGTTGACAACTATTTTAGAACCATGAACTTATTACATATTGAGAAAACATAAAATTACATAATGAAATAAAAATTACATAATTGAATAAAAACTACATATTACATTTCAAATTTACATGGTAAAGTGAATTTATTGGTCACCCTTTGTCTTGTTGCTCTTTTATGCAATGGAAATGATATTTTGATGTACCTTGAAAACTGACCTAATGGACACTTTGACTGAATGGATTTCATGATGACATGAATGATAAGGTGATAAAGACTTATGAATGATGGGCACTCAGCATAGTGATGAAATGAGCCAGCAAGTGATGAAATGACATTTTTTAAAAAGAGTGAACCTTGATTAAAATTTGCACCAAGTGACCAAATTTTTGCATGACCTAGTGGAATGACAAAAAAATTCTGAATGGGACACCTAACATGACATGAAAGAGTTAATTTGATCACTGGTGGAAGGATACAAATACTGACACTAACACGGTAAAGCCTGAGAGACTAGGAGGCACTCAAATTCCTCACGGTGTAGGTGGAGAACTCTGGTAGCATCCATGCTTGTTTAGTTCTTTTCGGTTGGTTATGAGTCCCACATTCATGCTTGGAATATGTCACGAGGGTGATTTGCTGAAGAGATATTTGGCTCAGCCAATCTGTGGTTGGATGGAATGTGGAAGTCCCATCTCTAGTTGGTCTTTACCTTCAGTAATGGATCTCATTCCTCTGGTATTTAGTATGCAAAGTATTGATTTATGTATGGATTTATTTGATGTTATATCCATTGTATTTCTATTGTTAATATTCTAGTTATAAGCATGTATTTGATCAATGATGATGTATGGCTCTAGCTATGTTTTTGCCTAGAAGTGAATACACAATGTATCTATGGTAAAATATATTGTATTATAACTTATGATGTAGGGGAGCATTGATTCTTAGCTATTCTTAGATTTGTAAGAGACCCCCATGTTTAAATCTATTATTTATACATGTAGATGCAATTTTTGTGACATGTTTGATGAGATTCATGTCATAGATGGGTGGCCTCAGATGATTTCTTGATGGTTTGATTGATTCCGTGTATTTCTTTTAATGTTGTTTATCCTCTATTGAAGTTACAAGAAGTTTTGGGCAATGGCCTGGGCTTAGGGGCTAAAAATGTGGCACAAATCCTAGAGCTGCAGGCACATAATTGACATTTTTGGGCCCTAGCCACTACCTTTCCAAGTCTAGCCCATGGATAAGGGTCTATAGCTGATCCCTTGCCCTTATATGCTCGCGACTAAGGCTCAAGAGGGTCAAAATTCAATCCCCCTTCAAGTTTCGGGGGTCTGGGAGGGTGGTTTACCTCCTGGAGGTGTTTTTGATTCTGTGTAACGTGTGTTTGTCGTGTTTCCGCCAGTTTCACTTCCTTAAGGTCATCGAGGAGGTTGAATCTCATATTAGTATCCTCTCGCCACATGTTTACCACAATTGGCTAGTTACTTAGATAAATGTGGGAAGAGAGTGTTACAAATTAATCACACGTTTTTAAATCCTACATTTGAACCCTCAACAATGCTACTTACTTGAAATAATAAATATTTTGAAATCAAAATCACATAGAGTGTTTCTTTATTTAACTACTTATCATATTGTTAATTTATTACATTTTATAATTGGTACAACAAGCTTTCAATGTGTTAAAGTCACATTTAATTATAATTATTCCAAAATGAGAAACTTGTATTTATGACTTTTTATAAAGATATAATAATTTCATCATGATGTGCTTTCTGTTATGTCTTTATATAATTGAAAGTATTAATATATTTTTAACTTTGTTGATAAATTTCATATATTAAACTGAATTCTTAATCAAAGACTAAAGATATAAATACGATTACTTTTATTAACTTTATTTTAATTACATGTCTATTTCAATTAAAGGACTAACTTATATATTTTTTATTTATAACATAAATTTTGCATATAAATTTTTTTTTAAAACATTTTCCTGTAATTGGCATTATTATTATACCACCAATAATTGACATGTATACATATTTTTATTTTACCACCAATAATTGACATTTATGAATCGTTGATAGCATTTTAAATTTATATAACTACTTGAATCATTATATTATATTATAAATATAAAAAGTTCAAATTAGGCCTATTTACTTTCAAAGCTTTTAATTATACAAAACTCTTAAATGTACGTTAACACAAGTTCAAATGAAATACTATTGACACTTTTTCTATTAACTTGGGTAGGAACTTACATGCAAAACCTTTAAATCTTTTTGTGTTAGTTAAAATACATCAAAGTTGGAGTTTACTTTTAGATGTAATTAGTGAGGCGTCGCTCGAATGACAGGTGGCAATCCATGCGAGTGTTTTTAGGAAATTATGTTAAGACGTCCTCCACAATTCTAAAGGTGAGCAGTCAATCTTCATGCAAGTGACAGGTGGCGCCTCGTGCGAGTCGTTTGGGTTGTTTAAAACTTGGATAAAGTAAAAGGGGTAGTTTAAAATAAGTGTTCCCGTGTAGGTTAGTGCATGCCAATTTAAAAATTATGCTCAAAAAAATTCATAAACATTTGCTAAAACATTATAATCGGTAAATGTTAATTTAATAGTAGGTAATAGAAAAATTGAATTTTATAGTTTGGGAGGAATTAATAAATTGAAATGTGAAGTGAATCATATAATTGTGGTGAGTAGTAACTCGTAGTAAGTCTATACATTTATAATTTTAATCTTATATAAGTGGAGGGGAAAACATAAATAATGGTAAGAAGTAACTCTTGATAAGTATATTTATTTACATCTTATTTCTATCTACTTTTTTTTATGCAAAGACTTGCTTAAATAACGATGAGAAGTAACTAATAGTAAATATTTTATTTCCTAAGCATAAACTATTTTTAAGAAATTTAATTTTTAATGGTTTTCTTTAAAATCTTAAAGATAAAAAATCACCACATAAATATTTACAAATCATAGATGAATATCTCAACCATATCCAAAAATTATCACATAAAATCCAAAAATTATAAAAAAAAAACATATGATGCACTTATCTATATAGCATTATATTGTTTCCTTTATAGCTACTTAACTCCTCTTCAACTTTAAAGAAAAACACCAACTTAGTTAAAAATAAATGATTTTTTCTTTAAGCAGAATGATGAAACACTAAGTTTGATTTAATAAAATTTCTAAAAATCCCAAATATGAAAATAAAAGAAAATACCATACAATTATCGAAAGAGTTAACGTACACTTTGCAGCAAAAAAATTAAAAGTCACGTTGCTGAAAAGAGTATAGAGTATAGATTCCTACGTTGGTCCTCATTCTCTGTGTTCGTAGTCTTTGGTGAGCGGTAAATCCGTGATATCATAGAATTCGAATCATGGTCCTCGTCCCATATCTCGACTTTAGCTTCGAATAATGCAAACCATCCAGTTTTAATATCCCATGGTATTTATTGAATTAAATTAATGCGTTTTCTTTTGGAGTTGTCTTTAGTGCGACTTTTTGAAGTTTCAGGCGCTGGAATTCGGTGAAATTTTTTGAGGTAAAATCTTGGCTTTTGTTATTCAAACTGATTTTTTGACTTTATATATGGATTCAGCACCCTCAAAAACCTCTAAGACACTTCGATTGTGCAAAGTTAGCAATCAAACTTCTCTTTTCAATAAATTCCTGCCGGAATTTAAAGAAATTACACCATAAAAACCTTCAAAAAATCGCACTAAAGACTACTCGTTTTCCTTTTCCAAGCATTTAGCAGCTCGTGATTAGTGTCATCCAACTCCTCAAATGATATCCATTGTTGCTTCACACCATGTAGCACCTATAGCTTTTCGCATGAGCTAACATAGAGATATTGAAATTTTGCCAGAGGACAAAGCCTTGCTATTCCTCTCAATTCCAAACACTGCAAAAAGTATAGATATTGATGGTTTGCGAATTTGTGAAATAATACCTCGAACATTTGTGTACGTGCCAACAGTTAGCAACCTGAGATGAGGTATGCATTTGTCATCAGAGAAGTAAAATTCTCCCTTAACTTTTTTAAATGGAAGTTCCTGCAATAGATAATCTTTGATTGCTAAAATTTTTAGATTCTTCAACCCCATAATAGCTTAAAATGGTCAAGACCATCAATTGAGTTAATAGTCCAAAGGAATCAGTCAAGCATTTCAATTTCGAACAATAAAAAAGCAACGATTCCTTCAAATTGTTTAGGAAACAGAGAAATTTTCAAATGTTCAACAATAGTGTAAAGGAATCTGGAAAGAATTTCAATTCCAAACAATAAAAAAAGCCATGATTCCTTCAAGTTGTTCAGGAAACCGAGTAGTGTTGGCAGTATTCCCAAAAAAGGCTCGCCTCCTAATTCCAGAACTTCCGATTTGCATGTGTCAAAAAGATCGCTTGGTAACTTTTTAAATTTTGTTTCACACACATCTAATCGCCAAGATAATTGGGTAACTTTTTAAATCTTTTTACAAAAATCTATTGTTAGTGCACTATCCATATGCGATTTGGAGAGGAAATTCCTTCACATTGCTACAACCTAAAAAAATCTAGGTGTTGAAGGGTGATAATATTTCCAAATGTTCTGTTGGAGATGGTTAAACTGCAACAACCTCCCCACTCTAGATTTCTAAGTCAAGGTAAATTCAAAAATGCTTTTGGAAGCATTTGGAAATTCAAAGCACCAAAAAAACGGAGGTGTTGGAGGTTTCTTAGGGTGCCAATGGCATCAGGAACCAACATATTTTTTTAGCAGTCCCTTAAATGAAGGTATTTGAAGGAGCATATCTCACATCTTCTATCACAATTTTGAGAAGTGCAAAAAAATATGAAAATATTTTTGAGGTACTTCAACTACCCTATGGACTTAGCAAAGCATGAAAGGGGAGGACATATATCTAAGTTACAGAGGGGCTTGAAATGTAAGAAATTCAACTATTAAAAGGGAATATATGATGATTTTAGCATTGCAAAATGAAATGAAATTGGAAAAAAAACATACCTTAGAATCATTCTACCACAATAATTTTAATTTTTCCCTTGCAACTTCTAAAACCCTTAAGAGTTCCATCAGAATCCAGGAAGGTAGGAAAGAGCATCCACAATTACACTAGTAGAGCCACATGAGAACTAAGACTATGGTATAGATCAATGGCAAAGGTAGTCTTTATGTTTGAGCCATGATGGTTAATAAACACATCGTACCTATGGTAGACATCAAGGAAGAACATGAGGCCACAGAGGGAAGAGGAAAAAAAAACGTAACCATTTTTGTTGATTGCTTGATCTGCCATTGGAATTTAGATAAATAGAAAATTAAAGTTTGATATAATAATAATAGAGCTTGCAAGCAGGTAGATCAAATTCGTGGAAACTACAGGAAAACCTAAAACAAGAGGGGAGTCTTCCAAAAATTCATTGGACGCGTTTATGCAAAGGGGAATCACAGTACGTGTTGAGCAATGGAGTTTCATGGATGTTCAACAGTGACGACACCAATCAAGTGTCAGAAACATAAAATCAAAAGAAGGTAGCTATAGTTAACAAAACCCACCACTTAGAATTGAAATTCAAGGATATCCCAATCCTAACTTCCTCGACCAAAAGTGTAATAAAAATACAAACATGTCAGATGGCATATGTATGGTTCAATCCCACAAACATGTAACTTATCCACACGCCCCAAGAAAATTTATTACCAAAAAAGGTGTAAACACGTGGTATATTCTTATATGCCCTGGAAAGATGACGAAAGGCCCAGGGCATCCTTCCTATTAAAAACATTTTCGGTGTAATTGGGTGAGACGAGACATGTGTTCAAGATTGTGTCGAGGACGACGAATCTAAAAAATTTCACCAAGGCCAACCTCACCATATAATGCCTATCGACATAATGATAATATGATAGTGACACATAATACAAAACTAATCTATTAGTCGTGTAGATTGAAATTTCTATATTTTATGTAGGTACGAGAAGTTATACCTAGAAGAAGCTTGACTAAGTGTTTCCAATCCATCATAGAGTGGTTTCAAAATCATTGTTGCTCACACTTACCTTGATTTATTGCAATCAGCCTGAGACTTGTACAGAGAACAAGTGGGACCTACCTTGATTTACTATAATCAACTTGGGATTACCAAACTATAGTTCCTATTGTAATATTCTAGGCTAGTGATTTAGACGATGCAAAAAAGCTGAATATCTCACTTCAACTGTTGAGATTGCAACAAGATGATGAGCTTAGTGGAAAGGAGTCGCCTTCACTAAGTGGGCCCGTAGGCTATTTTTGGCGCAAAGTATATTTTTAGACTATGTCTATTTTTAGACATATGGATCATGTTCTATGAGTTGCAGGATGCTATTTGTGGATGGTTGGTCAAGTCGGAAAAAATAGATGGACTTCTATTTTTAGACATACTGGGCGGAATCTATTTTTAGATTGCCAGTCTAAAAATAGATATGTCAAATATTATTAGCTCTTAATAATATTTGGACTCTAAACATTATCTTATCCTCTTGGAGCACTTCGGTTAAGTGCACAGATGTGGCACATGCAGCTGACAGAAGGAATTATGCTATTTCTGAGGGTCAAGTGGAGCTATTGCATGGAGAATTCAGTTAGAACTCATGTGACAGAGTTTGGTGGAGTTGATTGAGGAGTTAATGGAGTTGTGTTCAGTTTAACTCAGTTAAACATAGTTGAGCTAGTTGTATCTAGTCTAACTGATTGATACACTAGTGAGAGTGGTGTGAATTAATTATTAATTAACTCACTAATTATTAACTCATAAATCAACTAAAGAATACATCAGTTAACTTCAGTGCATGGACAGTTTCAGTGGAGACCAGTGAAGAGGTAGGTGAAAGAGCAGTGTGACTATCAGTTGTGACTATACTAGTGCATGAATTTGCACCACACATTGATGGAGATGCCAATGAGGATTGCGCAATACACACCAGGTGGATTCGAACTCAGATTGAGCCATTATTCATCTTGGATTGCGCAGTAGAGGCAGGCCAACAGGTGGAGTAGATTGGAGCATGTGTTTTGTTAGATCTGAGCTTGTGTAGTGTGTAACAATTGGAGATTGTACTGAGAGCTTGTGAGGAGTTTGTACAATGATTGTTACATGATCTTTATCATTATAATATACAGATAGTTGGGGGTTTTCAGCTTTAAGCTTTCCCATAAATATTGTGTTTATATGTGTGATTGTTTATGGTTTTGATGTGCGCATGCGAAGTTTATATCTTCGCAACTAATGATCAATAGTAGAAGAGGTTATGTATTATGCATGAAGCTCAAATAGTGTGTGATCAGGATAATATCGGTGAATAATTTAACAGTTATTCAAATTTCTACATGGTATCGGAGCGATATTGATCATTGGAGCAATTGCAAAACATTAAAGCGGTTGAGTTTTGTGCTGGTGGAATTCGAATTTGCAGCAGTGTTTTCTTGGTGTCGAAGTTGAGATGTCTTTCAACGGATTGCGATTGGAGTATGCCCTTGAGGGCAGCTCAAATTATATTGCATGGAAGGACAGGATGGAGGCGGTGCTAGATGACAATGGGTTGAAGGAATTCATAGATGCAAAAGTTCCAAAGCCTACTTCTATTGATGCTGCCGTACTTGACGCATGGCAAAAGAAGACAGCAGAGTGTCGAAAGATTCTGTTGGAGGGCATGAAGGATCACATAGTGTCCAGCCTTCATGGTAAGGCTTCTCCATTCTTGATGTGGAAAGCCTTGACATATTTATTCCAAAGCAAGAGTGACCAGAGGAAGTTGGCGCTCAAGGATAGACTCAGAAACATAAATATGGAGAAAGGCGACAGTATGCCCAAGTACCTCACGAAGTTCATCCAATGCAGGGATGAGCTGGGAAGTATGGGGGTGACTGTAGATGATGAGGACTTGGTGAGCTTGGCTCTCCTTGGGCTTCCGAAGAGTTGGCATTCCTATCAGGACTCTGTCAATGGTCGGGAGAAATTGCCAGGATGGGAGCGACTTTGGTCGGATCTTGTGCAAGAGGAGATAAGGTGAAGTACCAGGGATGGATATTCATCAAAGAACTCTGATGAAGAGAATTTCGGTTTGGCTACCAAAGCAAAGAATGGGAAGAGCAAGAAAGCTTCTCATTCCAGTGTGAAAGGCAAGAAGCAGGACATGTCCAAGGTGAAGTGTTTTCACTGTCACCAACACGGACATTATGCCACAAATTGTCCGCAGAAGAAGAAAAATAAGCAGGATGCTAGATCTGTAGCTAGAGAGGCCTTAGCCTCGCAGTTTGAGCTGGATTTTTTGTTGATCGCATGCTTGGTCTCAAGTGTGATGGGTTCAGTGTGGTTTCTGGACAGTGGTGCGTCTTTTCACATGACAGGAGATCGAGATTTGTTTACTGATCTGGATGAGAAAGATCTTGGAGTGCACATCGAGATGGGCGATGATGGTAGATACAGTGCGACTGGTATCGGTACCATTTCCTTTGAGAGGGAGTCCGGTAAACCCTTCAGATTGAAGGAAGTGATGCATGTTCCAAGATTGAAGAAGAATCTTATCTCTGTGGCGATGTTAGAAGACAAGGGATATGATGTTGTCTTTAGCGAGGGAAAGGCTTTCCTGCGCAGTAAGGCAACTGGTGAGACCTAGAGGATAGGGGTTCGAGTTAAGAACCTTTATCAATTTCAGGTAGATGGCTGCGCAGCAATGGCAGGCAAGGCAGAAGGAGTGGTGAGCCGGGATGATGGCGAGTTGTGGCACCGAAGATTGGGCCACCTTCACCATGGAGCTTTGAAGATACTGCAGCAGATTTCTACTGGGCTTCCTAAGGGTACTCTTGCGCAGTCAGATCAGTGCAAGGGATGTACCTTGGGAAAATTTGTGAAAGCCACCTTTCACGAGAAGGATAGTTGCGCCACGACGATCCTTGAGAGAATTCACATAGATGTGTGTGGACCTTTCTCAGTAGCTTCGACAGCAAAGCACAGGTACTATGTGATATTTGTTGATGATTTTTCTTGGAAGTGTTGGATCTTCTTCATGCAGAAGAAGAGCGAGACATACTCAAAGTTATGTGAATTCAAGGCACTGGTTGAGAAAGAATCGGGGAAGCAGGTGAAGGCTCTTAGGAGCGACAATGGTGGTGAATTCATCTCTGGCGAATTCAAGGACTTTTGCAGCGCAGAAGGAATTCGAATAGAGCTCATAGCACCTCATAACCCACAGTAGAACGGGGTTGCTGAGTGGAAGAACAGAACGATCGTGGGTGCTGCACGGGCGATATTGCATGATCAGGGCCTACCCATTCACTTGTGGGCGGAGGCATGCAATACTACAGTATATGTGCAGAACCGTTGTCCTCACAAGATACTTGGCATGAGTACACCCGAGGAGGCGTTTTCTAGTAAGAAGCATTATATTTTCCATTTGAGGATTTTTGGTTCACCTGTTTACATTCATGTGACGAAGGATGCCAGGAAGAAGTTGGAGCCGACCGCAGAGGTTGGGATATTTTTGGGGTACACTGATACGACCCACAACTATCGTGTGTATTTTCCAGACAGTCGCAAGACTGTTGTGCGACGAGATATCAAATTTCAGGAGGAGAAAGCCATGAAGTGTTCGCTTGAGAGGGAGCCACACTTGCATGCAAATGAGGAGCTATTAGTTCCTAAGGATGAGTCTCAGAATGTGGATCAGCCACAAGATGAGGTTCATGGAGTGGAAGAGACCACTCATGCAGCGCCAACCATCAGAGGGCGGAAGCGCACTACAGAAGCTGAGCGACTGGCTCAAGATGGAGAGAAGGTTGTAGGAGCACCTACATCACAGCGCAGACATAGACAGTCACCTGATCGGTACACTGGATACATGGCTCTTATGAGCAAGTGTATCGTGACAGAGCCATCCTCTTTCGAGGAAGCTGTGTAGGATCCCACATGGGTAGATGCCATGGTGGAAGAGTATGATTCGATTGTCAGAAACAGTGCATGGGAGATTGTCCCGAGACCGGAAGGGAAATCAGTGGTGGGTTCGAGATGGATCTACAAAGTGAAGCAGGCAGTTGACGGGAGTGTGGAGAAGTACAAGGCAAGATTTGTTGCCCGAGGCTTCTCACAGATAGAGGGGATCGATTATGAGGAGACCTTTGCACATGTCGCAAGGTATTCTTCCATACAGACGATTCTTGCTCTCTCAGCGCAGATGGGGTGGCACATTCATCAGATGGATGTGAAGACTACGTTCCTCAACGGGGTGATTGAGGAGGAGGTGTACATAGAGCAGCCCGAAGGTTTCGAGATCTTCAGCAGCGAGTCGCATGTGTGCAGGCTCAAGAGAGCGTTGTATGGGTTGAAACAAGCACCTCGTGCTTGGTACACACGGATAGGCAGTTATTTCACCGGACTTGGATTCTCCAAGAGTGAGGCGGATCCTAACCTATACCAGATTGTGGTGGAGGGTAAGTTGCTGATCATTGTACTTTATGTAGATGATTTGATTTTGACAGGTGATGAGCTGTTGATACTCTCATGCAAGGATGATCTTGCAAAAGAGTTTGAGATGAAGGACTTGAGCCTCCTTCATTATTTCCTGGGATTGGAAATTTGGCAGCGCAGTGATGGACTGTTTGTTTCTCAAGGAAAGTATGCCCGAGAGATACTGGAGAAGTTCAACATGCATGGCTGCAAGCCTGTTGATACTCCTCTTCCTAGTGGTTGGAGGAAGGAGGATGCTACTTCGGTGGAGGTAGTGGATGCCACTGTTTATCGACAGTTGGTGGGGTCGCTTATGTATCTGGTCAATACACGACCCGACATATGCTATGCTGTTAACCAGCTTTCACAAGCTATGGTTAAGCCAACCAAGCTCTACTAGAAGGCAGGCAAGCATGTATTGAGATATCTCAGAGGCACATCGGGATATGGATTATGGTACAGACAGTCGGATGAGGTGAAGCTATGTGGCTTCACGGATGCAGATTGGGCAGGGAGCCCAACAGACAGAAAGAGCACATCTGGAGGGATTTTTAGTATCGGGTCGACAGCAGTTTCTTGGTACAGCAGGAAGCAGAGATCCGTGGCACTCAGTTCAGCAGAGGCCGAGTATATGGCAGCGAGTTTGGCTACATGCGAGGCTATATGGATGAGGAAGATCCTGGTCGGGTTGTTCGGTTCACACTTAGAGCCTACTGTGATTTATTTTGATAATCAGAGTTGCATCAAACTCTCGGTTAATCCAGTATTTCATGATAGATCTAAACACATTGACATACGGTATCATCATATCAGAGATTGTGTGCGGCGGAAGATCATGTTACTTTCATACATTCCTACGGAGGATCAGGATGCTGATATCTTGACGAAGGCGCTCACCAGGAGAAAATTCGAATACCACAGAGGCAGGATAGGGGTTGCAGATAATCCATATCTTGTTGAGAGGGAGTGTTCAAAATGCAACAAGATGATGAGCTAAGTGGAAAGAAGTCGCCTTCACTAAGTGGGCCCGCAGGCTATTTCTGGCGCAAAGTCTATTTTTAGACTCTGTCTATTTTTAGACTCTGTCTATTTTTAGACATATGGATCATGTTCTATGAGTTGCAGGATGCTATTTGTGGATGGTTGGTCAAGTCGGAAAAATATATGGACTTCTATTTTTTAGACATACTGGGCAGAATCTATTTTTAGATTGCCAATCTAAAAATAGAAATGTCGAATATTATTAGCTCTTAATAATATTTGGACTCTAAACATTATCTTATCCTCTTGGAGCACTTCAGTTAAGTGCACAAATGTGGCACAGGATCTGACAGAAGGAATTACGCTATTCCTGAGGGTTTACTAGAGCTATTGCATGGAGACTTCAGTTAGAACTCAGGTGACAGAGTTTGGTGGAGTTGATTGAGGAGTTAATGGAGTTGTGTTCAGTTTAACTCAGTTAAACATAGTTGAGCTAGTTGTATCTAGTCTAACTGATTGATACACTAGTGAGAGTGGTTTGAATTAATTATTAATTAATTCACTAATTATTAACTCATAAATCAACTAAAGAATACATCAGTTAACTTCAGTGCATGGACAGTTTCAGTGAAGACCAGTGGAGAGGTAGGTGAAAGAGCAGTGTGACTATCAGTTGTGACTATATTGGTGCATGAGTTTGCACCACACATTGATGGAGATGCCAATGAGGATTGCACAGTGCATACCAGTGGGATTCGAACTTGGATCAAGCCATTATTCATCTTGGATTGCGCAATAGAGGCAGGCTAATAGGTGGAGCAGATTGGAGCATGTGTTTTGTATGATCTGAGCTTGTGTAGTGTGTAACAATTGGAGATTGTACTGAGAGCTTGTGAGGAGTTTGTACAATGATTGTTACATGATCTCTATCATTATAATATACAGATGGTTGGGGGTTTTCAGCTTTAAGCTTTCCCATAAATACTGTGTTTATATGTGTGATTGTTTATGGTTTTAATGTGCGCATGTGATTGTTTATATTTCCGCAATTAATGATCAATAGTAGAAGAGGTTATGTATTATGCATGAAGCTCAAATAGTGTGTGATCAGGATAATCTCGGTGAATAATTTAACAATTATTCAAATTTCTACATCAACATCACTTTTTTCCATCTCCTTTTCTTAACACACCTGCAATCCATGCAAACATTATAACATTATACGATGAAAAGACCCAAACAAACCATTGAAAAGTTATTTTTTAAATAATTTTGAACCAAATATTTAAAATACGACCTCAGGCCATGTGGGCCCCATGAATCCACTTGCCTCATCGCTCTATTTTCCACAACATGCCATGATTCCACTTGCCTCATCACTCTATTTTACATAACATGAAATACATGGATGAATCCATATGAATTTGTGGCATGTGAATATGATTTTATATGGCCTAGTTATATGTAAACAAAGCTCACAAGGAAAATAAAAAACTATATTCTCAAGCTTTTTGGCTTCAATGACTGCTCCATAAACTTCTGGATAAAATGCTAATACTACCTTAGCTTATACCCATGCTACTTGATCTACTATGTGGTTCATAAATAGCTGTAAGACTAAAGATAACTTACATCGTATCTATTAAGTGGTGCATGAATAGTCGTGAGACTAAGGAGAACTCACCCTGTCTATGAAGCATGGCCCGTACATAGGAAGTTGTCGGATTCAAGAAAACTAAGGAAACTAGTTTTAAACACACCCACCCCCCTGACCCCTGAGAAGAGCATGACACCAGGAAGCGATCAACACAGCACCAGAAAGTGATCCAAGGTAGTCAACATGGAGGGGAAGCAGGATTGACAAAGGAGTAAGTGAAGAACATGAACCGCTAGGGCTGGATGTGAAAGCCTCGTCTTTATATGAAAATGTGGATAAATACTACTTATGCAGGCCTACTTCACTCGCTCCCTGACCTTGGTATGGAATGGATGTATTTTTATCACATACAATCTTAACAATGAAGTTAAGATATCCAGAAAATGAAGTTAAGACATCCAACTATCCTCTCTTGAAGCTTCAATCGACAAAGAAAGACGAAGAAGTAGTTGGTCTAGGTATAGATGATCGAGATCCATATGAATATTTTTATCCATACGCAAGAGTTGAGTAAGTATCATGTTCTATTATACTAGTCTACTATGTCTCTCGTTCGATACCCAAAATCCCCCCCTTTGACAACGCTTACTTTCTGTATCTCTAGAAGTTGCTTAAGGAATCCCTCATGAGACATTATATGATCTATGCCTTAAGTGGGAGGTAAAATATTAATCATGGCACTACTTTAGGTAGAGGTAGGGGAAATCAATGTAGGAGCTTACTACAGAGGAAGCGAGCCATTCAACCTAGAGTATCCCTCAAGAATCCAAACATGGTGATGAAATATTTGGGAGCCTTTGTTGGGCCAAGAAGAAGGTACGTTTGACCCCCCATCTTTACCACGATTTCTCATGTACTTTTATATATTTTCCCTTCATCTTAGCAGTAAAGTAAAGGAAAATAATGCAAAAATAAGGTAGAGTGGACTAATGATAAAAGGAGTGTTTATAACATAAAAAATGATTTGTCGCGATCTTTGTTGATAGGGAAGAAAAACAGCCAAACTACTGACCGGATGACCTGTTAGGGTCCCGTGATTTGTCAGATTAGCAAGCCAAATGACAGGGTAACATCAAACCAACTTTGGAGCCCTAGGACCTAGCCTTCCTAGACTCAGAGAGGGCTCTCTCTATTTATGCAAAGGATGTAAACTTGTTTGCTTTCTATGTTTTTGATTTTAGGCTAGTTGTTAAGTATGTTTTTGTTTGTTTTAGGTTTTTTGAGGGAGAACTGATCAAAGGATAAATAGATAAAAATATTGTCAGATCAACTGGGCTATGGGGTCGAAAAGGTCGAGACTGTCTCAGATGGTGGACAAGGTATATTGCAGGGCTGATTTGGTCAAGCTAAATGGATTCCTTGGGTGTGAGTGAAATGAGATGGACACTAAGTTTGTGAAATACAAAGAGGTTTTAAGCATAAATAGTTTCACAGCAAACATTCATGTGGTAGGGCTAACCATTAATCACTGTAAATGAAACTCAAACTGATAGATGCATAAAATAAACATTCAGGCGATACATAGAAGTATAAGACCCTCTAACTTTGGGAAAATCACCTTCAGACTTTTGGGAAAACAAATAAGACAAACAAACAACTCAATCTATGAAGAGGGAACTCCTAAACATCATATTTTGAGCTATCGAGAACTTTGAAATAAGATTGTAGAGCATGGGCAAAGGGCAAGATCGAAACAAGGCCTCTTTGGTTTAACTAGGACAATCAAATATTAAGAGAAAGGTTTCAATGATGGGGTTTTGGTTAGCTATGAGTAAGCAGGGCATACCATGAATCATACTAGATAGCATACATAATAACCATAAATGAAATTGATAACAATTTCTTAGGGTATCAAAGAGCAATTAAGAATTCTTTGACATAACCAAGAAAGAAGAAAAAAATAGAAGCTGTAATGAATCAAGAAACTTGAGGTGCCTCCATGGGCATGTCTCAAATATATTCTTTACTGACCTACAACAAGCAAGAAGCATGAAAACATGTATGATAAACTAAGGAAACATAACAGATAAGGAACATTATACCATTCACCAAGCCATGGAATCCTACAAACAGTCCTCTTCCACCATCCAAGTCAAACAAGAAATCATCCACTTCATGAGACAAAGTATTTCTTCAAAGCTTGTAATACTATGTATTGCTCTATAACATCAAGTTCAACCCCTTGTTACAATGAATTCTCTTGGAATATATAGGCCAAAGAGAAAGAAACTATCCTAGAGCATCTAGAAGGCCATTGGCCTATTACAAATATTTGATTTTGTCCTTGAGGCTTTGCAAAACCCGAGAATCAAAATATATTCAAAAATGTCTATTTAAGCCAAAAATAGCAAGAAAATTGACTTCTGATCTCTGACATAGGTTTAAAAATAGCTAAACGCACATTTGGAGGAGCATATTCAGAAAACTGCCTTTTTAGCCAAAATTCTACAAGAGCGTAGCAGCAGAAAGAATCATGTTTTGCAGACAACTTTTGAGGGACCTACCGATGTCAAAACGAGGTCCGTGATAGATCGTTGGAAAGCCCTGGATGTCTAGTTTCTAGAACTACTTGATTTTTCACAAACTGATCCCTGTAAGTCTATCAAAAGGTGAACTGGGTGAAAACACCCAGGGGGGTCTCATTTGCTGATATGTGAGGCAAAAAGGTGAATTTTGACTGATTTTTGCCTCTTTGGGGGATCAAAACACCTCCTTTGAATCTGAAAATTTGTGAGTAGCTGCCCCCGAATTTAACCCATCCAAAAAAATGACTTTCATGAGCTGAGGATGCTCCTAGCACCCATCAGAGTGCCTAGAAAAATGTGCAATTAGGGCCAAAAAACACAAAAAACAAAATCATGTCAAAATTTGGTCAATTTTGGCGAGAAAGCCCCTTATGGGTTCTTAGAAGCATGCAAGGAAGCCAAGGCCAAGATTTCAAGCCTAGATATTCCTTTTTCCACTTTTTCTACCGGGCGCCTCTTTCGAGCCATTTTGAGCATTTCTTGAGCAAGTTTGAGCTTTCTTCGGGCAAATTGGTTCAATTTCTTGTAGTTCCCGGTCATTTTCCTTTGTAGACTCAAGTCTCTGCTTGCTTTCTCTAATTTATCCTCCAAATTCTTGTTGGCTCTTTCAAGCCATGATTCTTTATCATTTTCTATTTCTTGGGCGAGCAGTTGTGTGAGAGGATAAGATCGAACAAGGGCTGATTCTTCTTCTTTCTCTTTCTCCAAAGCTTTCCTAAGACCCATAGTCCTAGGCCTTTTCCTTATTGGCTACTCTTCTTCTTCAGTATCATCAAATTCGCCCATATACTCTTCAAGCTTAACTTGTGCTTTATAGGCTTCCCTTTGGTATCTAAAAGCCCGGGCCTCATAAACTGCCATTTGACCACTCATTTGTTTATTTTGCATTTGTAGAACATGTATGAGGTCCTTTGACCTTTCTAGATCAGTTTCCAAGTCATGGATTTGAGCTTCTCTGTTTTGCAAAAGAGCCTCAAGAATTCTAGCTTCATCATCTCCAGCATCACTGTCTATTTGTATGATTTCAAACTCCCTTTCTTTTTCATGCCTACTCTCCTGTTGCTCAACTTTTTATTTTCCCTTGCTTTAGGCAGACTTCTTGGTCATTTTCCTCTTTGGAAATTCAACAATACTCTTCTTAGGCAGTTTTCCTCTACTTCTTAGCGCTCTAGTGACATTGCTAGTCACTACTGGAGTGGTTTTCTTCTTAGTAGATTTGGTGTTTTTAGGCTTCACCACTTTTGGAGGAAGAGTCATGGCCCCTTGCCTAGGAGAGGCAACTAGCACATGCTCTTGGTTGTGTTAAGGGGAAGAGAGAGGACGTTTCCTTACTTGCACTTGTTCAACTTGATTTTTCACATCGCTACCTTCATCATCATTTGCTTTGCTGCCCTGCTCACTGTTTTGAGTTTGTTTGGGGCTACTAGATTCACCTTTATCATTGTTTTGAACCTCTTGACATATGTTGCCTTCAACCTCATTAGTGCTTTTTAGAAGATGTTCTTTAGGGCTGTCAGCTTCATCATCCCTTTCCGCGGCTTGACCATCTTTACTGTATGCCTGTAGACTGCCTTGTTTACCCTCATTACTGTCTTGAGTTTGTTGAGGGCTCCCTTCATTAGGACTATCTTCATTTGGAATTTGCATGCTGCAATTATCTTCACTGTTTTCTTTAGCCTCTATGTGTGAGTTACCACTATGGTCACTTTGCATGTTGTCACATCCCTCACTGTTTGTTTGAGGACTGTTTTGTTGCTCATCATCAATACCTTGCTTAGTGCCACTAACTTCCTTATCCCTTGGTGATTTTTCTTCACCATCACTAGTTTGCTGCTCATGGTCACTGCCCTATAATTTGTCACTTGTTTAATGCTCACTACTTTGCTGGGTGTCCCTATGTTCCTCATCAGCACTAACCTCATGCATGCTTTCAAAAGACTGCTCTTTTTCACTACCAATCATGGGAGATGTTTGCCTTTGAGGAGTATTTTGACTTGATGGAGGAGAGACATAGTGAGTGGAGGGTGAGGAGGTTATGTGAGATGGGCCATGAGATGAAGAGGCAATGGCAAAATCTGGATGAGAAATGAAAGTCTCCCAAGACACTCCTTTCTTTTCAAGCTGGTGAAGGATGATGATTTTTATGAGAGAATGATGGAAGAGACTAGCTCTTTGCTGAGTAGGAGGACTCTTTTGAACAAGGGAGGACATCTTGTCTATGCTTTTGCAGAGGAAGAAAGGTAGGTTCAGCAACTGAGTTCTTGTGAAATGTATGAGAAGCCTGATAGGAATAAATCCGGGAAAACCTCCCTTCACATGTGAAATACTTCATAATGACTCTCGTGAGGGGGTCATAGTTGCTTAATAAGTGAGAAAAAGGAAATATAGCTTGGCAAGAATCTTGATGGTCTGGTTTTAAGAAAGGTTTATAGTGATTCAGATCTAGGTCTGCTTGTTTGAACCACTTTTCTCCTATATAGGGGATCTTAGTTGCTTTGGAGACAACCTTAGGAGTGAGTTTAAATTCCATACCTGATAGGTGGACATGTTTTCCTTGCAGCCTCAGGGTGAACAGTTGTGTTAAGGGAGGGTAATTGGTGACCTCCTGGACCTTTTGGAAAAAATCAAGGTAGCCACCTCATGGAAGTTAAAAAGAATTGAAGGGGATTCATTTACTTCTTGAGTTGTAACAGGCTCAAATCTTTTGTGAAATTCACCCTTGCTGACTTTCTTTGGAGGCACAACTTTTTTTAGGCTTTCCTTCACTTTCTTAGCAAAACAGGTCTTTGACTGAATTTATATTTTCTTTAAACATTTTTTTCCCCCTTTGCAAGACTGCATTTTTCTATTAAAATAATTCTATTTCTCTAAACTGTGTTTTCTTTTCATCATATTGCAAACATATTTTTGACTTTGAAAACAGACCCTTTTTTCTTTAGCACAAAGCTACTTTGTTCTTCGTGGATTGTGTTTCTTTTTCAAACAATCAAACCAAAACAAGATTTTTAAATTGACAAGTTTCTTTCCTCCTTAAACATTGTTTTGTTTACACTTTGTAAACATGGTGGTTTTTTGCATAAATAGTGTTTTTGCCTTCAATGGGACTATGTCCTTTTCTCAACAAAATGACTCTTAAAACCCCTCAAACTTAAAAACTTGGGTGATGCAAGCAGTAAATACCTCTTGGAAAATGCGTTGGCTACTTTTGGAGACAATTTGACCATGCAAAAATCCAACTTGAGGTGAAATGGACTCTATGTTGAACGTTGTCGGGTTGGGCAGTGGGCGCCTACTGAACGCCGCTGTGTGTCGGGCCGGGTGGAGTTAACAGGCGTGTCGCGCCCAATGTAAAAACCTTCTGCGAGCACCTACAGGCACGTTGCGTCCTGAAAACTTTGCAATCTGCTCATTCAGGGTTTGAAAGAACGTTTTTTCTTCTGCTTGTTTACACAAAGGAAAGTATCTTTGAGATCTTTTATAGCTCCTTTTTAAATCGTTTTTTGAACATTTTTCCCTCCTTGTGGTGACTTCTCACTTTTTTCCTTTGTGTTTGTCATCAAACTGAAAGCTTTCTTAAAACACAGTATCTCTCCTTTTTTTTCAAAAAAAAATTATCCTTTGTTGATTTTCCCTTTGCTCATCTCTGGGAGGAGGCATAAAAATATGTTTCTGCCCTCCTTGCTTTGAATATACCACTAGACATTCTTGAATATTTTTAAATAAATTGACCCTCTACTCATATGACATTTTGTTTGTAACCTATGCCTTTATCTCACCATATCACTATGAAACTTTTTAGACCAAAAATGTGACTTGGTCATGATGAGATGTTCTCTGTTTATCTTTAGGAGGAGGTAACACAAGATGCACTACCTAGGTTTATCAAAGTCACCGTGTAGGTCCTTTTCTTATCCCTGATAGAAGTCTTTACTCAACTTTTATTTGCCTTCATAGAAAAACTTTAGACCAACTAAGTGCCATCTGCTTATTTATGAAGGAGGCTTCTTTAAAACATTTTCTGGGCAATTTGATATTTTTAGGTTTCAACTTTATGCATCCAAGCTCTGTGTGTTAGGAAAGTTTCCCTTAAAACTTTGACCTTGTCCTTATAATCTGAAAAGGTTAGCAAAAACATCATTACTGCAGCATCTCAACACCATATGTAAATCCTCTGTTTATGATGTGAAGGAGGTCCTTTCATATAAGTTTTCTCTGTTACTTTAAGTAGACCATCATGAGAAAACTGTGATTTTGTCCACTAGACACTCTTGAATATCTTCAAATAAACTAACCCTCTACTCATTTTGGAGGAGGTCATCTGTTTGAAAAACTGCATGGGCACCTTTTGATCTTTGTTTAACCAAATGAAAAATGTTCATGAACAAACTGTTAGTGGTTCTTTAGAAAAACTTGAACAAACTGTTAGTGGTTCTTTAGAAAAACTATGTTTATCATTAGAAAGAGATCTTGTGCTTGTCATTTAGGGGAGGCTTCTTTAGTACTGTGGGGGATAGCCTTTCTTCTCTCGAAGGACGTCTTTGATCTGTCCATGTTAACCTTTGAGGAAAGTTACATGTTTCCAAATCTAGGCCCTTTGAGACTGCCTTTACCTTCTACCTATATTTTGAAGGAGGCTTCCTACACACAATATTTGTGACCCTTCATACCTACCATGAGGCCTCCTACTTATCTGCTAATGGAGGTATGTGATGCATCCTTGAAACAGCTCTTTCTTCCCTTGACTATTTTTTTATAAGGTGTGGTGAACTTTTCTGTGACATCCTTTCAAAGTTTAGTTCCTGATTAAGTATAAGAAGCAGTTGTCCTTCTTCTACTTTCACTGTGATGCCTAATTTGCTTTTAAGCCCTCTTTTCCAGAAGACTATCACTGTTGGTGGTATAAGGCTGATTTGTAGGGCTGGCCATAATCTGCACTTCTTCTCATTTCCATAGTAAACTGACACATCATGAAATTTTCTCCTGAGGTGCTCTTTTTTCTCACACTCAGCTTGGTATCATCAATCAGTACATCCCTACAGAGATGTAAAAACATATGTTTTTTGAGTTTGGAGGGCTTCTTTGATGTTTCATGGGGATCATGCCTGATCTAAGCATATTTCTTCAGACAGGGAAACTCCTTCATTTCCTGATTTGAACATTCCTGAGCCTTGCTAGAAACAAAACAAAGTGACCTCTTTGATGGTGCGTGACCTAGGGATAGACAAGGGTTTTGGCTTTGGAAAATAACAAGACATGATGGCTAACTGATATTGAAAACATATTTTTTAGCTTAAAACAATATCACCAAGGAATTTTCCCTAAAACACCATCACCTAGACCTACATGCTTTGTCATGGATTTTGAATAGCTTCTTGGGCATGAGTAGGTCATCACATGACAAAGTGATCAGTGAGAGAGGGGTAGACACGTTGTTAAATGTTGGACAGTGAGTTGCATGAAAAACACAGGATTTTGATGGTAGAGAGACAAACTTGTAACAGCTATAGACAGGGAGGCTTTGCTAGATTGTGATAGGTAGGGAAACTGAAGGATTTTTCTCATTATAGGCTGAAGGAGAAGCGTAGGAAGACAAAAATTTGTTTGAGGTGTTTTCTAGATGGAAAATTAATAGATATGGATTAGCTTCTAGAAAAATCAGCCAAGGAATCTAGTCATCAAAAATAGGTAAAAATATTGATGACTAACAGTGGCTCCATTTGGGGAGGGCAGCTCTCTTTCAGGAGGTGTCCAGAATTGCAGATCTCTAGCTTGTGAAGACTAGTGCCTTATCCATTGGCGCAAATTTCTCTCTTTCTTGATGTTATTTCTAAAAATTTACAACATGATTAGTATCAAAGTCATCTCTACCTACCCGGCTATAAATCCTAACATTTTTTCTTCTTTAGGTGTACTTGGACTAGCAACCCTTTGACATGATATTTTTGAAAAAAGGAAAACTATCTAATTCTACACTTATATCTTCCGGGATTTCAGATTAAACTAATGAACTCCCTTGATTTCTCTACCTATTCTAGATCGACTGTCAAGATTAAGCTATTTTTCAGGATTTCATTCACTAAACTAAAACATGAAATTGAAAATGACCAAATCAGGATTAGACGGTCTGATTTGTCATGTGTTTGTGGCATAAAAGACAAGTTGCACACAAATATTATTTTCGCACAAAATGAGATTTAGAAAAATCAGGGCTAGGATACATAGTTTGTTTTTCATCCCTGTTTTCCTCTTTGGTTCTGTTTTGAACGTGTGGAACCAGTATCTTTTCCTAATCTACTTTCTTTGACAAGTCAAGCTTACACATTTTGACTATCACTTCTTTTACTAACTTATCAGCAATCAATTTAAAACATGTTCAGTTATGATTAGGCTAGATAACTGAACAAGATATCTTTTGAGCACTAGTAGTGGCATTTAGACTTGCGCACTTTCAGCATGACTATTTTTTGAACATGGGGCTTTTCTGCTATCTTCAAAACTGCCCTCTTTTCAACTTTTCTACTGTTTTTGTATTTTCTGTTTTTGATTTGTTTCTTCAACAGTGATATGTACAATGAGTGAAAATGTTTAAAACTGGAGCTCTTGACAAAAGTAATGTTTTAGTGTCCTGCCATTTACAGGACCTCCAAAAGTTTCATTCCCATCAGGTTATTGCAGGAAAAAAACATTGTTTCCGCTAACTGAACTGATAATGAAAGGCCCTTTCCACAAGTTTTAAAACTTACCATGCTTTCCTTTATCTTCTCTTCCGGAATCCCATTTTAATACTTTATCCCCAATCTGAAAATCATTTTCCTTGGTCCTTTTGTCAAAAATTTGTTTCATATTATCTTGCGCTAATTGAGTCCTTTGGTAAACTTCTTCTCTTGTTTTTTGTAAATGGATAGTCTGATTTATCCTCCTTTGCATGTCATTTTCTTCTATTTGAACTTCTTGTAATAGCTTCATCACTGGAAACCCTAAATATGTCGGGAAAATGGCATCCATGCCATACACTAGTTGATAGGGAGACATACCGATTGATTTTTTGGTGGTTAGTCTATCAGCCCATAGTGCATGCACTAGTTTTCCATGCCATGCCTTTTGATTTTGTTCAAGAAGCTTCTTAATGATGTTGACTAGGCTTTTGTTAGAGGAATCGGATAAACCATTACCTTGAGGGTAATAAGTTGTGGAATGTCCTAATGTAATATGATATTTGTAACAGAAGTCAACCATTCTTTTGGAGGAAAAGGCAGCAGCGTTATGAGTGATAATTTTCCTAGGACAGGCGAATCTAGATAAAATTATGGTTTCTAGGAACTTAATGATGACTGAATTAGTAGCATTCCTGGAGGGTATGGCTTCTATCCATTTTGTAAAGTAATCAGTGGTTGTAAGGATCCTTTTGTGTTGAGCAGACGAAGAAGGGTGAATCTCCTCAATAAAATCTAAACCCTATTGCTGGAAAGGTCCTTCAACTATGATGGGATGTAAGGGCAAAGGTAAAAGTTTTTTCTTGCCATAAAAAATTTGGCACTTATGGCATGTCACAACCAGTTTGTGAGTGTCAAGAAACAAGGTAGGCCAATAATAACCGGCTCTAAGGATTTTTTTGGCTGCGGTTTTCCAATATAGATGCCCTCCGCATTCTCCTTCGTGCATTTTGTGCATAATTTTTTCTGCATCATCCTCAAGAAAACATTTAAGCAGCATACCAGTGGGATTTTTCCAATAAAAAATTCCATCTAAAATACAAAACTTTAAATATTTTTGTTTGAGGAATCTTGCTTTTGTCTTTGATAAGGTTGGAGGAGCATTAAGATAAAATAACACAAAGAATATCAGCATACCAAGGTGAATTTAAAAGCATTTCTTCAACATGAGGGGCTGCCCATTCTTCCTGTTCTTCTAAGGTGTCAACAAAATTTATATCTAATGCTTGGAGGTTTGTTTCAGCCATTAGTCTCGTGAGTCCTTGTCCCTTAACAAGTTTGGTGGGTCGGATTTCTAAGTCATATTCTAAAATGATAGTGATCCATTTTCCCCTTTTACCATCGAGATCTTGATTTAATATATCTTTGACGACGGTATGAGGAACGAAAGCAATGATATGAGAATGCAAGATATAAACACAAAAATATTTTAGTGCTTTTACCAATGAGAATGCCTTTTTTTCCATGATATTATATTTTAAGGGAGCATCTCTTAGGGATTTGCTAAAAAAAGCTATGGGTTTTTCTTGCCCTGTTGCGTTCTTTTGTAATAATACTGCAACTACCATGTGTTCAGATGCAAATGAGAAAACATAAAAATATTTGGTGAAATCGAGACTTATCAGTACTGGTGTTTTGGTGAGTTCTTTTTTTACCATTTCAAAATATTTTTTGGCTTCTACAGTCCATTTAACTCCAACGTCCTTTTTTAACATGTTTGTGATATTTCTCAAAAATTCGGCAAGATTTGGGATGAATCTTCTTAAGAAATTATTTTTTCCGATAAAGGATTGTAATTCCTTAATGTTTCTGGGGTGACTGATTTGCAATATGCCTTCGATTATTTTGGGGTCTATTTTTATTCCATCTTCAGAAATGATGTGACCTAGGAGTTTTCCTTCTTCGAGACTAAATAGTGTTTTCTTGGGGTTCAGAGATAAACCGTATCTTCTACATTTTTCAAAAACCTTTATCAAATGAACCAGGTGCTCTTCATCTAACTTGGAATATACTGTGATATTTTCAAGATATATGACTATGAAATAACCTATGTCTTCTGAGAAGGCTATGTCCATGGCTCTTTGGAATGTGGCACCGGCATTCATTAATCCAAAATGCATTTTAACATACATGAAAGTGCCCCAAGGCGTGGTGAAAGCAGTTTTGTGTTGATCAGTAGGAAATACCAGCACTTGGTTGTATCAGGAAAAACTATCAAGTAATGAGATTCTTTTAGCACCCACCACTTTTTGAAGTATGTGGTCCATTTTGGGCAAAGGATAGTTGTCCTTTAAAGAGGCTCTATTCAGGTTTTGGAAATCAATACAAAGTCTGATCTCATCGGTCTTTTTCCTGATTGATACCGGATTTGAAACCCACTCAGAGTACCTAAGGGAAACTATTATCCCAGCATCATACATATTTTTTATTTCCTTCTCAACTAAAGGTAGTAAGACTGGGTTTATTCTTCTCAAATTTTTTTTGAAAGGCTTCTGGTTTTCTTTGAGGGGGATCTTGTGTTGAATGATGCTTGTGTCATATGATTTCAAATCTTGGTATCCCCATGCGAACACATCTTTAAACTCTTTAAACAACTCAATGCATTTCTGTTTTATGTGAGGAGGGAGAGTTTTGGACAGTTTGATCATTTTTGGTTCTTTTGTGCTTCCTATGTTATATTCTTCTATATCAACCTCGGTAGATTCCATCTTTGGTTTTTTGGCCACATCATTAAAATCAAAAAATTCCTCTAAGGGTGCAAGCCCTCTAGGTATGGTGTCATTTTCACAGTGTAAGACTTCAAGCTCTCTTTGTTCTAGGTCCTCACATGTTTCGGATTCATATGGATGATTAATCAAGTTTACATATGTTAGAGAAGGTAAATCTGGCTCCTGGTCTTCATTTTTGCCAAGACTTCTTTCTTCATGTTCTAAGTTTGTTTTAGTTATTTCAAACTCATTTCTAGATTGCAAAAAATCATCAATTTGTTCGTCATCTTTGAACATTTTCCAATGGTCAATGTTTTCCAGCACTATAGGACGATGTTTGACTTGGATACTGTATTGTTCATTTAAACATGGTATTTGGCCATTTCTTGTGGCAAAGGCAAGCTCATTTTCTAGGCTATTTTGAGTCATAGGAATATAAGTGAGTTCATATCTTTTGAAGGTTTTAAGGATGTCTAATGCTGCATTCCTGTATTCTCTCAGTCTTGATTTTTTGCCGAGTATTCACCTTTGATTTATCTAATTACAAGTTCTGAGCGCCTAAGTCCTTAAGTAAGTGCAAACCAAGGAGAAGGGCCTCATATTATGCAATGTTATTGGTACATTGGAATTGTAATCTGAAAGAATGACCTTCGTTAGTATTGTTTATCTAGATGCCAGCCCCCGAACCAGTTTTGCCACAGGAACCGTCAAAGCTTATACTCCAAAGAGTTTCTTTTTTGTATGTGTTACTAAGCTGTTTTTCAGGTTTCTTAGAACTTTGATCATCATTTTCTTTATCTGGGGATGAGTAATGTTGTTCTGATGGTTTGAAATCTTCTTCATTTCCTTTTATCTGCTCATTTATATCACTTTCATTGTATAAGATAAAATAATCTAAATTGGAATGAATGGAATAAACTGGAGTATTGTTTGGCCTATCTAGGTTTCTTACCATATATTTCATGTGAGTTTCTCGGTAAAACCTCCTAGTTTGGTTAAAGACCGGGATGGTAGCAAATGACATGTCCATTTGGAGGCTACCTCGTATTTTGGCGGCCCATAATCTTGATAATAGCATTCCATATTTAGGAGGAATATCAGCCACCACTACATCCATGACTAGGCTTTTAGCCAGTATTTGTGTTAGAGTGAAACACAGGTTCTTTATTAGGCCTAAGAATTTGACCCTACTTGAATCGAATGAGTACAAGTCTTTGTAAGGTTTAGTTACCTCTAGGTCTAAACTCTCCATGACTACTTTAGGCATGAGGTTATGGGAAGCACTAGAATCTAACATGGCGTTATGTAATACCTTGTCCTGTATGTTTAAAATTACGTAGAATGGAGAAATAGTTCCTTCTTGGTATTCTCCTTCTATTTTGGGACCAAACAAAAGCTCAGGTTTGTCATCTGTCAGATTTAAAGTATATGCATCATTTTCTATGTTTAAGACTTTAAAAATCTGAGATTTGTACCTATCTACAGTTACTAACTCAGTGAGGGGTATAGTTACCTTGATTTTGGAAATTTCTCCTTCAAAACTAAAAGGTGCTTGGGTTTTTCGCAGATTCATCTCAGCTCGATCAGCCATAAATTCGTCTATGTCCTTGATTTAATGATTTTGATTCGGGGTTTCATTCAATATAGTTGTTTCGGGAATCTTAGTAGAGGTACTAGGATAGTTGGGATCAAGGCTTGCTTGGCTAGTTTTGTATTTTTTTTGGTCAATTTTCTTAGCCATGATTTTGTTACTATCTACTGTTTTTTTAAGAATGGTATCGGGGGTTTTTGTAACAGCAGTGTTTGAGCTACCTCTCTTAGATTTTCCTTGTTTTTCTTACTCCTAAGATCATATTGCCTATGAGCTTCCATTATGGGGTTTTTTAATCCTACCTCAGGATCTTCGGGGTCCTCATAATTTGCTTCATTTTGATTTGAGGAGAAGAAAACGTGTTCTTCTTCTATGAGGAAAACCTCACCCTCGCTATCAGAACCTATCAAGTTTAAGTGATTTTCATCAAGTGGTTCCATATCTCTTTCTACCTCATCAACATAGTTTTCATGGAGATATGGCCTGGCCTGTTGGTCATTTTCCCTTGGTTTGTTTTGAGGCGGGTCTCTTCTAAAGTTTTGGTTCCGGTTTTTATTTTGAGGATTTGGCTGGTTGTCCCTAAGAGGTGCTTTTTCATTTAGATTTATTCTTTCCCACATTCTCTCCATGGTTCTAACCAGGTTGTCTATTCTAGGATCTGAAGAGGAGGTAGAAGGCATGGCCTCATCTCGGTATGTGAATTTATTTTCTGATCTTATCCTAGCTCTTTTCTCAGCTAGGTTGGCTTCTGCACTAATAGCCACTTTTTACATTTATTCTAAAGTTGCGGGGTCTCTTTCTCTTAGTTGGTATGTCATATCTAGATCGAAACCCTCAGGAAATTTCACTAGTGCTGAACCAAGTGGAGGTTTCATGTGAGGCGAGAGGGAATTATAGACACTGTTGAATCTAGTGCAATAGTCCTGAACACTTTTCCCCATATTCCTTTTAATATTGTTATATTCGGAAAGGATTTGGATGGGGTTTTTCTTGATTTCCCACCTGTTTATGAAAGTTTGGTAAAGTGCTGGGAGATCATGTATACAATTAGGAGCTAGGCTTTTAAACCATTTCTTGGGTTCTTCGCCTAGGATTTGGGCGAACATTCTCATCTTTATGGTTTCATCTTCTAATTCCATGTAGTCAAAAGCATCATTGATCCTATCTACATGCTGTTGAGCAGTAGTAGCCTTAGTTCCAGTGAAGTGTGGGATTCGGGATTGGTAATCATTTTGCAAAGGTACCAAAGGCAGAGGTAACACTAAAGGCGCATACCAAGTTGTCATGATGGGAGCTTATGGTAGATTTAAAGTATGAGGGTTTGTAGTATGGGATGGGGTGATTTGCACAGTGGTGGTCTGAATAGGTGTGGCAGAGGTACTTGGACTTATGGACTGATTCTGAGTAGATTTGGGGTGATAAGAGCCAAACTGGTGGAGAAGCTGAAAATCGGGAGGTGTAGTGGGTGAGGCTTCTCTACTAGGACTCTGTTGCGAATCTAAGGGCTCAAGATCATTAAGGTTGATTTTACTTTGCAACTTGCTTCTAAAAAGGGATTTTGCTGAACTCAAGTCAAACTGGGAATCTTGCAAGGATGTAAGATGTTCAAGTACAGAGCTTGCTTTGTGGATGGTCCTATAGGTAGCTAAGTTACCAGTTTCAGAAGTTTGCCACAAAATCTTTTCTGGGTCATCAACTATGATAGGGTGACTCGGGTCCGGGTGAGATCTGGTATTAATTCTTCGTGAAGCCAGATTTCAAAGTCAAAATGTAGAGAGGGTGATAGTTGTGATTGTTTTTTTTGGATGGTTGTCCTCTCTAGGGGTTTCACTAATGTGAAAAACAAAATGAAGGCTAGTGGAGTCACCGGGTGGATTTCTTTGAGATTTATGGTCCACCACCAATACTGACAAAGATATTTTTCAGGAAAATTCTTTTCTAGAAAACTTTTATACGAAAACTTGCAAGAATGACTTAAAACTTAGTTCAATAGTTTACTAGATTGTTAAGGAAGCTATAGTTCTATTTTGCAAGTTATTATGTTGATTTCCTATGTTTAGATGAAGATTTCTAAATCCCTAAGTTGTACTTAGTTTGTCACTGATTTCAGATGCTGCATCATGAACTTTGTGTTTTTGGAAAGGCAAGTCAACGGATATTATGATTTATGAAAATTTTTGGTTTTTTATGGAGTGTTAGGCCTACTGGAGGCTAGTGGAGTCGCCAAGTGGATGTTTTGTTGTTTTTAGAGATATGTATTTATGGTCCACCACCAATAACTGAGAAAAAGCCAATCTAGGGATATTTTTTGGGGTTTTCTGAGTTTTTTATATGAAACCTAGTTTGTAAGAGTGTTCTAAACCTGATTCATAACTTTGCTAAGATGGTGAAACAATAAGATTTTAGTCTAAATGATTTCATAGGCTATTTGTCTGAGTTTAATTTTGAAGGACTAATGAGTCTACAATAGTTTTCTAGACTTTCATGTACTCAGTAGGTCCCACTGTGATCGCCATTATGTTAGTGTGGCGATGAGGTGGCTGATTCACTAGATATTATTGAAGACAAGGGATTTCTGGAGTCCTAAGGTGTACTTAGATTGTCACTAACTCAGAAATGTCCCACCATGGTCGCCATTAAGCATGAGTGGTGGGGTAAGTCGACAACATAGTCTTTTTAAGGGATGCTGAAATGTTTAGCGAAGTTTAAGTTTGTTTATTCACTCAGGGTCCCATTGTGATCGCCATTATGTTAGGGTCCCGTGATTTGGCAGATTGGCAAGCCAAATGACAGGGTAACATCAAACCAACTTTTGAGCCCTAGGACCTAGCCTTCCTAGACTTAGAGAGGGCTCTCTCTATTTATGCAAAGGATGTAAACTTGTTTGCTTTCTATGTTTTTGATTTTAGGCTAGTTGTTAAGTATGTTTTGGTTTGTTTTAGGTTTTTTGAGGGAGAACTGATCAAAGGATAAATAGATAAAAAGCTTATCAGATCAACTGGGCTATGGGGTCGAAAAGGTCAAGACTGTCTCAAATGGTGGAAAAGGTATATTGTAGGGCCGATTTGGTCGAGACAAATGGATTCTTTGGGTGTGAATGAAATGAGATGGACACTAAGTTTGTGAAATAAAAAGAGGTTTTAAGCATAAATGAGATGGACACTAAGTTTGTGAAAACATTCATGTGGTAGGGCTAACCATTAATCATTGTAAATGAAACTCAAACTGATATATGCATAAAATAAACATTCAGGCGATACATAGAAGTATAAGACCCTCTAACTTTGGGAAAATCACCTTCAGACTTTTGGGAAAATAAATAATACAAACAAACAACTCAATATATGAAGAGGGAACTCCTAAAAATCATATTTTGAGCTATCGGGAACTTTGAAATAAGATTTCAGAGCATGGGCAAAGGGCAAGATCGAAACAAGACCTCTTTGGTTTAACTGGGACAATCAAATATTCAGAGAAAGGTTTCAGTGATGGGGTTTTAGTTAGCTATGAGTAAGCAAGGCACACCGTGAATCATACTAGATAGCATACATAATAACCATAAATGAAATTGATAACAAGTTCTTAGGGTATCAAAGAGCAGTTAAGAATTCTTTGACATAACCAAGAAAGAAGAAAAACATAGAAGCTGTAATGAATCAGGAAACTTGAGGTTCCTCCATAGACATGTCTCAAATCTATTATTTTCTAACCTACAACAAGCAAGAAGCATGAAAAATTGTATGATAAACTAAGGAAACATAACAGATAAGGAACATTATACCATTCACCAAGCCATGGAATCCTACAAACAGTCCTCTTCCACCATCCAAGTCAAACAAGAAATCATCCACTTCATGAGACAAAGTATTTCTTAAAGCTTGTAATAATATGTATTGCTCTATAACATCAAGTTCAACCCCTTGCTACAATAAATTCTCTTGGAATATATAGACCAAAGAGAAAGAAACTATCCTACAGCATCTAGAAGGCCATTGGCCTATTACAAATATCTGATTTTGTCCTTGAGGCTTTGCAAAGCCCAAGGCACAAAATATCTTCAAAATATCTATTTAAGCCAAAAATAGCAAGAAAATTGACTTCTAATCTCTGACATAGGTTTAAAAATAGCTAAATGCACATTTGGAGGAGCATATTCAGAAAACTGCCTTTTTAGCCAAAATTCTACAGGAGCGTAGCAGTAGAAATAAGCTTGTTTTTAAGACAACTTTTGAGGGACCTCCCAATGTTGAAATGAGACTCGTGATAGCTCATTGGAAAGCCCTGGATGTCTAGTTTCTAGAACTACTTTATTTTTCACAAAATGATCCCTGGAAGTCTGTCAAAAGGTGGACTGAGTGAAACAACCCAAGGGGGTCTCATCTGCTGATATGTGAGGCAAAAAGGTGAATTTTGACTGATTTTTGCCTCTTTGGGGACCAAAACACCTTCTTTGAATCTTAAAATTTGTGAGTGGCTACTCCAAAATTTAATCCTTCCAAAAAAATGACTTTCATGAGCTGAGGATGCTCCTAGCACCCATGGCAGTGCCTAGAAAAATGTGCAATTAGAGCCAAAAAACACAAAAAACAAAATCATGTCAAAATTTGCTCAATTTTGGCGAGCAAGCCCCTTATGGGTTCTTAGAAGCATGAAAGGAAGCTGAGGCCAATATTTCAAGCCTACATATGCCTTTCTCCACTTTTTCTACTGGGCGCCTCTTTTGGGCCATTTTGAGCCTTTCTTGAGCAAGTTTGAGCTTTCTTCGGGCAAATTGGTTCAATTTCTTGTAGTGCCTGGTCATCTTCCTTTGTAGACTCAAGTCTCTATTTTCTTTCTCTAATTTATCCTCCAAATTCTTGTTGGCTCTTTCAAGCCATGATTCTTTATCATTTTCTATTTCTTGGGCGAGCAGTTGTGTGAGAGGATAAGATCGAACAAGGGCTGCTTCTCCTTCTTTATTTTTCTCCAAAGCTTTCCTGAGACCCATAGTCCTAGGCGTTTTTCTTATTGGCTACTTTTCTTCTTTAGTATCATCAAATTTTCCCATATACTCTTCAAGCTTAGCTTGTGCTTTGTAGGCTTCCCTTTGGTTTTTGAAAGCCCGGACCTCATAAACTGCCATTTAACCACTCATTTGTTTATTTTGAATTTGTAGAACACGTATGAGGTCCTTTGACCTTTCTAGATCAGTTTCCAAATCATGGATTTGGGCTTCTCCGTTTTGCAAAAGAGCCTCAAGAATTCTAGCTTCATCATCTCCAACATCACTGTCTATTCATATGATGTCAAAATCCCTTTCTTTTTCATTACTACTCTCCTACTACTCAACTTTTTATTTGCCCTTGCTTTGGGTATACTTCTTGGTCCTTTTCCTCTTTATCAATTCAACAATACTCTTCTTAGGCAGTTTGCCTCTACTTCTTAGCGCTCTAGTGACATTTCTAGTCACTGCTGGAGTGATTTTCTTCTTAGTAGATTTGGTGTTTTTAGGCTTCACCACTTTTGGAGGAAGAGTCATGGCCCCTTGCCTAGGAGAGGTAGTTAGCACATGCTCTTGGCTATGTTGAGGGGAAGAGAGAGGAGGTTTCATTACTTGCACTTGTTCAACTTGATTTTTCACATCGCTGCCTTCATCATCATCTGCTTTGCTGCCCTGCTCACTGTTTTGAGTTTGTTTGGGGTTGCCAAATTCACCTTTATCACTGTTTTGAACCTCTTGACATATGTTGCCTTCAACCTCATCAGTGATTTTTAGAAGATGTTCTTTAGGGATATCAACTTCATCATCCCTTTCTGCTGCTTGACCATCTTTACTGTCTGCCGGTAGACTACCTTGTTTACCCTCATTATTGTCTTGAGTTTGTTGAGGGTTGCCTTCATTAGGAATGTCTTCATTGGGACTTTGCATGTTGCAATTATCTTCACTATTTTCTTTAGCCTCTGTGTGTGAGCTGCCACCATGGTCACTTTGCATGTCTTCACCTCCCTCACTGTCTGTTTGAGGATTATTTTGTTGTTCATCATCAATACCTTGCTTAGTGCCACTGACTTCCTTATCCCTTGGTGAGTTTTCTTCACCATCACTAGTTTGCTGCTCATGGTCACTGCCCTATAATTTGTCACTTGTTTCATGCTCACTACTTTGTTGGGTGTCCCTATGTTCCTCATCACCACTAACCTCATGCCTGCTTTCAAAATACTTCTCTTGTTCACTACCAATCATGGGAGATGTTTTCCTTTGAGGATTATTTTGACTTGATGGAGGAGAGACATAGTGAGTGGAGGGTGAGGAGGATATGTGATATGGGCCATGAGATGAAGAGGCAATGGAAAAATCTAGATGAGAAATGAAAGTCTCCTAAGACACTCCTTTCTTTTCAAGCTGGTGAAGGATGATGATTTCGATGAGAGAATGATGGAAGAGACTAAATTTTTGTTGATCAGGAGGTCTTTTTTGAACAAGGGAGGAAATCTTGTCTATGCTTTTGTAGAGGAAGAAAGGTAGGTTCAGCAACTGAGTTCTTGTGAAATGCATGAGAAGCCTGATGTGATAGGAATAAATTCGGGAAAACCTCCCTTCACATGTGAAATACTTCATGATGACTCTCATGAGGGGGGCATAGCTGCTCAATAAGTGAGAAAAAGGAAATATAGCTTGGTAATCATCCTGATGGTCTGGTTTTAAGAAATTTTTATAGTGATTCAGATCTAGGTATGCTTGTTTGAACCACTTTTATCCTATATAGGGGATCTTAGTTGCTTTGGAGACAGCCCTAGGAGTGAGTTTAAAGTCCAAACCTGCTAGGTGGACATGTTTTCCTTGCATCCTCAGGGTGAAAAGTTGTGTTAAGGGAGGGTAATTGGTGACCTCCTGGACCTTTTGGAAAAAATCAAGGCAGCCCACTTCATGGAAGTTAAAAAGAATTGAAGGGGATTCATTTACTTCTTGAGTTGTAACAGGCTCAAATCTTTTGTGAAATTCACCCTTGCTGACTTTCTTTGGAGGCATAGCTTTGTTTAGGCTTTCCTTCACTTTCTTAGCAAAACAAGTCTTTCACTGAATTTAGCTTTTCTTTAAACATTGTTTTTCCCCTTTTGCAAGACTGTATTTTTCTATGAAAATAATTATATTTCTCTAAACTGTGTTTTCTTTTCATCATATTGCAAACATATTTTTGACTTTGAAAACATGCCCTTTTTTCTTTAGCACAAAGCTGCTTTTCTCTTTGTGGATTGTGTTTCTTTTTCAAAAAATCAAACCAAAACAAGCTTTTTAAATTGACAAGTTTCTTTCCTCCTTAAACACTGTCTTGTTTCCACTTTGTAAACATGGTGGTTTTTAGCATAAACAATGTTTTTGCCTTCAATGGGTCTGTGTCCTTTTCTCAACAAAATGACTCTTAAAACCCCTCAAACTCAAAAAATTGGGTGATGCAAATAGTAAATACATCTTGGAAAATGCGTTGGCTACTTTTGGAGAAAATTTGACTGTGAAAAAATCCGACTTGAGGTGAAATGGAGGCTTTTTGAGAGGCACTACGCTCCTGTGCACAGGTGTGTAGTGCCTGGACTCTGTGTTGAACGCTGTCGGGTCAGGCAGTGAGTGCCCGCTGAACGTCGCTGTGTGTCGGGCTGGGCGGAGTTAATAGGCATGTCGCGCCACTCTACAGGCGTGTCGCGCCCAATGTAAAAACCTTTTGCTAGCACCGTCCTGCCACAGGCACGTTGCATCTTGAAAACTTTGCAATCTTCTCGTTCAGGGTTTGAAAGAACGTTTTTTCTTCTGCTTGTTTGCACAAAGGAAAGTGAACCTTATATTTTAAGGCTTTTATAGCTCCTTTTTAAAACGTTTTTTGAACGTTTTCCCTCCTTGTGGTGACTTCTCACTTTTTGCCTTTGTGTTTGTGATCAAACTAAAAGCTTGCTTAAAGCACAATATCTTTCTTTTTTTGTCAAACAAACTTTATCCTTTGTTGATTTTCCCTCTGCTCATCTCTGGGAGGAGACATAAAAATATGTTTCTGCCCTCCTTGCTTTGAATAGACCACTAGACATTCTTGAATATCTTTAAATAAACTGACCCTTTGCTCATATGAAATTTTTTTTATAACCTATGCCTTTATCTCACCATATCACTATGAAACTTTTTAGACCAAAAATGTGACTTGATCATGATGAGATGTTCTCTGTTTATCTTTATGAGGAGGTAACGCAAGATGCGCTACCTAGGTTTATCAAATTCACTGTGTAGGTCCTCTTCTTATCACTGATAGAAGTCTCAACTCAATTGTTCTTTTCCTTCACAGAAAAACTTTAGACCAACTAAGTTTCATCTGCTTATTTATGAAGGAGGCTTCTTTAAAACATTTTCTGGGCATTTTGATATTTTTTTGTTTTTACTTTATGCATCCAAGCTCTGTCTATTAGGAAAGTTTCCCTTAAAACTTTGACCTTGTCCTTATTATCTGAAAAGGTTAACAAAAACATCATTACTGCAGCATCTCAACACCATATGTAAATCCTCTATTTATGATGTGAAGGAGGTCCTTTCATATAAGTTTTCTCTGTTACTTTGAGTAGACCATCATGAGAAAACTGTGATTTTGTCCACTAGACACTCTTGAATATCTTCAAATAAGCTGACCCTCTGTTCATTTTGGAGGAGGTCATCTGTTTGACAAACTGCATGGGCGCCTTTTGATTTCTGTTTAACCAAATGAAAAATGTTCATGAACAAAATGTTAGTGGTTCTTTAGAAAAACTATGTTTATCATTGGAAAGAGATCCTGTGCTTGTAATTTAAGGGAGGCTTCTTTAGTACTATGGGGGATAGCCTTTCTTCTCTCGAAGGACGTCTTTGATCTGTCCATGTTAACCTTTGAGGAAAGTTACCTGTTTCCAAATCTAGGCCCTTTGAGACTGCCTTTACCTTCTGCCTATCTTTTGAAGGAGGCTTCCTACACACAGTCTTTGTGACCCTTCAGACCTACCATGAGGCCTCCTACTTATCTGCTGATGGAGGTCTGTGATGCATCCTTGAAACAGCTCTTTCTTCCCTTGACTGTGTTTTTATAAGGTGTGGTGAACTTGTCTGTGACAACCTTTCAAGGTTTAGTTCCTAATGAAGTATAAGAAGCACCTGTCCTTCTTCTACTTTCACTGTGATGCCTGATTTTCTTTTAAGCCCTTTTTTCCAGAAGACTATCACTGTTGGTGGTATAAGGTTGATTTGTAGGGCTGGCCATAATCTGCACTTCTTCTGATTTCCATAGTAAACTAACACAACATAAAGGTTTCTCCTGAGGTACTCTTTTTGCTCACACTCAGCTTGGTATCATCAATTAGTACATCCCTGCAGAGATGTAAAAAAAAAGTTTTTTGAATTTTGGAGGGCTTCTTTGATGTTTCATGGGGATCATGCCTGATCTAAGCATATTTCTTCAGACAGGGAAACTCCTTCATTTCTTGATTTGAACATTCCTGAGCCTTGCTAGAAACAAAACAAAGTGACCTCTTTGATGGTGCGTGACCTAGGGATAGACAAGGGTTTTGGCTTTGGAAAATAACAAGACATGATGGCTAACTAATATTGAAAACAAATTTTTTAGCTTAAAACAGTCTCGCCAAGGAATTTTCCCTAAAACACCATCACCTAGTCCTACATGCTTTGTCATGGATTTTGAATAGCTTCTTGGGAATGAGTAGGTCATCACATGACAAAGTGATCAGTGAGAGCGGGGTAGACACTTTGTTAAATGTTGGACAGTGAGTTGCATGAAAAACAAAGGATTTTGATGGTAGAGAGACAAACTTATAATAGCTATAGACAGGGAGGCTTTGCTAGATTGTGATAGGTAGGGAAATTGAAGGATTTTTCTCATTATAGACTAAAGGAGAAGTGTAGGAAGACAAAAATTTGTTTGAGGTTTTTTCTAGATGGAAAATTGACAGATATGGATTAGCTTCTAGAAAAATCAGCCAAGGAATCTAGTCATCAAAAATAGGTAAAAATATTGATGACTAACATGACCAAAAGACAGTAGACAAGGAAGGTGAACGGAATCATATCAGCTCCTATGAATCAACAGAAGATGAAGAGGCACACCCACTCTTGGAGTTCTCTGTCGATAGCCACTAAGCAGCAGGGTCTCATAATGAGAAGGATTCGTTACTACTTTTGAATTTGCCTTTAAGATATAAAAGGCCAAATATGAATAATACGAAAGGGGAGACTGTAATATAATATTCCTGTAATAAATGTATTCAGACAGAATCTTCAAGTTTTTACTAATGTATCGCTTTGTGGATTAATGAAGAATTTGGTGTTTTTGGAATAAATAACCTCGAGTATTCCTTAACAGTAGGCTTCTAGTGGCTTTGGGCCCAGCCCTGGGGGTCCTCCTGCTACTTCTGTGATATACGTTTATTTACAGAAATTGCATTTCCAGTTATTCATTGTGTTCCATAACATTATCATTTAATTGGTTAATTGCAAGCTTTAGATGTCATAGTTTCCTTTTCGCTAGACTAGATTTATCATTCATGTCCTCTTATATGGAATCAATTCTTTTACAAAATGTTACACTAGTTTGAGCACGGTTGCTATTCAATTCTGCGTGCAGTTAATGTTTGGATCTTTTCATCATAATTATGAGTGTTTGGTTGATAATTAATTCTGAAGAATACTATTAGTTGATTAGAAGAGAATTCCATTGCAAAATCTAGAATAATTGATTGTTGTTCAATTTATTAGGATTGATGTTCAATTCATTAAGGTAGTTGTTCAATTCATCAAAACGTGTTGTTCAATTGAAATCTATTCCTTTTAGCCTTGAGTCGTTATTCCTGCATAAGCTTATAATAGAATTATCTCCTTTGAATAGTTTTAAGTATTTCATAATTCACTCTCAAGTTGGTTTGACTGAACTTCAAGAACTAAACAATCTTCCTTATAGCGATTTAGAGTAGTTAACCTTCGATGTCACTTGCATATATTTTGCTTACACCCTTGAAATAACAAGACTTGCCCTGGGTTGATAATTAATGAAAAGCATTAAGGTTACCTTTAAAATAGTCACCTTCATGACTCAACAACCTTGATACCACAAATCCAATGACAATTGAGACCTCTCTTTCTCTGCAAGACACTTCAAGAATCAGAAACTGATCCGACCTTATGTAGGAACACAATCAAATATATAAATAAATGTAAACGTGGAGATGCAGTAGGATAACACTTCATTTCATTAATATTAATCATTGAAAAATGATTACCTACAGAATGGGAAATAAACTAGTTCGAGCGATGGTAGCTTATCTCTGAGAAGATATGTGGCGGCTACATGCCTCTGAACTATGTTACAATGAGGTTCAAGGGTATTTTTATTATTGAACAATAAGATAAAACCCTAAACAACCAAAACCCTAACTCGAGGAGATGTAACACCAAGAGTTTATGGGCCTCGTTGGGGTTTTGGGAAACCAACTTCCCGGGGTCGTAACTTGGTCATATTATCTCCGTTTTGCACGTATGATATCTCGTTGGAAATACATCTCCGAGGAATACAGCCACCAATGCAATATTTATGAAATCGGCGAATGAATCACGCCCAAAAAACGTCGTTTCGGGCCTCAAAACGGCTCCGGAAGTTTAGGACCCGAAAACATGCTAAATAGTAAATAAGAAAACTGATGAAACTGACTAGATGGAATAAGCAAGTGGCCACTAGTATCCTCTTAGATCATTCCTCCCCCCTTAGGAAGAAATGGTCCCCATTGCGTTGAGTGCCTCCATGAAATGGAGAAACTTTTGTTGAACTTGGCCCCTGGTGAGCCACTTGCCTTGGTGTAGGAGTTGGCCAACTTTGACAACTCGATACAATAGGATATTCTACTGGCGAGTGATTTTAAGCTGTGTGTCCATGATCCAGTCAGTTGCATCCTATTACATGTAGTCTGGATTTAAATCTATCGAGGTGAGTTGTTTTGAAATGTCGGATGTGTCTAGTAATGGTGGAAAGCACGGCCAAAGGCGATCCACATTGAACATTGGGTGCAGTTCAAGGAATGGGGGAATGCTAAGCTCAAAATAATTATCTCCCACTACCATGGTGATCGTGTATGGACCATATCAGAGTGGGTGTAGCTTGCAATGGGGTCCAAAGAGGCACTCCTTTTGCAAATGTAACCAAAATTTATCGCCCACGTGGAACTTGTGTGGCACCTGATGTTGATCATGTCCTTGCTTGTGATTGACATTGGATTTATCCAAGATATCGTGGACCTGCTAGCAATCATGTTGGATGTGTTCAATAAATATGGTTGCTTTATTATCCCCAAACAGTAAATTTGCGGATTTTGTCTATGTGGTCGCATGAGGTATGGAAACATTACGTAGCGGCGCACCTCAAGTCAGATCAATGGAGTGCTTGACCTGATAGTCTAGAGGAAACTCTATGGGTGAGGATAAAATTTTGTTGTATTCCTCCACATCTTTGTCCATCTACTGCTTCTGCATAGTGGAGCCCTATTTGGAGGTTGCGACCACAATATTCTTCTTGCCCTTTGGGTGAATCGTAATGCAAACAAATTTCTTGGTTTTAGAATTAATCTTACTGCATTTCTTTTGCATTACTCAAAGAGATGGCGGAAGGTGGTACTAACTCCGGTATCATGTACAACTTATTTCACAAAGTAATAATAATAGAAAGAGGCCTAGACTCATACACAACATATTGTTCCACAAGTTTGGTTGGCCTAATAATACATCAGACATGTCAAGAGGAGAAACATCACACAATACCTCATCCATGAAGGGCTTTATGTTGTACAGAAGGCAGCACTATTGGCTGATGCAGAGATCTCTTCCTTGGTGAAGCCACCGGATGGTATATGGCTACAGGTGTGCTGTGTTCCGTAGGTTGAGCTGCTTCACGACCTATGATGAAACGAGATTCTTTTGGCTTCCGTCATTGACAAGGAATTGCAGTGGAGAACCCTTCACCCACATTTGGGAATGGAAGAGGTGTTGCCCCTCCTATAGATATTTGGGTTCCTCCTTATGCATCTTAGTGGTGGAAACGGTGGAAATGGCTTCCGCGTCAAGGATTTTCTTCTCTTTTTCATTCCCCTTGTCTGGTTCTAACTAAGAATCGGAACATGCATCTGATTCATATGCCTTCAGTTTGGCCACCAACAACTGTATGGTCCGAAAATTTCTTGTGTTGTGAGTGGGGTTGTTATGAAATTCACACCACTTCCCCATGTCCTCATTTGGCTCTGTGGTGTTGTTCTAAGTCAGCCCACTTTGGATTTTCCCCTTGTTCTGTGGTTCAAGGGTGCCTTTCTCCAGCTTTGGATTCATAGATCCAAAGTCTCGCTTCTTCTGCTTAAATTTATGCTTGATTTTGGTGGCATATCGATATGTTGTGCCAAGTGAGGTAATGTCAAGGAACTCCATTTCCTCCTTAATGTATATTTGCAAATAGCTGTGGTACTTGAGCACCAAATTTTTCTCAGAATCTGTAATACCCAACTTTGTGTATAGGGTATGGAAAAAATTCCCCAGCTCATGCACATCTTGATCCCTTTGTTGCCGCGCCATGGTCCATTGGATGTAATTTTCCTCATAGACCCCCACGGCATAATATTGTTCCTTGATTTCGTCTCGGAATGAATTCCAAGTGGGTGCAACCGATAATAGAGAGGGTTACCTCACTTCCTTTTGCTCACAATAGGTTTCCCACTAGTCTTTAACATGGGGGCAGCTTTGAGGAGTGAAAAAGTAATATTTTATCGGTCGGAGAAATCATGGACCAAGAAATACCCTTCCAGGAAGTTCAACTATCTATCTACGACGTCTGCATCTATCTGACCTTCAAATATAGGAATGTCAAAGTTGAATTGTACCTTGAAAGGAGTGGCACTTCTAGAGTGGCTGCTGGATATGGATGTGCCACCGGTGGGCAACCATTGAAGGATCTGGGAAAATTTATCCATCATCACGTTGCTTTGTTTCTCGAGGGCCTCCTCAAGAAATATTTTGATAGGATATCCTACTCCCTCATCTTTATTTTATTCTGCCATGGGAGACCGTCAAGGTTTGCAAGGTTGATCTTGCAAAGGTCCAACTAGATCGAGCCCTAACTCCTTATACCTCGACCTCGTTGGGGATATGAAAATAAAGATTGAGAAACAGTAGACCGCTCTGATAACACTGATCCGGACTTATGCAGGAACACAATAAAATAAATAAATATAAATAAATGCAAATATGCAATAGGAATAACACTTCATTTCATTAATATCAAATACTGAAAAATGCTCACAGACATAATGGAAAATAAACTAGCTCGGGCGATGGTAGTTTATCTCTGAGAAAAGATGTGGTGGCTACATGCCTTTTAAATGTGTTACAATGAGGCTCAAGGGCCTTTTTATTATGGAACAATAAGAGAAAACCCTAAACAACCAAAACCCTAACCCGAGGAGATGTAACACCAATATTTTATGGGCCCCATTGGGGTTAGTTGGGAAACCAACTTCTTAGGGTCGTAACTTGGTCATATTATCTTTGTTTGGAATGTATGATATCTCGTTGGAAGGATCTCTCCAAGGACTAAAACTAATAACATGAATTATATGAAATATTCAGAGGAATCATGCCCAAAAAACATCGTCTGGGGCCTCAAAACAACTCCAGAATTCTAAGACCCGAAAAAACTGCTAAAAATAGTAAATAAGAAAAATGATGAAACTCACTAGGTGGAATAGGAAGGTGGCCACCAATATCCACTTGGATCAAATCCCTTTGTAGCATATGAATCAAAGCGTGTTTCTCTTCGTCATTGACTACAATGACTCTGGTAAGTTTCCAAAAACTTAGATTGCGTAACAGTGTATTTCTTGTTAGTGTTAGATCCATCAAATTAGTCCATGATTACCGTTATTCAGAGAGGACTGATGCTGCCTCTAGAAAATCATACATTAAACATACACATTTTATTCTGTTGGTTAAGATCTCTCCTCAGCCCTAGTTTGTTGGTTAAGATATCTCCTCGGCCCTGGTTTTCTCATTAAGATCTCTCCTCGGCCCTGGTTTGGCCATGGTTTACTGTGCTAGTTAAAATCTCTCCTCCAACAGATCTGACTCGCTGAAGTGAAATGAAACAAAAATAATATAATAGCTCTAGGTAAGTAAGAAGCAGTGGTCTAAAACAATAAATGCAAAGAAATAGACTAGTCGGTACTCTCAGGCAAATTTTTAACCTTGTACGAGCCATGTGTGTTTAAATTACATGACAAGCTAAAAAACCTTGTAACATTAACATAATACATGTTTTAAATTCCTAAACATGAAATTTCTGCCTAATTAATGTTAGCATGATTTTAATACCTTCAAAATTCAAAGGAAACAAATGAACATAATGTAGGGTTTAGCTTCCCCGCCTCGGGAAGAGGCCAATTTATAAGATGGCGAAAAAGATGGAATACACGGCTAGTTTAAAAAATTTGGTTATTTGCACTAGTGGTGACAGTAAGCAACTAAAACTAATGTCGACTCGACCATTTCGATTACTATAGTCCCAGTCGTGCCTGCGACAGAGACTAAAAATAGATTATTATTTTGGTAGCATTTAGCACTCTTAACTTTTGATTTAATATAGTAATATTGATCGATATGTTTTCATCACATGGCATAGTTGAGTTGGACACTATCTACATCTTAATATGGGAACCAACCCATCGATCATTAAATAATCTTGACATGGAAAGAAATATGACTTTTTTTTTAATAAGATTGTGTTTATTTTTTTATACCAGCATAGATCCATCTTAAGTACGGATTTAACATGAGCCGAGAGGGATCAAATTTCTTCACGTCTAAACTTTTTTACAGTGAAATACAATGTGTTATTTTTCGTTGTTTAATTTGTATTTTTGAATGCTAAATAGAGTATATATGTGACCAAATAAATGTTTTGACCATAAAAACTTAAAATTTTCATGATATGTACATAATTTTTTTTTAAATGATATATAATATATACGCAATTGACATTAAAATGTTTTACACAACATGTACATCGAGACATTTTATGACACAAAGTAAAACAATTTTTTATTATTAACATATTTTTAAGTATATGTAATATTAATTAGTATTAAAATATTTTATCAATAACCAAATTATAAGATTTAAACATCTTACTCACACATTTTTTTTTTACTTCTAATTAATTGACAACATACTCATTTTTTTTATTATTATAGTCCATATTATTTTTCTATTTAGACCATAATTTTTTACTTTAATTTTTATTTTAAAGAGGAACCAACAACAAACTTACACATCCCCTCATATTAGGTTGTACAATAAACCTCTGGACGCAATCAATTAAATTAACACAACCCATATTGGGTTGTAGAATAAACCTCTCACCTCAATCAATTAAATTAGCACAACCAATTAAAAATATTAATATAGTTGATATAACCAAAAACTTTATTTGTATCTACCATTAATAAATATATAACAAAAAAATCTATTATAACAAAATATTATTATTACATGAAAAATACTTAACAATACACATTCTTACCATAATTCAAAATGAATAATAAAATAACGTAGTAATATACTCAATTATAAAAATTATAAAAACTTATACCTTTAATAACACTAAATTCTAACTATATTAATAAAATAAAAAATAAAACCCCTATAACTTAGATGAAAAAGTAGCATCCGTGTAACTCTCTTTAGCATTCGTGTACAAAAGATTATAATTTTTTTTATCCATATCCTTTGCGATCATAATAATTATTAACCGCATATCAACATTATTTATCCATATGCTTCGAAATTAAAATTATTAACCATATAATTAACCGCATATCAACATTATTTATCCATATGCTTCGAAATTAAAATTATTAACCATATAAAAATTATCTGGAGAGAATTTGGTCAATTGACTATACACATACCTTGAAAGTGAGCATTACAAACTTGAGGAAATTGCTGGGTGCAGTTCGATATGAATAATTTTGCTCTTTCGGCTAATTATGAATAAATGTTGAAATGTTGAGTGTAGTTTGGTTGATAGGAAGGAGTTACTACTATTTTTATTTAATTAAAAAAATTATGAGTAAATAAATTATAAAAATATACTTGTTTAAAATAATGTTATTTTTTTAATTATTGAAATAAAAAAATGAATGTTTATAATATAGATATTTATAAAAATATTTTAGAATAGTTTTAATAGAAAAAAATGTTATATGAACATGTGTCATATGTACGTAAGATGATTTTTTGGCATGTGGTATTAGTCAGTCATTGTTTTAACTAAGTGTTGTAAAAATATCTATTTACAAGTTAAGAATCTTCATGCTAATTACATGTTATTTTAAATGAATATATGTTTAGCTCATATATTAATTTTTTTTATAATTACTATTACTAATAATTTAAAATAAAGTTATAATGTACTTAATTTTTATGTTTCTTTTAATATTGACAATGTGTGTTGTATGATGGGGTAAGTGTTTTCATGTTTATATGATTTCCAACAATTTTATTTATAAAGCTATAATGTACTTAATTTTATGTTTTTTTTTAATATTTACAATGTGTGTCGTATGATGGGGTAAGTGTTTTCATGTTTCACAAACTTTTTTCAGTTGAGTTTTGGAGCTTTCATTCTATTCTCTCTCTCTCTCTCATACACTTGGACACTCTTTTTTCAGTTGAGTTTTCTTGGAGCACTCTTGGAGGAGTGTGGCATACATGGGATTTGGAGCAAGAAGGAAAATTAAAAGTAGGAAAGCACAAAACGACATCAGGATCAACAGCTATAGAGGGTTTTTCTTGCAGGTACTAAGTTGCATGTATGATTTCCTCACTATTTTTGGCATGCATGGCATATGCATGTGGTTATTTGTTTATGATCTGTCATTAGCATGGAGGATTTCCTGGATTGATATTGGTTTTCCTAGCATTTCCATTTCTTGGATAGCCATGGTGTTGTGGATTTTTCTTTTGTTTTCTAATTGGTTTTATTGTGCCTTTGGTTGTGGGTTGATTTATTAGTTCCTAGAAGCCTTGGTTAATAAAAAAACGCTATGGAAGCCATGTAACAACTTAGGTTGAGTTACGAGTCCTAGAATCCTTGGTTGGACAAACACTCTTGAAGCCCTTGGTGGGTTGAGTTACTAGTCCTGGAAGCCCTCATTGGAAAAACGCTCCAGAAGCCCAACAATAGCTGTGGGTTGAGTTACTAGTCCTAGAATCCCTGGTTGGAATAAACACTCTGGAGCCCTAGACAACTTGGGTAGAGACCAATCTGGTGATGGTTATTGATGTTCGACCGAGAGGTGGAATAATTGGTTGAGGGTTGAGGTGGTTTGGCCTCTGGAAGCCCTGGTTTGGTTTCGATTGATTTGTTTCATGAGATCCCACATTCATGCTTGGTATATGGCACAAGGGTGACTGGATGAGAAAAATATTTGGTTCGGCCTAGTCTATGGTCGGGTGGTTCGTGGAAGTCCCATACATAGTCGGCCTATGCAATCATCAATAAGAGCTCTTTCTCCTTGGTATTTAATGGGTAAATACACTTGTCTATATGTGGTTTATATGGTTGTTATATCCTTGATAATTATGATAATTATATGTTGGTTATGACTGAGTTTTATGACAATGGTAATGTATGAATTTCATCATGTCTTGGTTAATAACTGAATGTACAATGAATGTATCAATTAATAGATGGTAATGTAGTTATTGTGATGAGGCATCAATGCTTCGTAGTGATTCTCAGATAAGTTTGAGACCCCTATGCTCAGATTTGTTGTTTAAACATGTAGAATGCATATTTGTGACGTGTTTGACGAAATTTCTGTCATGGCTAGTAGGGGTCCATTCAAATCCTTGTTCAAGTATTTGCATTCGTATCATTGTTTTGATGTTATTTTTCATTTCTGGAAGTTTCATGGAGTTTTGGGTAGTGGCCTGAATGACACAAATTTTTGAGTCATTGGCACATAACTACATAGAAAAGTCCCCAATCACAGGCATGCCTTGTTGTGGGAATGATTGGAGAGTCCCAATCGCATGGATGCCCATGCCAGTTGAGCGAATAAGGCTTTAATGCAGCAAAAGGCCAGTTTGTATTAGGGGTTGGTCACCTGGATGGGTTGGATGGCTCCTGGGGGTTCTGTTGCATGTGTAGAAGGTCAGTTTGGTTGTGTTCCATCAATTCCACTTCCTTAACTGATACATAGGGATTTGAATCATATCATAGTAACACTTCGTCACATGTTTACCCCAATTGGATGACTACTTGGGTATATGTGGGAGGAAGGTGTTTTACAGAGTGGTATCAGAGCCAAGTTTCTTTCTCCTTGGGTGATGTTTGGTTTCCATTTCCCTTGGATGAATGTGTTGTCATATGTACATGTCGGTTGCATATAGGTCCTTGTGCTTGTGGCCTATGTGCTTGTTGTGTATGCATGGCATTGGTCATGATTGCAGTGGTGTATCCATATGAAATTTGATGGTGTCATTGTTGAATCTATGTGTTGTGAGTGTATGTCGGTCATGCATTGTTATGTGTGTCAGTGTCTATATGTTTTTATGCATACATTGGTTGGATGATGGTCATTGTGCATGAAGTCGTGGTTTGTGGTCATCATAGTCATGCATTTAAAACTGGATAATGGCTAAAAATATGCTTATATGTTGATCTGATTATGTTTTTATATGTATTGGGCTAATTTGGTTAGTCTTACAAATGAGACATCCTCCCCAAACTATACTAAGGTACAATAGTTTCTTTATGATTTGGTTTAGCTTACATCATATATCTTGTAGGAAGAAGAGATCAAAGATGACTAGCAAGATGGTAGACTATAGAGATTCTCCCTATGAATCAGATGAGCAGCGTGGTGTTTGAAACCCTTTTGACTTAGCAGACACATTGAGGAGTTTAAAGGAAGAAATAAGAATTTGCAAAGAAGATAATGATAGAATCATGCAGTCACATGAGAAAGAAACAGAAGTCAATGCAGTAATTCTTCATAGTTGTTCAGAATTGTAGAGACAGGGACCACTTCGGATCAGCTATGGACAAGAGGATGGGATTAATGGGGCATATGAAAGTAGATCTCACATTGGGCACAAGTCATATAGAGATGACACGATTAGGGATGGAAGGTTCTTGGATACTCCATATAGGAGGGGTGATGGATACAGGTACTATTCTAGTTCTGATTCTGACAGGTATCATGGTAATAATCATTATCATCCTTACAGGAGGAGTGATAGGGGGTATATGACAGATGAGTTCAGGAAAGCAAAGCAACCTACATTTGATGGGGAAATGAAGAAATCAAAAGATGCAGAAGCACGGTTTCTTGGAATGAATAAGTTCTTCAAGTTACATGATTACTTAGAGAACATGAAGGCCATAATAGCTACATTCAGTCTTAAAGGTAAATTAGATATCTAGTGGGAGTATGTAAATAATGTCAGAGATATTTATGAGGAGGAGTTGACTTGGAGTGAATTCGAGATACTATTCAGGAAGAATCTATTAGAGAGATACTATGCTGACAGGGAAACAATGTTTTATGAGCTAAATATTGGATCTATGACTGATGAGGAGTACACTATAAATTTCTTGGAGTTATTGAGGTATGTGCCTTACCTCAAGGAGGAGAAAGAAAATATTCATAGATTCATCAGTGGGTTGTTGATATCATTAAAATACAAGATTGATTTTGATGAGCCTAGATCATTAAAGGAGGCCATCCGGAACCTAAGGCATTGTTATGAGAAATCAAAGTGTAGATCTAAGACTAAACTAGAATGTAAAGGTAATGCAAGGAATAAATGGAAATGGGACAAGAAGCAAGCAAGGCTTCAGGACACAAGAAACAAAGAGAATGCAACACCGAACAAGAAATTAAATACATTTGACAAAGGGAAGGGATTTCGGTTTGAGGAGAAAAACAAGGGTGTAGGCTGGAAGCCTATATAGTGTTTAACTTGTGGCAAACATCATCACAGGAGAGATTGTCCATGACATCAGGGTGGTAGACTACATATTTACAGTGCTAAAAAAGTGTAGACAATGGGGGATGTTGGACAGAGTGTTCCTAAGATCTATGTAGCATTGGATAACAGACAGACAAATCACCAGGCGTCTATTATTGAGATGGACAATAATCTTTGCGATCAATTTGTTTCTATTTTGATTGACCCTGGATCTAATTATAGTTATGTTAACCCCGACTTGGTAAATAAGTGTGGTTTGAATAAATAAGTACATGCAAATTCTTGGTTAGTGCAGTTGGCTATAGTTACCAAGAAGAGAGTTCATCATTGGGTAAGATTTTGTGCATTTGAGTTGAATGGTATGTCTACATCAACACATTTGAATGTATTACCGTTGGGTTCGTATAACATGCTTTTGGGTATGGACTAGTTGTATCTCCATAGGACCAAAGTGGACTGTTATGACAAATCTATTGAGTGCTTGGATGACAATGGAGAGTAGAGAGTCTTGCAGGGTAAGAAGAAGGCAACACTGGTTAGAATGGTAACAACTATTCAGGCGAAGCGTAGTCGCAGGAAAGGGTGTGTGTTATTTGTAGTGCATATTTATAGTGACACGGGTAAGGGAGTTGAGGATTTGGATGTATTAAGAAGTTACCTGGTCTTACAATAGTTTGAGACTGCATTTCTAGTAGGTATTTCATAGTTGTCACCTTGCATAGAAGTGGATTTCTCTATTGAGTTGGTACCACGGTGTTGTGTAGGTAAATCCCCTCCGCGGACAGAGTCGATCCGACTCTAGCCCTAGGGTGGGTCTAGCAGCAAGAGGACATGCTAATGCATCGATTCCTAGTTTATGAATAAAGCTGAGTCGTTCAACTGTAGTTGTCATAGATGTGGTAGCAGCCTCCTAATATTTGTCTTGACATGTCACGGTCATTCAACGATGGTACTCAGGTGCCTGCATAAGTATCAGATAATGATATCAGCATACGAAACAATAATTGCATCCATAACTATCTAATTAGACAAGGAGAATTAAACGTATTGCATTAGAGTAATCATATCAAATGCAAAATGTTGTGAAACTAGCTCCAAAAATAGAAGAAAAGAGATATCAATGCCTTAGAAATAAGCCACTTCGAGGGGGCAACCTCCAATACATTACATTAATGAAAAATTCTTGGATGATTCAAATTACAAAACCTCCTTTCTATATATAGGAGTCCATGGGGCCACAATGTAATCCTAGCCGACCTAACAATAATAATTTAAGAGCACAATAATAACAATATGGGGGTTACAGGGGTACAATAATAACAATAAGGGGGTTACACTAACAACAATAAGGGACTATACTAGTAATATAGGGACCTAACATGCCCCTCTCCTTCAAAAAGTGTTGTCCTCAATGCTTGAGTAGCTCTGGGTGCTTATGTATAAAATTCTCATCCTCCCATGTAGAATCTTCAGTGGGTAAGTTCTTCCACTTGATGAGATACTCTGAAATTGATCGATTCCGTAGTTGTCGAGTTCTTGTTTCCGTGACTGCTTCCGGTTCCAATATGATTTTCCTTCCTCATAAAGTTCTGGAAATATTGTTTGAACTGGAATATTTTCACCTATAACCTTCTTTAAGCATGAAACATGGAAAATTGGATGCACTCGTGAAGAAGCGGGAAGCTCCAATTTGTATGCCATAGTACCAATCTTTTGCAACACCTTGTAAGGACCATAGTACTTTGGCGATAATTTATTATCCTTCTTAGCTTGCTTGAGGGACATTTGTTTATATGGTTGTAGCCGTAAAAATACCCAATCTCCTACATCAAAACTTCTCTCGGTGCGATGTTGATCTGCCTGTTGTTTCATTCGATTTTGTGCCAAATTCAGGTTATCCTTTAAGAGTTGGAGAACTTCTTGTTGATGCTCGATGTGATCTTCCACTGCTTGAACCTTCTAATTTTCTCTTAAAGATGATGTGATGGATGGTGGATGATATCCATAAAGTGCCATAAATGGGGTCATTTTTGTTGCAGTATGGAAGGAAGTGTTATACCACCATTCAGCGAGAGGTAACCACTTGACCCATTGTGTTTTTTTATCAGATAAAAAACAACGAAGATATCCTTCCAAACATTTATTTATGATCTCAGTATGACCATCGGATTGAGGATGATAAGATGAGCTATGAGCTAATTGAGTACCCAAACAAGAAAATAACTCCGTCCAAAAATTTCCAGTAAAAATGGGTCTTTGTCACTCATAATAACCTATGGGTTTCCATGTAGCTTTTGAACTGTTTCCATAAATGTAGTAGCAACTGTACTAGCTTTAAATGGATGAGATAATGCACAAAAGTGTGCATACTTTGTAAGTCTATCAACTACCACCATGATGACACTCTTTCCTTCGGACTTAGGTAAACCTGTGAGAAAATCCATTGAAATCTCCTCCCAACGTTGACTTGGAATGGATAAAGGTTGTAGAAGTCCCGGGGTCTTAATTGTCTCCACTTTATTCTGTTGGCAAACCAAACATTCTGCCACAGACTTTTGAATATCAGATTTAAGGCCATCCCAAAAAAATTCTTTCTTCACCCTGTGATAAGTTTTTAAAAATCCTGAGTGTCCTCCTAAAGGAGAAGTCTGCAATTCCAAAAGAATCTTTTGTTTTAGTTGGGAATTATTACAAAGATATAAGTGATCTTTGTACCATAATAAATCATTTTTCCAACTAAATGTATCATATGTACTAGGATCTTGCTGCAACTTTTGAATGAGTGTCCATACTTCTTTGTCCTTCTTCCATTCATCTCTTGCTTCGGTTATCCAATCTGGTTGGATAATAGAAATGGCACAAAGCAATGCTTCCAACTCTTCATTATTTCTTGAGAGTGCATCTGCAACAACATTAAGCTTCCCTTTTTTGTATATTATTTCAAAGTCATAACCCAACATCTTTGTGACCCATTTTTTTTTTCCCTTCTGAAGATAGTATTTGTTCCAAAAAGTGTTTAAGACTATCATGATCAGTTTTTACCTTGAAGTGTCTTCCCATTAGGTAAGTTCACCACTTCTTTAGTGCATGTAGTATTGCTAACATTTCCTTCTCATAAATAGGTTTCTGTAAATACTTTCCTTTGATTGGATGACTTTCAAAAGAAATGGGTCTTCCTTCATGCATTAAAACAACACCAATTCCATTTCCTGAGGCATCACATTCCACAATAAAGGTTTTTGTGAAGTCTGGCGTAGCTAAGACCGGTGCTAGGCACATTGCCTCTTTAAGATGTTCAAAGGCCTTAGTTGCTTCAGGAGTCCATGAAAATGCATCTTTCTTCAATAATGTTGTTAGAGTTGCTGCTATTCTCCCATAATTCTTAACAAACTTGCGATAATACCCTGTTAACCCGAGAAATCCTCGCAACTGATTTATGGTTGTGGGGACTTTCCATTCCTTAATGGCTTTAATTTTGTTAGGTTCTACCTTAACACCCTCGTGAGATACAATATGACCCAGATATTCCACCTCTTTTACTCCAAAAAAACATTTGGATGTTTTTGCATATAATTTTTTCTCCTGCAATAGTTTGAGCACCCTGTCAACATGTTCAACATGATCCTTCCAAGACCTGCTATAGATTAGTATATCATCAAAAAATACTAGCACAAATTTTCTAAGGAAGGGTTTGAAAATGGAATTCATCAACCCTTGAAATGTAGAAGGTGCATTGGTAAGGCCAAAGGCATGACCAAAAATTCATAGTGACCCTCATGAGTTCGAAACACTGTTTTTGGAATATCTTCAGTCTTCATTCTAATTTGATGATATCCTGAACGAAGATCCAACTTGGTAAAATAAATTGCTCCATGTAATTCATCCAATAATTCATCAATCATAGGAATGGGAAATTTGTCTTTAATGGTGAGCTTATTGAGCTCCTATAATCTGGACACATTCGCCATGATCTATCCTTCTTGTGTACCAATACTACAGGAGCAGAGAAAGAACTTTGACTAGGTTGAATTATACCCGCCTCTAACATTTCTGCAATCATACGTTCAATTTCGCTCTTTTGGACGTAAGGATATATATAAGGCCTGATGTTTGGAGGAACACTTCTGGAATCAAATGAATAGCATGATCATGATCACGAATAGGTGGGAGTCCTTTGGGAGTTTCAAACACCTTGGAATGATTGTCCAAGACTTGTTGGAGATCTGCAGAAATAGATGACTTTGATGTTGGAACTTCTAGTGAGCATAATTGCGCAATTACGCCTCACTGTTCCTTCTTTAGAAGCTTTGTCATGACATTAGAGCTTATTATCCTTCCTGGATTTCTCACAATACCCAGTAATTCGACTTCCTTTCCTTCTGAAAAAAATTTCAAGAAAAGTTCTTGAAAATTAAAAGCTACCGTCCCCAAAGATTGTAACCATTGTACTCCTAGTACAACATCAGCACCTCCCATAGGAATGGAAAGCATTGGACTATTCAATACATATTCCCCCATGGTTAGCTTGATATTATGACATTTTCCCGAGCAATTTATAGTTCCTCCATTTGCAACCATCACTTGACATTCTGGTGCTGGGTATAGGAAACAATTCAATTCCTTGGCTACCTTACAATGAATAAAATTATGGGTGCTACTTGAATCAATCAACACTATTACCTTTTTCTTCTTGATATGTCCTTTTATCTTGAGAGTTTGAGGAGTGGTAATTCCTGCCAATGCATTACACGATATGGTCGAACTAATTTCTTCCTCTTCTTGGGTTGGTTCCTGGTGTATATCCTCTTCTTGTTCATTTTCTTCTTCCTCTTCACAATCTATGTAAAATAATTTCTTCTCAGCACACTTATGGCCTTTAGTGTATTTTCTATCACAACTGTAGCAAAGCCCTTTTGCTCTTTTTTCTTTCAATTGTTGTGGTGTCAACCTTGTAGGTTGTGGAAATCTAGGAGTAGCAACACTTCCCTCTTTATAGAAGTGAGTGGTAGGCTTCCTTGTCGCCATAATTTTACATTCAATTTTTCTTGCCAACCTAAATGCCTTCTCCAATGAATCAAGTTCCAAAACGTGAAATTCATGTTGGATGTTATCCTTTAAAGTACCTATGAAGAGATCAATCTTGTGTTCCTTTGGAATATTAGTTACCCTTATATTCAATTTTTGGAAGTCCTCAATGTGCTCCCCCATTAAACCCTTTTGTTTGATATTTATCAATTGGCTAAAGAAGGTGTTGCTCTTTGTATCCTCATAATGTGCTATCATTTCCTCCATAAATATTGACCAAATGACAATTTTTTTACGGGACCAAGCCATCGATACCATACAAATGTATTTTGTTCTAAGTGTAAAGTTGCAATGCGTAATTTGTGTGTGTTTTGCACATTATGGAGATCAAAATATTGCTCCATCTGTAGTATCCATGTTATAGGATCCTTTCCATCAAACTTCCTCATATCCATTTTTGGAATATGGTGGTTCTTCCCGCCAACATTAGATTTTATGAAATCAAGATTAACATTTATTTTTTTCTCATAATGAGTTTCCTCTACTATCTTTTCACCATTAGGAAACATTTCTTGTATCAACTTTTTCAAACCTTCCATGTCTGCTTTTAGATCATTCTTCATGTTTTCCATTTTAGCTTCCATGTCATCCATCTTAGATTCCATGCCAGCTTCCATGCCATCTATCTTAGATTCCATGCCATTCTTCAAACCATCCATCTCATATTCCATGCCTTTCTTCAAGCCATCCATCTTAGTTTCCACGCCTTTCTTGAAAACATCCATGTCATTTTTTGTTGCTTTTTGCGAGAGCAAAATTTGTTGCACTTGCTCTTGTAATTTTGATATGTCATGTTGCCATTCTTCATCTTCATTTGTCATAGTAGAGCTTTCTAAAGGCTTAATGGGTGTTGAATTATTTTTAGGGGCCATTTTAGAATCCAATACTGATATATATTCTACAATATGCCCTTGGAATCAATTCAACTTGATTCTTCAAACAAGACTTATGCAATTCGGAAAACAAAATACACGCCTTTTACTTGCTTTTGAGGAGTTTGACATTGAAATTGAATTATATCTATAATTGCGGATCCTAAATATCTCAAATTCATCCCTGTAGTAGCCCTTTGAAGCTTCTTTCAAATGCCACAGGTTTAATCTGATTTGGATTCTTCAAGGCAAAGTTATATCCAATCTCCCATAATGACCCAATTTTGGACTGGTTCAGTAGAGAAAACTTGTACGACTTGCCACGTGTCACTGTTTCCTCCTTTGGCTCTAAAATTGATAGAAAAAAAACTACAGTCTGTGCAATTGTGGCCAATCTTTACGGCATTCCAATCTGATGCTCAGAGAGAGAGCTATGAAGATTTTCCCACGATCACCTCTTTGAGATGAAATTCAGAAGCCTCAAAAAGCCCTAACTTACACAGATCATATCTCTGAAAATATTGCGAACCAATATCTGAAATTTTTTGACGATGTTCCTCAGGATTGTGGCTTTGCACTCTAAACATTTCAGCTTCTGAACCTTCATAGAAAAAACGTTCTTACGAAAATACCACGATGACCTGTTTAGGATAAATTCAGGAGCCTGCAAAATGACCTAAATTTCAAAGATCATATCTCCTAAAATATTGCGAACTAAGATCTAAAATTTTGCAATGATGTTCCTCAGGATGTTGGCTTCGCACTATCAAAATTTCAGATTCTGAACCTTCATAGAAAAAAAGTTATAGCGAAAATTGCACGCTGACCTATTTGGAGCAGCGAAACCCTAGAATCTCAAAGCTCTGGTACCAAATGTTGTGAAACCAGCTCCAAAAATAGAAGAAAAGAGATATCAAAGCCTTAGAAATAAGCCACTTCGAGGGGGAAATCTCCAATACATTACATTAATGAACAATTCTTGGATGATTCAAATTACAAAACCTCCTTTCTATATATAGGAGTCCATGGGGCCACAATGTAATCCTAGCCGACTTAACAATAATAGTTTAAGGGCACAATAATAACAATATGGGTGTTCCGATCATGAAAGTTACGATGGCCAGTGCTAGGGTTAAGCTCTGTTCAGCGGTTGCCGCCGCCGACATTGAAGCGCCTGGTTCACCTTCCATTGAAGTTGATGCGGAGTTTCCAGTCACCTCTCACGACGCAGCCCTCTGTCGACCGCTGCTCAAGCATGGGTTGAAGGCATCACAAAATGATGCAGACGCCGACAGTTCTGAGGATGCAAGATGCACAGGTTCAAAGGAAGTGGGAAAATACACTGCTGCCAATAGATACGCTGCCGACGCATCTAAACCTGCGGATGCCCTCCATGACCACGAAGGCTCGACTCGATTTCAACTGGGTTTTGTAGGGGGCAGCTGTTTTTTCCGGATCTGTTCCCTGGGCTACCCCATCAGCGCCATTAAGGCATTGCTTGCGGACTCTTTTGGATTCTTTCCTGCTCCAAGCCCTCAAGAAGGGCGTGAAGAGTCTGACAGTTTTTTCTCTCAGAACGAGGGGTGCTGCACAGGGATCGGTATGCAGGGGCCGAAAACGCCGCCCTTTTTTTGCTCTGCCTCCTTGTCCATCGGTTCGGCTCTGAGACGGCGAGTCTGTCTCCCGGAGCTGATGCGTTGGCCTCCTCAGCAGCTCTCAGGCAGATTCATTCTTGGAATCGACAGAAACCCTAGCTCGGCGGTAACACAGCAAACATCAAAAATCTACTCTGCTTCTTACCAGATCCAAATTTCACAACCCTCTGGCAAGACCATTCTGCTGTGGGTTCGCTCCTCAGAGTTGGTGCTGACTCTCAAATTAAATCTGGAACGTAGGATTGGGATTCCCTCAGCTCTTCAGCGACTTCTCTTTCGAGGTAAACAACTTGAAGATCCTCTGTCCCTCTCTGCTTACAGCATTAATAAGAATGACTCTTTAGTGCTAACCCTTCGGTTGAGAGGTGGAGCTGCTGGGCAGTCCTCCTCCGCTCCTTCCTTCTCATACAAAGATGCGGTTCACTCGGAGACCCCCAAACCCCCTGAAGCCCTTAAACCAAAACCTTTTTTGGTTGACAAGCTTGAGGAGGTTCCCTCAGTTGAGTTTTCCCATGAAGATATTGCAAATGATCTTCATACATATGCAGAAAGAGCTATAATTTGCAGATTTAATGGAATGTGGCCGCGATCAAAGGATCTCTATGACTGGATCCATGCTAACTGGACCCACCATTGCAAAGTCAACTTCTGTTCAAAGGGGTATTTCATAGTACTGTTTGATCATCTCAAGCACTACGAAAAGGCTATTCAAGAAGGTCCTTGGTTCATGGGAACTGTAGGGCTCTTCTTAACTCCATGGTTCCCAGAATTTGACCCAGCAACTGCTGTCATCACCAGGACACCTGTTTGGATCAGGCTCCCCAACTTACCAGCCCACCTATGGCATGTAAGAGTCTATAAGACGATTGGCAACACCTTGGGCAATTTTCTGATGGGGGATTATTGGCGGGAAAGCAAAGGTCTTTACACATATGCCAGAATATGTGTGGAATTAGATTTAAGCAAGGGACTTCCAGACCAAATCAATCTTAAGATTAACGACATTGTTTGGACTCAGCCGCTGGATTATGAGAATACTGCCTTCCGCTGCAGACACTGTCACCAAACAGGGCATCTGCAGAACTCATGCCCAGCTCTCCCGGCAAAATTGAAGAAGATGAATAATTCCAAGCCCAAATCCAAGCGATGGGCTCCATATTCTCCGCCTCCTGCAGCGGACTTGGATTCCTCTTGTTCTGACGATGAAGGTAGTGATGCCGATTCGGGCCAGAATCTGTCAATGAACATCCCCACCGATTCTCAGTCGCAGCCTCCTGATGCTTCAGTTGCTCAGAAGCGAGCTCATGTGACCTCCTCTTCCGACTCTGATAAGGAGGCCCCTCCTCAGGAGAACTCTGGTCTTCAGGTAGTTTTAGCTCATTCTCCCCAGGATGGATGGGTTAAAGTCAGTAAAAAGAAAGGGAAAAAGCTTCGTGTTGAGGCCTATGCCCACTCTGGGTAGTTTTCAGACTTTTCGTCTTTCAGTGTTTTCTTGTACTTCCTTGCTTGTTTCACTCCTTCTCCAGGGCCGAGATTGGTAGTTTTACCATTTCCGGTTGCTGGTTTTCTATTTCTCATGATTGTATCACCATCTTGTACTATATTTCAGCTTAATAGAATCAGTCTTATTCAGAAAAAAAAAAAAAAAAACAATATGGGTGTTCCAGGGGTACAAAAATAAAAATAAGGGGGTTACACTAACAATAATAAGGGACTATACTAATAATATAGGGACCTAACACAAAATGGGAACCAAAACATCTGTCATGTATTAATGAGAAGAGAGAAAGAGTTTACAACCGAAAATCCTTGACGTTGCATCCTCCTTCAGTGGGTCCAGGAAAAACATGTCTCAAGAATTCGTCTGGGAATTGGACTTGGTGAGGCAATAAGCCTAGACTCTCTCTCGACAATGGTTCTCTCTCTGCTCTATCTCACACCATCTATATCAGAATACTCAGCTATTCAACCATTTCAGCTATTGTACAAAATGTTTAGCTAGTTGCACCTATGTGAGAGAGATGCATTTATAGGAGAGGAGAAGGAGGTTGGGATCCCTCATATGGTGGAAGGGAGGCCTTATCCTTTAGTAGGTTGCTCAAATGTAGGGAACAAGAAGCCAAAGGAAGATGTCTGACATTATTTAGTCGAAAAACTCATGCTGACTCCACTCACAAAGTGGTTGGGAATGGAGACTTCACTTCTATTTTCAAAAAAAATTCTAAAAACAGCTCGACACAAGCAGTCCACCGAGATAGAGCGCCAATGGGAAAGAGCCCCAGTGTTAATTTCTATATGGGAGCGAGGCCATAATGGCCTATCAGCGCCAATCCAAAATCATATGTTTTTGATGGTCTGTTCCAGGAATAGTCAACAGAAGAAATTTTCTTCTCATGGAAAGGGATGCAATGACACTTTTTGCAAGGCTTGAAACTACACAGAAGTCACAGAAATGGTCCTCCAATGTGCGAGATGGGGATTGCAGGGATAGTGACAAAATTCTGTGTAACAGATGCCCCCTAAAGCATGAGGTCCAAGAGAGAAGGAGGAGTGAAATTCTTTATGAGAATGCATTCAAACCAAACACTGTCGTTGGAAAACCTGCAAGTACAAGTAAAAATGATATCTCTGATACATGAACATGTGGCATGGACACAACCATCCATAATCGAGTACATATACAAATGAGATCCAAGGTATGGATGCAACCATCCAGAAATAAGGATCAATAAATAGACTCAGGTATGGTCGCAACCATCCAATCAAAATATTCATGCATATAGTCAAGGTAAACCAAAATATCTCGTAGCTTGGATTTTATCAGAAAAAACCCAAGGTCTTGTGCTCCATCTTGACCCGAACAAGTATAAATTCAAGCATGTGAATATGTGAGTTGAAGTCGAACATGCAAGAAAATCACCTGATTACCAGCCAATGATTAAAGTTGTTAACAGGCACGAGAGAAACCACCAATAATGATAATGGTTCTCAAGGTAAAAAAAGTACAATCCATGGAATGTGAACAGTGATCTGGCATTAAACACCTGCATAATCACTTGATCGCAGGCCAATAATGAGGAACTGTCGTCGAATGCGAAGAGCTTGCCATTGAGGCAAGCAAGCTCCAAGGTACCGGAAGGGAATCTCTAGATCAGCTTCCTAGATAACGAGTTAAAGTCCATAGGAAGTGACCTGGTCAATGGTGGGCCATAATGATTCCCACATCATTGACATGAGACAGAGGAATCGGGACCAGAAAAGAGGATCAGAGGGAAGTTGAAAACTGAAAAAGGAAACTTCTCTTGAACATATTAGTGACATGACCCTGGATTTGGCAGTATTTGACATCAAGGGATCTGAGGTCATGATGACGTGGAAAAGAGTAGATGAGAGGCCAAAATAGATTACCCAAACCCATGGAGGAAAAAATGACGAAATTAGATGTCCCCAACCCGATACGAATGCAGATGAATGTCATGTTCAAGAGCGACATACTACCGACACAACTGAGAACTAGTCCCATTTCCCCCCACCATTTCTGGCAAGTACCCCAATTATTTTTGGAAACAAGCTTGAAGGGGATAGCATATGCTTGTCATGTAAGTTTTTCCTTCGGAAAAATCCATCCTAGTACATTTTGTGAGCCCTAGGAAGGAGGAACTTGGTTACGTCATGGTGACGGTTTCTGATGTCATTTAAATTTTAACGAGTTTGACAAAGGAAGAACTCGACATATTTTCATTTTGAAAAGAAGCGGAAAATAAAACTCCAACAGGTCCCATTTCATAGGTAGTCTCACAGATCCGAAAAGGTAGAAAACTATGTCTGAGAGAACCTCTTAGTCGCGATAGGCTAAGGTATTCCTTTTTCGTAAATAATCTATCCCAGCCCGAAAAAGGGGTAAACGTATACTAGGTAGATATCATTTTGCAGCCTTTTAATGAGTTCAAAACGACAAGAGTCTCAACAATCTTTTCAATTTTCAAGAGTCAAAAAAGAGTTGAAAGGTGACTCCATGGGTGACTTTTTCGTGTTTTTACCGAGTCTAAAAAAGTATAAAATACAACTCGTTACTTCATCATCGTCATGTCGAGGACCTATCGCTACACAAGAGACGCACATAAAACCCATTTTTTGAAATAACATAGAGAAATAATCGAAAAATATGCCTCAAAACCTAATTAGGGTTCATAAAAGTTTATAAAATGCCAAAAATGGTAAAAAAATAAATTACTTTTCATTTTTACCTCTTGTGAATAGTTTGTTACCCTTATTCACTCTAATTTTTCAGAACTGACAATGGGCAATCCAGAAGGCCAATTGTGAATCTGTATGTTCCAGGTAAGAACTCATACTCTTCCCTACATTTTGATATCATTTTCATTACCTGCAGCCCATTTTTTTAGATCCATGGGGGGGTTTTTTAAAAATTAGGGCGCGGTGGTCGGCGCAGGTATCGGGCACAAACTCACGCCAATCAACCTTAAAATAAAACGGGGGCGTGCCAATTGGCACGACTGTCTTTAAAACAGTTGCGCCAACCACGACAACCATTTTTAGCTTGAAAATTCAAACAATGGGCCCAATTTAACTATTTCAAAAGCATTGTTTTTGGCTAATGACAACCATATGGATGTTTTTGTAGGTGTGAAAGGAAAAAATGGTGATCAAATGGAAAGAATTATAACATAGTGAAGATGAGCAGGCCATGGGAAATGTGAGTTTCATGGACGCTCTCAGGGGTTGTGGGCTTCTAAAGTTCTTCATGGCACCATGTCTCAGAGCTCAATCGGAGCTATTGCAGTATTTGATCAGTGTATGGGAAATTGATTAGGAACGATTCATAATTCATGATCAGGAACTCGAGAATGAGGTCTTGGATGTTTATTTCATAACCGGATTTTCATGGAGGGGGGCAGTACCAATCTTGACAGGCACCCGGCCCACATTGGAAAACATGAGCATGGTCATCGATGGAGTGTGCTCAGGAGCAAGGAAAGGGTCCAAAAGCGGAAAGGTAGATATCCAAACCATTCCGGATCTGGCACTAAAAGTAGTGCTTCACACCATTACACAAGCTGTTGGATCGCAAGCTCCGCACGAGGCCACAAAAACATAGCTACTTCTCATTGTAGATTGCATGGCACCGACCCTCTATAACTGGGTAGAGGTGGTAACAATAAAAATGAAATGTCAACTGAAAAATTCAAGAACAACAAGTTGAAGAAGTTTGGTTATGGGTCCATCTTGGTACCATTCATCCTGGAGTGGTTACCAATTTTCCAACGCCAGGAAGTGATAGTTTCGACACCACCAGCTAGAGAGCCACAGATGGTCCGTTGGGTGACTTTGATGCCAAGATCAGGGGGAAGTTAGAAATTTCTTAGAGACCAGAATTCTTTGAGTGGCTCCGATGACAACTGATTGTTGTGAAGGACTGGCCCTACTCTGGCACAAATTTTACTGGTGATCCAGATCTTCCACTTCCAGAGGGAGAAGATTGGGATGAAGTATTGCGTAAGATTAATTTTTTTTTTAATTTTGATGAGTATTATGATTTTTTATTATGTATGTTCTGATGTTAATCCACATATTTGCAGATGTCGGCCCAGAAATACCTGTAGGATTATCTCCAATTGCACGGAGAATTCCTCGCGATTTTGTTGTGGCCCCTCATGGTGAGGGGGGGCGAGGAGGAGGAAATCATATGCAACTTGGAGGGAATATCCTATGGGATCCCTGACTATGCGAGATTGGATGATGTTCCTCACACGTACCAGAGACACACTGCAGGGGTGTCGAACTGTGTCCACCGCTTATTGAGGCGACTTGTACAGGCAGTGATGTGCTATCATGAGCATCATGCTGACTAGACACCTAGGCTTTTATTTCCACATATTTTTTTAGAGACATTATGTCTCAGTATATAACCGAAACATACATATTTTTTGAACTTAAGATGCACATGGATGCAAACACTCAACATATATAAATACATCTATTTGCCTGTATGGATCTTGTCATGTGATGATGATTTATTTTTTACAAATTACGCAAATGTCTATCTAATACAATATAAGCTATTGTATCAGTTAACACATTCATTCATCTAGGAATATGTTGATATGTGATATAATCAAAATGTCTTTCTAGTAAAAGAACACACAAATACAACCTTAAGATGTGTGGATTTATAACAGAATAATGCCCATTAAGCTCAAGAATAACAAGCTGTGAGTCTAGGTTAACAATCAATGCACTAATGCCGAGAGAAATGGCCTCGGTCAATAGTTCAATAACATCACTATATTCAGTGACATTCTTTGTGGTTCATCCTAGACAGATACCTTGAAGGTCTATCAACTCACCAGTAGGATCATAAATCACCTAGGCTGCTGAAGAGAGGTTCCAAGTACTGCAAGAAGCACCATCCGCGAAGCCGACATAAGGGGTAATAGACATCTGCACAATAAGAAATGATCCAATAAGCAGGAAAACACTCGCAAAGCACACCAAGCCAAAATGTACAAAAAATGAAAAACACCTATGTACAAGAAACATGCACGAAATACTCATGCATAGTACTTTTTAAGATACGACCCATTTTTGGGTTGATCTATAGGATGACCTTCATAATCAGTTAGCTCATAAGCCCCATTCTGCAAAACACGTTTAACAATGTAGGGCCCATGCCGAATGGGTTCAAATTTTCCTACCCCCAGCTTATAATGAGCTTGGTCATATAGGAGGACGAGGTATCCTTCTATAAAGGAACGAGGGGAAACTAACTGGTCAAAATGAGCTTTGACCTGTGTTTTTTGTGCTTCAATGACAAGAGCAGCAAAGAGGCGAGTTTTTTCAAGCCTCTCTAAATATAGAAGACACTCTTCTTTTGGCGAGGTATTAGGCAGCAATTCAACAACTAGTTTGAGAGAATGGATTTCACATTCAACCAGAAGGGTAGCTTCCAGACCATAGACAAGCTGGAATGGATTGAATCTGGTCGCATCCTTCACTGAGGTTTGGTAAGCCCATAGAGCTGAAAACAACATGAGATTCCATTTTGATTTGTGCATCCCAATTGTATGTTGAAGCATAGTGACGAGAAATTTGTTTCGAGCTTCAACGTGACCATTAGCTTGAGGGTAGTACGGCATTGAGCTATCGTGACGCAAACCCAACTTGGAAGTCAACTTGGCCACCATGTAATGACAAAAATGGGAACCATGATCGGTAACAATGGCTTGAGGGACACCAAACCTAGTAATGACATGATTGAATAGAAACTGTGTTGTTGTCTTACCCTCAGCTGTAAGTGTAGGCATTGCTTCGCCCCATTTTGTGAAGTATTCCATGACTACGATAATATAAGAATGCCCCCTGGCCAAGTGAGGGTTACACGTCATAAAATAAGTGCCCCACTTCGCAAAGGGACCAACGGTAATGACAAGGTGAAGATCGAAAGGCGGCACGTGCATCTTGCGCTGATAGATCTGGAAATCATGGAACTTATAGACAGCAACAATGCAGTCTTTAAAGATGGTGGGCCAGAAATAGCCAACACGAAGAATGTTTTGTGCAGTCGCATATCTAAACATGTGACCGCCATAGGCACCACTGTGGCAATCATTTAGGACCTTTTCAGCCTCCTCGAGAGTCAAACACAGGCAGAGAATGGAATCAACTCCGATGCGGTAGAGAGTATCCCCTACTATGCGATAGGGTTGCGAGTGATGGCAGATACATCAACGAGCATCCTTCGTAAACTCAGATCAGAAGGTGGAAGTTTGAAGATATACGATGATATCACCATACCAAGGATTGAGGGTGCTAATAAGAAAAAGTGTGTCGTCTGGAATGCGTTCCTCGAAACCAAATGGAGCAGAATCAAAAGGGAGAGAGTAGATCAAATCGGCGAAGACCAATGACTTATTCAACTTGGAGGTATTGAACTCCAAATCAAACTCTTGGAGGATGAAAATCCACTTCGAGTATTTCCCCCCCATCAATTGACGAGTCAATATGTAAGTCATAGGGTTACAATCAGAAATTACAGTCACTGTGCGCAACATAATATAATGACGAAAATGTTGAACAACTTGGATAACAGCCAATGCCAACTTCTCGACATGTGCATAACGTGTTTCAGTATCAAGAAGATTACGACTTAGATAGTAAATAATGTGTTCGTCACCATCATCATCATCTTGTACTAAAGCCATGGCAATTGTGCTAAATGTGGTAGCCAAATAGAGGGAGTAATTGTGATGATAATTTGGAGGACACAACAGAGGAGCATTGACTAGCAACGTCTTCAGTGCATCGAAGGAATTTTGGGCAATCTCATCCCAAAGGAATGGGAAGCCGTGCTTCAGTAATCACATAAATCCTTTGGCCACTTCAGCATAGCTAGGTATAAAACGACGCAGAAATTTATCTTTCCCCTACAGACTCTGCAACTGATGTAAGGAGGAAGGAGAGGGGAGATTAATGATATCTTCAACTTTGAGTGGATCAAGATGAATTCCGTCTTTGGAAATGATAAGCCCTAAGAGTCTATCGGAGTCAACGCAAAAGACGCATTTATACGGATTGAGCTGAATTTTATAGCGTCGACAACAAATAAAAATCTGACAGAGATGGTCAGAATGGTTTGTACGCTTAGCCAAATGAGCCGGAATGTCATCCAGATAAGGCTAAACAATGCGCTTGATATCATGGAAAGAATATGACATTGCTAACTGAAAGGTAGCCCTAACATTATTAAGACCGAAAGGGAGCTTTTTATAGGTGATAGTACCCCAAGGACAGATAAAGGCGGTCTTGTGTTGATCAGCTGGAAGGATATTAATATGGTTGTACCCAAAAAACCCGTTCATAAGGGAAAATATCTCACTCCCAGCACAATCATCAATGATTTGATCAATAAAAGGAGTGGGATAATTATACTTAGGGAAAGCACGGTTAATGTCATGGTAATCAACACAGACCCGAATGGTACCATGTTTCTTATCTACATGAACAATATTGGAAACCCATTATGTCAAGGGAATCAGATATATAAAACCAACTATAAGAATTTTTTCAACTTCTCCATTAATAGCGGCTGCCTTTCTAGGGTGCATAGGAGGAAGACACTGGCGAACAGGCTTTGTACCCGGATATGTAGGAATCTAATGCACCACTATACTTGGATCGATGTCAGGCATTTCTTCATAAGACCACGCGAAAACATCGTGAAACTCGCAAAAGAGACTAGTATAGACCTAGATCTCATCACGAGAACAAGTCACCCCAATATGGATGTTCTCGACAACCCCCAGTTTAACGGAGATTTTGATAGGCATAATTTGTGTGATGTTTCCCAAGTTACCTTCAGCAAAGACTTTGTGTGTCAGGATGGACGTTTGAAGCAGAGAAGGAACTTGAGAAGAGAACCTCTCGAGACAAGTAGACATGGCCCCAAGGCCAGTCATGAATGAGGAATGATGATTATGATCATCCCAAGGAGGATCCTCAAGAGACATAGTTTCCACGATGGCCTCATCGGAGGGAAATATCTCGCTTAAGGGATTAGGCGAATCTAAATCATTTAGCCAAGGGGATTGATAATAAGTGTCAAGAGACATACTCAAAGGAGAAATATCAGGAGGCAGAAGATCTGAAGCCAAAATAAGTTCACAATAATAAATCTCGATTGGAATTAACGACATCGAATCTCCAAATGAATCAATCTGCTCAGGTGAAGGGATGATCCACGAATTAGAAGATCGGGAGATCATGTTAACTTGAACAATGTTGGGTGGAGGAAGAGGAAAAATACCCATGAGGGTAGGGTCTTTGAAAAGACCCAACCCTACACTCTCATAAGGCATAGAAATTTGATCTACATAGGGAACATTTCTCTCGGAAGATGAAGAAGTGGAAAAAGACAACTGATCGACAGTAACAGTCTTTCCTTCGTCTGGAAATTGCAAAACACGAAAGAGAGTGGATGGAATGCACAACATGGCATGAGTCCAACTGCGACCGAGGAGAATATTGTAATTGATCTTGGCGTCAACTACTTCAACCTCGACATTAACCATTTTCCCTTCTAAATTAATCGGTAAACTGGCGAGAACACCAAGAGGTTTAGATTCCCTTCCATCAAATGCTTCTAGAGCATTTGGAGATGAAATAAGAGCTGGAGAACCAATGGCTTTCCAACAATAAGATGACATGACACGTGTAAACGCACCCTCTTCCATGACCACTCAATGGATATTCAGTCCATTAATCCCAACTTGGATGATCAATGCAAGCTGGTGAGGGAAACGTCGGAGGAAATTCTCTAAGTCGAAAGTGATAAGGCTCGAATCAATAGGATCAACCCCACTAATAGCAGATAGAAAAGCCTTCTGTTGAGATAGACAACTCTGATGTAATTCTAAAGTAGACATAGCAGATGGCGCCTGAGCCAAATCCTCAATAATACTATAATGTTGAGCAGCACAGGCGTTAGGATTGTAAGAAGACTTACGGAGTACACCTTTGGAAGGTGGTCGAACAACGGGCTCAGTACTAGGCCTTTCAATCTGAAGAGAGCCAGAAGCAGGCAAGGGAGGAGGACCATCAATGATATCTTTCCCTACTGCCTAACGCGGTTCAGTATAATCTTTCAATTGGGTAGCAATAGAGAAAAATGCAGAACCGTTCATCATGAAAACCTGATAGCCAAATGGGGCAGAGGACTAAGATTGCTCTACCAATTGGGTTTGCTGAGATGGAAACAATTCTTTGAGAATAGTCGTGGTACCTTGGGTGCCTTTGAGCAATCGACTCACTTCGGCCCATCGGGGACAATCCTTGGTGTAGTGTTCTTCTTCACAAATAAAACAAGAGTACTTTGGTTTACGTTGCGAACCATCATCAACAGGAGATTTCAGAGAATCATATTTTAGGGTATCGGCTTTGGCCTTACCTTTACCCTTATTTTTACCCTTGGAAGCTTTATTTACCGGATTGGCCTAAATGACATTCACTTCTGCGGTTTTTCCAAAATTCAAGGGTGGCTGAGAAGCAATATCATTTGAAGGAGTAGATTTTTTCTTCCCAGGATTTGGAGGAGGAGAATTCCGAGAATTTTGAGACACAGAATCGATGATACCGTCGACGGATGGCGTTGTCGATGCTTAGGAAGTTCCAGGTCAAGGGGCATCAGGCAAGAGATTGTATAATGTTTCTGACTGAGAGTACATGAGATCAAGGTACTGGGCACAATAAATGGCTTGTTCCTTAGTAACGCATGCCCCCATAGCAATGTACTTAGCAATAAGAGAAACGAAGGAGGTAGTGAACCAATTAGTTAGAAGCTGATCAAGAATCTCAAACTTGATCAAGCGATGACGACGCCTCCATTCATGAATATGATCAGAGATGTGAGTAGCTCGATCTTGCTTCAAGGATGTGAGGAGATGCGTCCCAGTTTCATAACGAACCAGTAACTGAAAGTGCGTGAGAAATTCCATGGCTAAAGAGTTGAAATCTTGGAAGACACCACGAGATAATTCAATATACCACTTAGCAGCAGCAAAAGTAAGAGTCCATCGGAAAAGACGGAGTCAGATATAATCATCAACCCAAGAGTTAGAGGAACACCAAAGATGATACGTCATAACATGCGCTTGGGGGTCTTCTCCAGACTTGCCCTCAAATTTGGGACAATCGCCAGGAATTTTGGTTGGAAATGGAGGCCAATATGGATTATGACGGATTGGATCGTTCGTCAACTTCGACACATCATGCAATTCCAACGTAGCAAGAAAAGGTAATTGAGTATTGAAAGGCATTACAGGTCGTTGATAAAGGCCAACATTTTTCCCCCATATGTTTTGTCCCAGAGGATTCTTTCCATAGGGGTTATAAGCCTGAAAGTCATTCCCATACGTGGGTTGAGGACTAGGATATTGATTCTGAGCATATCACTGAGGTCCTTGTTGAGAAAAATATGGATTTTGCTACAAAATGAAAGCAGTGCCTTGAGGTGCATTATACAACACTTGAGTTTGACTTGGTGGAAGGTACGCAATGCCTTGAGGAGCACTGTATACCATCTGGGATTGACCTTGAGGGATGTAAGTGACGCCTTGGGGCACACTATATATGACCTGAGATTGACTTGGAGGAAGATAAGTGGCACCTTGAGGCTGAATGGGATGTCCTTACAGAGCAGGTTGACCTGGATACTGAGGTTGGATAGACTGTCCTTGTGGAGCAAGTTGGCCTGGATACTGTGGGCTTGGAAAAGGTTGGCTTGATGTTTGGGATGGACCAGGTTGCCCCTGAATACCAAGTTGACCCAACATGGGACCATAGGGTTGTCCTTGTTGTATAAAAGTTTGGCCTTGCTGAACATAAGGCGGATGTTGTTGCACAAAAGGTTGTCCCTGTTGGTGATATATTTTCCCCCTAGGGACATAAGATGTACCCTGTTGAACATGAGATGGACTAGCAGAACCGAAAGTTTTTCCTTGTTGGGCTGAAGGTTTTCCCTGGAAGGGTTTCCCTTGCAGACCATAAGGTTTCCCCTGTGAACCGGAGGGTTGTCCCTGCTGGATCGAAGGTTGTCCATGGAAGGGTTGTCCTTGTGAACCAAAGGGTTGTCCCTTTTGGTATGCGGACTGAATGGGATGAATAGAAGGCAAATAGACAAGATTACCGTACGCATCGTAATAATGTGGAGGATTGCCAGAGGTTGCTAACTTTTGAGAAACCTGAGGGGCAGAATTTTGCTGCTGAGGACCTTGAGAGGTAGAATATTGTTGTTGAATAGACAATAGATACTCATCGAACGTATAACTTCTAGGAATGGATGTAGAAACCATAGGTGTAGTACAAGTAGGTGGGATTTCCACAACACAAAGCTATGACCCACTCATGGCAGGCCTAATAGGTATAGAGCTATGGACAATAGAAGGACCTGATGATGACAGAGTCATACTAACAACCGGTGTAGATGAAGCCACATAGACAGTGGGTCAGACAAGAACATAGGTTACAATCGCCGACATCATAGGAATCAATGGTGATTCCCTTGATACCGAGACAACTGAGCTTACGGAGGGAGTTGACGTATCTGACCATATTGGATCTTGATACAACGATTGAACACCAGAAATGATCTAACCCAAAGTTCGATAACCACGTGGGAGAGACACTGGTTGTGAGGAAGGTTGGTATGATACATAAGGAAAATTCTTTGAAGGGAACTGATAATCTCCTGTAGAAACATAAAGCTCTTCACTACTAATGGGACTCGAAGAATCCATGTTAGATGAAGACATTTGATCGTGAAAAACACGACGAACAATGCCAAGTAAGGTAGTAGCTAGTGGGGGTGATCCTGAAGTAAGAGGAGGGAATTCTTCTTCGTTCCCAAAACCAGACCACACATCCTGAGGCTGCTAGTTGATATCAAATGGCTCGTCAAGAGGAGATCGGGTAGCGAGAGGTAAGATACTCGGGAGGAGAGACTGCCAGAAATCGATAGACCTAGTGGGTTGAGATGCTTCTGAAGAAACTTCAAGAGAAGGATCACCACTAGGAGGTAGCGAAGAGGATGACGAAATTGGTGGTTCTGCCACCGTGATTATGTTTCAAAATAGAAAGGAAAGGAGATAGCCTATTCAAGGCTTCAAGATCAAACACTAAGGAACTACTAAAACAAGCCAAGAAAATATCTTTAACGGGCATGTGATCGTAGACAATTAATTTTATAACATTGAAATGAAACTTTGTTGTTTCATGTTTTAAGAGTCAAGAAACAGGAAAACTATGACTCTAGTCACTTTCAAATTGAATGAGCGTGAAAGGACAAGTGCTCAATGATCTTTTCACTTTTAGAGATTCACTAAAAGACCAAAATGACTACTCAGGTAATCTAAGCAAGAGGGTGTACCAAGTTTCCGTGAACTTCAATATACACCTTGGTGATCAAATGAAAGAGAAATGACCAAGGACTTGATGTACATGTAGGCAGTCTCCCCAAATGTTGTGTTTGGTGTATCACAGTCACATGGCAGTAGACTCGGCTTCCTATAGATAAAGGATTGCAACCTATAAGGGTCTCCCTTTATATATGCGATGTTACGGGGAGCACAAGTTCATGCTAGTGCTGTTTAATACCTGATTGCGAATGACAGCTACTAGGTTTAACGATGTCGGAACACGACGCTAGCCTATACCTATAAAATGTGTGCATTAGGTTTCATTGTTTCCTTAGGTTTATTGAATTCATTTTAAGGTTGATCGTGAATTAATGTTTCAATTTCAAGGCCTTACCGAATGTGATCTCGAATTCTTAATGAAAACTACATGCAAAAGAAAATCATTTCCATTCAATGAATGCTAGCTAGGAGAAGGATAGAAATTTTATGACAAAGTAACAGTCAATTGAAGCAGAAGAAGATTTCACTAATGCATCTAATACAACCAAATCAGAAAACGAAAAACTCTTTCCTTTTTCGCTAAGAACTACTAATGCAAAAGAACATTTCCAATTTCAATTTCAGTGAAAGAATGTAAATTTTTCTTTTTAGATGAATAAGAAGCACAATGCACTGTTACACTAAAAAGAAAAATGAAACACTAGTTTTGAGCACTCCAAATGCAACGATCTGAAACAAAGAGATCAATGCAATACAAATATAAAATGCACTCAAAACAGAGATACACTCTTCCAAGCAAACAAAGGGCTTTCGAAGCGTTCCAATGAGTAATTTAATCTATGCTCAAAGTGATGAATGGAGAGATAAACGAAAACAAACGTGATCATTTAACAAAACAAAGAAACAAAGATCCAATAGAAAGACTAATACAATCAGTCAGTGAATTGAAACAATAAAGATCAAAGTGACTAGAACTCAACTCAGGCTTAGTGAGGAGAGGGTCAAACGAATGACACAAGGTACCTAGAAACCCTAGGATAGCAAACTCCACTGATAATATAATAACAAAAAGTTGAGAAGACCGAGACTACAGAGTCAAAACAATATCAATGGACCAATTGCAAGGTAAAAAACCAATCCAAAGCCAAGGCATACTAAAAAAACTCAGAAAAGAGGTCAAAATTAAATCTTACAATTTGGCGCGACTGTTTAGCTGTAATCCGCGCTAAACAGGGGTTGGTGCACCTGTGACAAAAGCAACATGCGCTAATAGGCACAACTGTTCAAGGAAAATCCACGCTGAGCTAGAAAACCATGGAAAAAATAAAAACCACTGAGCAAAGGTCAGACTTGACACTTTGGAACTGAACAAGATGGTTGAAAACAGTCAGATAGGTCATGCAAAGTAGAGAAACAATGAAATGACCAAAGTCGACTCGACAAGAAAAATGCTAGACGAACAACGAGACGACAAGTACACACTAATTCCCCATCAGAGTCACCAACTTGTTGTGTAGGTAAATCCCCTCTGCAGACAGAGGCGATCCTTCTAGCCCTAGGGTGGGTCTAGCAGCAAGAGGACATGCTAATGCGTTGATTCCTAGTTTATGAATGAAACTAAGTCGGGATAGATGTCCTACCTTTGTTCCAACGCATTTTTCGTAGTTGTGGTAGAAACCTCCTGATATTCATCCTGACATGTCGCAGTCCTTCAATGGTGGTACTCAGGTGCCTGCACAAGGATCAGAGAATGATATCAGCATGCAAAACAATACTTGCATCCATAACTATCTAATTGGTCAAGGAGAATTAAACTTATTGCATTAGAGTAATCATATCAAATGCAAAACGGGAACCAAAACATCAGTCATGTATTAATGAGAAGAGAGAAAGAGTTTACAACAGAAAAGCCTTGACATTGCAGCCTCCTTTAGCAGGTCCAGTCAAAATGGGTCTCAAGCATTCATCGGGGAATTTGACTTGGCGAGGCAATAAGCCTAGACTCTCTCTCGATAATGGGTCTCTCTCTGCTCTATCTCACAATATCTATATCAGACTGCTCAGCTATTCAACCATTTCAGCTAGTTGTATCTATGTGAGAGAGATGTATTTATAGGAGAGGAGAAGGAGGTTGGGATCCCTCATATGGTGGAAGGGAGGCCTTATCCTTTGGGAGGTTTCTCAAATGTAGGGAACAAGAAGCCAAATGAAGATGTCCGACATTTTTCAGTCAAAAAACTCATGCTGACTCCGCTCACGAAGTGGTTGGGAATGTAGACTTCGCTTCTATTTTTAAAAAACTTTCCAAAAAGAGCTTGGTGCGGGCAGTCCACTGAGACAGAGCGCCAATGGGTGGGGGCCCCAGTGTTAATTTCTCTATCAGTGTGAGGCCATAACCGCCTGCCAGTGCTGACCCAAAATCATATGTTTTTTATGGTTTGTTCCAGGAATAGTCAACAGAAGAAATGTTCTTCTCATGGCAAGGGATGCAATGACACTTTTTGCAAGGCCTGACACTACACAGAAGTCACAGAAATGGTCCTCCAATGTGTGAGATGGGGATTTCAGGGACAGTGAAAAAATTTTGTGTAACACATGGGAAGCACCAGGATAAAAAACGTCGTACAAGATGAGCACTCCAAAGTTGGTAGAGCTAAAGTTGCAATTAAAGGAAATGCTTGAAAAGGGTTACATCAGGAGAAGTGTATCACCATGGGGCACACCGGTATTGTTTGTGAAGAAGAAGGATGGTACCCTTAGGTTGTGGATCAATTACCGAAAGTTGAACAAGGTGACCATTAAGAACAAGTATTTGTTTTCGAGGATCAATGATTTGTTTGACTAGTTTAAGGGAGAAGTAGTGTTCTCGAAAATTAATATGGTATTAGGATATAATAAAGTACAGATTAAAGAAGATGGCATTCACAAGAAAACTTTATGGATGAGGTACAAACATTATGAGTTTGTTGTAGTTCCATTTGGTTTGACTAATGCTCCAGCTACTTTTATGTGCTTGATTAATATTGTGTTGCATCGTTATCTAGACAAGTTTTTCATTGTATTCATTGATGATATATTGGTATATTATAAGAATGAGGAAGAGCATGCCAAACATTTAGCAGAAGTTGAGATTTCTAAGAGAGCATTAACTATATGCTAATCTTAGAAAATGTAGTTTCTTTCAGAAAAAGGTATATTACTTGGGACATGTTGTTTCCAAGGAAGGTAATAGTGAATCCAGAGAAGATAAGGGATATCATGGAATGGGCAGCTCCTAGGAATGTGGATGAGGTAAGAACATTTATGGGATTAGCAGGTTATTATAGGAGGTTCATCATGAAATTCTCACAGATTGCATATTTTATCACATCATTGCAAAGGAAGGGTAAGACGTTTGAATGGACAGAGGAATGTGCAACAAGTTTTGAGTAGTTGAAACAATTGTTCACACATGCTTCAGTGCTAAAGATTACAGTTCCAGACAAATAATTTTTGGTATGCACATATGCTTGCAAAAGAGTAATTGGTGGAGTTCTTATGCAGGATGGATACGTATTGTGCTACAAGTCATGAAAATTGAATGCGCACGAGTAAAATTATCCGACATAGGATATTATATTGGAAACAATCATCCATGCATTGAAGATGTGGAGGCACTATCTTCTTGGTAGGAGGTTTGTACTGATGAGTGATCACAATGGGTTGAGATGTTTTTCTGACTAGCCGAATCTGAATTCCAAGCAAGCTAGATGGTTGGAAACAATCAATGAGTTCGAATTTGAGATCAGGTACATTAAAGGTAAAGAGAACAGGGTTGCAGATGCTCTTAGCAGGCGGATATAAGTAAACCACATAGCAGCTATGAGTTCGTATGGAACAAATTTATAAGCTCTAATCTTACAGGAAGGTCAGTAGGATAACTTGTATGTGGAGATTAGGTACAAGTTACAACATATTACATGTACAAGTGCAAGTACAGGTGCATAGGATGTGGACTATCATCTCACAACAGATGGCTTGGTCATATTTAGGGACAAGATATATGTGTCAGATGACAATGAGCTCAAGAAGATTATCTTTAGATATTTTCATGTGAAACCGTATTCAGGTCACCCAAGATATCAAAATACATTGACAACAATGAAGAAGTTCTACTACTATCGGAACCTGAAGAAATAAGTGGTAGAATTTGTGGTGAATCATGATATGCTTGGAATTTCAACAGGTAAAGGAAGAGTGTAAGAATCAAGATGGGTTACTATAGCCGATCTCGATTCCAAGTGGAAATGGGAGGTAATTTCCATGGAATTCATCACAGGTTTTCCAAGGAAATATAGACAATACAACTCGATTATGGTTGTGGTTGAAAAGTTGAAAAAGGTAGCGAACTTCATTCCAATGAAGTATATTTATTCAGCCATCGATGTAGCACATGTTTTCATCAGAAATGTAGTGAGTTTTCATGGTGCCCCGAAGAAGATTATGTCATACAGGGATGCTAATTTCACTTCGAGATTTTGAAATGAGTTATTTTTAGGTTTGGGTACAGATTTGACCTTCAACACAACTTATCATCCACTGATAGATGGATAGGTAGAGAGGTTCAAAAAGGTATTGGCGGACATGTTGAGAATGTATGTGATGCATCAACAATGAAAGTGGGAAGAGTATCTTCCACTCATAGAGTTTTCTTACAACAATGGGTATTAGGAGTCTTTGAGGTTGAGTCCATTTGAAGCACTCTATGGGCGGATTTGTAATACTCATATTAGTTGGAGTGATCTAGTCAACAAGGTATTGATAGGACTGGACATGTTGGCAAAGATGGAACATGAAATGCAAGTAATCAAGAAGAATCTAAAGGTAGCAAAGGATAGAATGAAAAATTCATGTGGATTAGAAAAGGTTATTTAAGGAGTTTCAGGTTGGGGAACATGTGTACTTGTGCATCAAGCCCAAGAAGAGATCCTTGCATATTGGATCATGTGCCAAGCTGGCACCTTAGTTTTGTGTACCTTTCAAGGTTCTTGAAAGGATTGGACCAGTATCCTATCAAATTGCACTACCTACGACAGTGAAAGTACAAGATGTTTTCCATGTGTCATTGCTTAAAAAGTATGTTAAAGATGTTGATTATGTGATTGATTGGTTTGCATTGCAGGTGGATCCAAAAGGGGAATTCCAGCTGGAACTGCAGTGTATATTGCAAAGAAATATGCTCATGCTCCATAACAGAGAAATCGAGCAAGTTAAAGTGTAGTGGAAGCACTTTGGGCTCGATAAGCCTACATGGGAGATGACAGATTAGATGCGGTTTATGTATCCTTCTTTATTCTCTGGTTGGGAAAATGTCCTTGATATATGTTTTTGGTATATTCTTTGGTATGCTATTTTGGTATATATACATATGTATATGGATGTAAATACCACCATGAGCTGTGTTATAAAGCTCCAATAAGCGGTGTGGTGTCATGTCTTTATGGTTTTCATGTTGTTATGTTGTCATGTTGGTTTGCTTCTCAGCAGGTTGATCATTGTAAATACTACAATGAGCTAAGTTATAAAGCTCTATGGGCAATATGTTTTTCTTTCACCAGTCTTGTTGGTTATAGGTGTCATTGAACATCGAGGAAGGTGTTCCCCCAAGGGGGAGGGTTCTATAACAACCTTGGTAAAAAATCCATGTAAAATTTAATAAAGGTAAAATAAGACATTGGTCATGGGACACTTATTTTAAGCGAAATGTTGGGAAAAATATCCTAGTGTGGGTGTTCATTTGGTTTATTATGGCTATGGAAATTGGAAAATGCAATAGCAAAGGCTTTGGAAAGGAAAATTTTATTTATGAAAATAATGGAAATTAGGAGAAAAGGAAGGTAGAAAGGTCATAGGTTGCATGTGAGGAGGACAATGAAGGAAATAATGGAAAATTGAAGAAATTAGAGGCCCCATTAATAAAAATGCTTCTGAGGATCAGTTCACAGACTTTTTTTTTTCAGTTTAGTTTTGAAGCTCTCATTCTATTCTCTCTCTCTCTCATACTCTTGGACACTTAGAGTTTTCTTGGAGCACTCTTGGAGGAGTGTGGCATACTTGGGATTTGGAGCAAGAAGGCAAAGGAAAAGCATGAAAGCACAAGAGGACATTGGGATCTACAACTACAACGATTTTTTCTTGCAGGTACCAAGTTGCGTTTATGATTTCCTCGCTAGTTTTGGCATGCATAACATATGTGTGTGGTTATTTGTTTATGATTTGTCACTAGCATGGAGGATTTTTTGGATTGACAATGGTTTTCCTAGCCTCTCCATTTCTAGGATAAACATGGTGTTGTTGGTTTTTCTTTTGTTTTATAATTTGTTTTCTTGTGCCTTTAGTTGTGGGTTGAGTTATTGGTTCCTGGAAGCCTTGGTTGGATAAACGCTCTGGAAGCCTTGTAACAACTTAGGTTGAGTTACTAGTCCTGGAAGCCTTGGTTGGAAAAATGCTCTGGAAGCCCAATGAAAACTGTGGGTTGAATTACTTGTCCTGGAAGCCCTGGTTGGAAAAAATGCTTTGGATCCCTGGATAGATTAGGTAGAGACCAATCTGGTGATGGTTAGTTATGTACGACCGAGAGGTGGAATCACTGGTTTAGGGTTGAGGTGGTTTTTCCTTTGGAATCCCTGGTTTGGTTTTGATTGATTTTTTTTATGAGATCCCACATTCATGCTTGGAATATGGCATGAGGGTGACTGGTTGAAAGAAATATTTGGTTCAACCTAGTATATGGTCTGGTGGTTCATGGAAGTCCAATACCTGGTCAGCCTATGTAATCATCAATAAGAGATCTTTCTCCGTGGTATTTTATGGGTAAATATACTTGTTATATGTGGTTTTATATGGCTATTATATCCTTGGTATTTTTGTTGGTTATATGTTAGTTATGACTGAGTTTTATGACAGTGATAATGTATGGCTCTCATCATGTTTTGATTAATCACTGAATGTACAATGAAAGTATGGCTGAATAGATGGTAATGCATTTATTGTGATGATGCATCTATTATTATTAGTGATTCTAATATAAGTGTTAGAATCCTGTGCTCAGATCTATTGTTTAAACCTGTAGAATGCATAATTGTGACATGTTTGATGAAATGTTTGTCATGGCTAGTAGGGATCCATTCAAGTCCTTATTCAAGTATTTGCATTATTATCATTGTTTCGATGCTATTTTTCATTTTGGAAGTTTCATGGAGCTTTGTGCAGTGGCCTGAGCCATGGCCTTGAAAAAGTGGCATTGAATCCAGAGTCGTCACCACAAAAATACCTGGAAAAATCCCCAGTTGTAGGAATGTCTTGTTGTGGGAGCGAATGGAGGGTCCCAGTCGCATGCATGCCCATGTCAAGGGAGAGACTAAGGCTTTAATGCAACAAAATGTCAATTTGTCTTAGGGGATAGTCACCTGGATGGGTTGGATGCCTCCTGGGGGTTCTGTTTCATGTGTAGAAGGTCAGTTTGGCTATGTTCCGTCAGTTCCACTTCCTTAACTTATACATATGGAGTTGAATCATATCATAGTAACTCTTCGTCACATGTTTACCTTGATTGGCTAGTTACTTAGGTATATCTAGGAGGAGGTTGTTACAATAGTGTTGTAGCATGAGATTTAATACCTAAAAAACATACCTTGGCCACCTGTCAACTACTCTAGCCCTTTTTTCGGCCCAATTTCATGGACGGTTGCCACTCACAACTTGTGACTTGAAAATTCCCCTTCCTTTGGGAAACTCTTGTATGATGAAATGCATAATGCAATACATATCTATAGGCATATTTTAACATATATATGCTTCTTAATTAACATTTAGATATATTTCATAATACATAAAACCTTGCAGTGGAAAATAAATATAACAAAGAAATACTTGTATTTTATAATTATGACCAATTGGCTATAGGCCTTTAAAATTATACCCACCATAGACCATGTTTTCCATTTATTTTAAAAATGAGTCACCCCTAAGTTGGGGCTTTGAATCCATGGGCATAAATGCACCCTAAACCTGACAAACACTCAGTAGAAACAACCATTGGCCAAAGTATCAAGTCCAAAAACCTCAAACTAATAGTCTTGTGGCTTCCATGAGTTCCACTACCCTCACATGCCTTGCAGGTACCCGTTAAAGCCTCACACAACCAAGGTACCAAGCCTGAAAACCTCCAACCAACAAGTCCTATGGCTTCCAAGAGTTCCATTACCCTCACAAGCCAATCAACTACACTTGTATGCGTCACAAAACCAAGTTACCAAAGTCAAAAGCCTCTAACTAGTAGTTGTATGACTTCTAGGAGTTCCACTATCCTCAAAGGCCTTCCTAGTACCCTTCTATGGCTCACATAGCCAAGGTAACCAAACCCAGTATCCTCCAACCAATAGTTTCATGGCTTCCAATAGTTCCACTACACTCTAGATCTTCGAGGTACCCTTACAAGCTTCCATTCCCATAATGGTATCCATGCTTCCATGGATGTTTGCTAGCATCCTCCACATAAATTGTTTGTATTGATCCTCTTCCTAATCCTTTGCTATGCGAATCATGCCTTTTTTGTATGCATGCTTATTTTTGGCTTCATGCCACTCCCTAAGCCCTTAATGGACTTTATTTATATGCATGGGAACTTTTATGATTATTAAATCATGAGTGCCCCTTTTACTCATCCATGGAGTCTCATCCCCCCATTATCATTTCGTCTTTCGAGCTGAAACCATTTTATTTTATTAATATGCATGACTATTACATGATTACATTATAGGCCTTTTAGACCTAATATATAAAACATGTGTACATGGGAATACAACCTCAAGCACATAACACATCATACACATGGTTGCAATGCGCCCCATTATACATTTACACACATGAAACTAGGCACATTAGCCTTGAAAAAGATGTTCTCGGCTCACCAACCTAGCTCCAGATAGGCATGCTATTTACATTCTAAGGGTTAAAAAAGGTTGTTAAATGATTTACAAACCAATATTAACCAAACCCTCTTTCTTTCATCTCATTTTAAGTATATAATATTATTGAAGCCTTGAATGTGGCCATGTAAATTGTAATATCCCAAAATGGGATTGCTCAGCAAGGCATGCCTGAAAACTCATTTTTCAGGAATGGCTGCTACAGGATTTGAAACCAAGACCTGGATCCCTTAGATCAATGTATCTAAGACCGAAATCCAAGAGTAGGCTCAAAAGAAATCACTCTAGGTGGGTTAAATAGGTCTCCCACACCTAGTTGTCTTGGAAAAATTCCCAATGAAGGGGGCTACAACAATGCATGAACAAGAAATGGAGCAACAACGTTATTTTATTAAGCCTGAACACATGAATATGTAGATAGAAAAAAAATGTATAATATAGCAGCAAATATATACAAATAATTGAGGAATCAGTCACTCAAGCTGAGCAATGAAAGCCTCAATGATACATGTACATGAGAATAGAGAAACACTGCTACACAGAAATGTCCTAAGGCTAAAATGACGTAGTTTATTGGAGACACTGCAACATACTGAACAATAATACAAATATATAACAATATAAAGCTCAAGAAATATCGGGGAGCAAGCTCTCAACCCCTGGAAATAATAGTACAACAATCCTTAGAAGGATTGGCTGAAATCTACAATTTGGCAAAACACCGAAGTTGCAGTCCCAAAGACTAAATAGCAGATCCAACTCAGAAAATGGATTGAGATGGCTGAAGATGATGCAAAATCTGAAATAGAACTCCTCCAATAGATCTCTCTAGTGATAGGCTGATCCTAACACTGAAGATCTCACCCTCCAAAATAGTGGTGCAAACCCCCACTGCAGATACACACTAAAATAACGCAATCAAGGAAAGGGGCTGCACTGTAGTAGATGGGAGATGCTTGGCCTGATGCCAAGATATGAAAATAAGCTCTGAAACCTTCCTCACTAACCTCCCAGAGGAATAGAATCTCCCCCCTCTGAAAGATGAGCTAAGGAAATGGTGTTGTGGAACCCTCCACTGCAACACCCTACAACACAACATTATACTTTAGCAGAAATAAAGTTGTAGCTGAAGGAGGTGGCTTGGCCTTGAGCCTAGATGTGGAGAAATGAAGTGTGATCCTTCAAGAGGCCTCTCAAGAAGGAGAAGGAATCCTAAACAGGAATTCCACTGCAATTTTGCTAAACAACTCGAGAATGCAAAGAGTCTACATAGACCAAAATCAAATACTCAAACATAATCCTCTATGGCTGCCTCTTCCTCCTTTTATGCAAATTAAAACCTTCTTGCCTTGGACCCCACACAGTAGGATTTCCTCCACCAAGTGATCTTCCTCCCATTCAAACTGCGTTGTCTTCCCAAGCAATCCACGCCCTCTTTGGCAGCGATGTTGACTTGGTCAAACTTGACCTTGTCCTCATGCATTTTCCCCTTTTCACACTGGAAGGTGCAAAATAAAGCTACTCTATTGATCCCTTTCACACTATGAGGGATTTTATTCCTACTCATGGGTCTCCTCACCCATTTTATTCACCTCCTAGATGATATAAGCAAAATCAATGTTCCAATTAGCTTCTTGCTAATTTTGGGAACATTACAGTCCTCCCCTCTCAAATATTGCTTGTCCTCAAGCAAATGTAAGGACAGAAATGAGTTATTCCTCCTCCTCTCCCTATAGAATCCATGTATGATGAACTCCTCCAAGTAAAAATATGCTTTCTCATCAATCAAATCTCCACATTGCTCCTCCCCAGCATGCAAGTCAGTTATCAAGGTATCATCATGTAAAGGTGAAAGACTCAAGAGGATAACAAAGTGATGTTTAGAGGTCCCTTTGAGGAATGGGTATGAAATCTAATGGGAAATATTTTCCCCATATGAATCCTCCAGCCCCAAGCTATTAGCCATGCAAAATGAGTCACCCCCCAACTAGGCAACTCCTGAAATTTTTCCTCCACCATTGGCTCATGCAAAGTAGGTGGGCTGAAAATCTGAATATGGTAGACAAGGTAGCCTACCCCACGCTATCCATCTCTCCACTTATGATAAGTGTAGAGTGTTGGCTGATATTGGGCTGCAATAATGTTGCCCTCAAGTGGCAAGATGAGGACTAGATCTCCAAAGATCTCTCCTCCAACGTTGCAAATCAAGCTAGCCCAAATCATTCCATATATGATGAGTTGGAAGTCACCATCATATGGAGTCCATTCAATCCTATGGCCCCCCTCATAAAGAGACAAATGTGTTGCTGTGGTGGCCATATCATCTCCCATGCTCCCCTTAGAACATCTTCTACAAAAAATATGGAGATCTTCTCTCCCAAAGGACACATCTATCCAATGTGTCTCTCCCCCAAACATGCTCCTCATAAAGACAGAAATAACAGTAACATAGGGAGCCAAAATGAGAATCATGCTTACTGCCATATGTAATAAGTGAGAAGGACAATGGCCCCTTAAATGTAACCAACGTAGCTTGACTCTCAACTGCAATAGAGACTGATAAAATGGGTGGCTTTTCAACCACTTGCTTGCTGCCCCAATCTCCTCATAAGTATGGAGGAAGTGAATAATGTAAGGTATAAGGTGAGCATGTCCTCCATAATACATCTCCTCCCCAAGTTCTCCTAGGGAGTGGCTATCAATCATGCTTATGGCCTCAAGTAGACCATGAAGCCTAAAAGAAAGAATGCTCCTCCTTGGAGCAACATCCTGCACATATATGGTTAAGGGATACATACATACATTATATAAATCATCATGTAAATAATCAACACCCTTACCATTTGTTTTGCTCATGCAAAGGGAGTAGCTCATAGTTGAGTCTCCTCTCAACTCCAAAGAGAAAAGAGGTGGTTGTGCTAACTCTTCCAATGAGTTATGACTCTCCTCCTCATGCAAATGTCATCCAATATCCTACCAGCAAGAAGATCCTTGGAATACTCCACCAACAGCTGGGAGCTCCAATATGGATCTATCCTCCATAGTGACATCGTTGATGATTTATCACGAGGAATACCTATCATATGGCTGCCCTCTTCTTTGACAACTCCCATGTCAAAGATGCAAGTTGGAAGGCTGCTATCCTTCCTCTGCTGCTTCTGCCACAACGCAGAATTTGAAATGAGAGTGGGTGTAGATAATGTTGAGAGAATACCTCTCTCCTCCTTGAGTCTACCCAAGACTCCCAACACTGTACCAAGCTCTCCCAAGGTCTCGACCTCTAGGGAATCAATGAGTGGTGCCTCCAAATGTGAAGCATCCATCCCCCTCTATTGATCTAGTGGTCTCCCCAATGAAATGCCTCCATACAATGAGACATCATCATCAAGAGTAGACTTTATGTATGAATGGATAGATTTCCATGCTCTCACTGTGCAATCCAGTCTCCCTCCTAGGTGCATCAATTTCCTGAAATGGATAGGGGTGTGTACTCCTCATCTCATGATGTCGGTTATCCTCCCTATCTCCTCCTTGTGTCTGCATGGTTTCACACCTCCTCAACAATGACACATGTAGATAATGAGTTGTGCCTTGTCCTCCACACATGAGATCCTGGGGGCGCCCTTGCAAGGAAGCAAGAATCCCTCTAGTTGGAGCAAGAGCTCCTCCTTCCTCTGCCTGAGGTGCTAGATCAACTCTAGATATGTCAGCGCTATTGCCATCAACCTCCTCATAATGAGTGGGCAACCTCCCAATGATTGTATCCTCTTTTGAAAAAGAGATCTCCATGCTTTCTTGCCCCAAGATATGAGATGAAAGTCTTTCGTTCAACAAGGTATGGTGCAAGTTTTTAGCCTCCTCCATGGTTTTATGCAAGGTTTCTATTTGAGTTTTCTTATTTGGCTCCATCACATATGTATTATGAATCCTCCTATCAAATATTTTCACTAATGCTTTAGTGAAACTTTCATAAGATGAAGCATTTTCATTTTTTAAAGAAAGGGACCCAAATTTCCACTAGGCATAGGCCTTACCTCTCAAATGCAGTGCTGCAATTCTGATGACTTCATCTTCAGGAATTTGGTGCTGCTGCAAGAAGGTGTCTAGCTCATCCACCCAAGCTTTAGTTGAACATGCAGGTGAACCATCAAAAATTGATAGAAGAAATCTATCATGTTGTTTTCTTCCCTTCACCTTGATCTTGCAAAACTCTGAAAAACTAAGATGATCTCTGAATTTCTGAGTTTGAGACTCATACTTTTTCAAGGAATCACTAAGAGTTTCCCTCCTAGCAACCTTTTATTCTTCTTCCATGTTATTCATGGCAAATCTAGGCATGTGACTGCACTATACATCATGGTGTGTGACTGCATGCTCACACTCTTCATATGAAAATCTAGAGTTTGTTTCAGAATCAAACTCTCTTGGAGATTCTCCATACATCTCCCTTATTATCTTCTTGAAATCTTCATGGATGCTTTGTACAAATTTAGGAAGAAGCTTTGTAAGCCTATCCACTTTTTCTCCTCCAAAGGATGGAGTATTTTCCTGCTCATTTCTTTGTCTCTTTTTTGATGAGAATAGGAAGTGTAGGGTTCTTCCTCTTCTATTTGCTTATCCTCCTTGGGGAGGTTCTTCATGGATTTGAAATATGATGAGATTAAACCCATCCTCTTCAATCTTATGATCTCTTCGGCTGAGAATCACAGGCTGAGCCAAGATTGATGCTCCGATACCACTTTAATATCCCAAAATGGGATTGCTCAGCAAGGCGTGACTGAAAAACGCATTTTTCAGGAATGGCTGCTACAAGATTTGAAACCAAGACCTGGATCCCTTAGATCAATGTATCTAAGACCTAAATCCAAGAGGAGGCTCAAAAGAAATCACTCTAGGTGGGTTAAACAGGTCTCCCAAACCTAGTTGTCTTGGAAAAATGCCCAATGAAGGGGGCTGCAGCAACGCATGAACAAGAAATAGAGAAACAACGTTATTTTATTAAGCTTGAACACATGAAGATGTAGATAGCCAACAAATGTATAATATAGTAGCAAATGTATAAAAATCCTTGAGGAATCAGTCACTCAAGCTGGGCAATGAAAGCCTCAATGAGACATGTACATGAGAATAGAGAAACATTGCTACACAGAAATGTCATAAGGCTAAAATGACGTAGTTTATTGGAGACAATGCAACATACTGAACAATAATACAAAGATATAACAATATGAAGCTCAAGAAATGTGGGGGAGCAAGCTATCAACCCCTGGAAACAATAGTACAATAATCCTTAGAAGGATTGGCTGAAATCTACAATTTGGAAAAATGTCGGAGTTGCGGTCCCAAAGACTGAATAGCAGCTGCAACTCAGAAAATGGATGGAGATGGCTAAATATGATGCACAATTTGAAATAGACCTCCTCCAACAGATCTCTCTAGTGATAGGTTGATCCTAACACTGAAGATATCACCCTCTAAAATAGTGGTTCAAACCCCCACTGCAGATACACACTGAAATAACGCAGTCAAGGAGAGGGACTGTGCTGTAGTAGATGGGATATGCTTGGCCTAATGCCAAGATATGAAAATCAGCTCTGAAACCTTCCTCACTAACCTCCCAGAGGAATAGAAGCTCCCCCCCTCTAAAATATGAGCCAAGGAAATGGTGTTGTGGAACCCTCTACTGCAACACCCTGCAACACAACGTTATACTTTAGCAGAAATAATGCTGTAGCTAAAGGAGGTGGCTTGGCCTTGAGCCTAGATGTGGAGAAATGAAATGAAATCCTTCAAGAGGCCTCTCAAGAAGGAGAAGGAATCCTAAACAGGAATTCCATTGCAACTCTGCTAAACAACCCGAGAATGCAAAGAATCTACATAGAACAAAATCAAATACTCAAACATAATCCTCTGTGGCTACCTCTTCATCCTTTTATGCAAATGAAAACCTTCTTGCCTTGGACCCCACACATTAGGGTTTCCTCCACCAAGTGATCTTCCTCCCATTCAAACTGCGTTGTCTTCCCAAGCAATCCACACCCTCTTTGGCAGCACTGTTGACTTGGTCAAACTTGACCTTTTCCTCATGCATTTGCCCCTTTTCACACTGGAAGGTGCAAAATAAAGCTACTCTTTTGATCCCTTTCACACTATGAGGGATTTTATTCCTACTCATGGGTCTCCTCACCCATTTTATTCACCTCCTAGATGATATAAGAAAAATCAATGTTTCTATTAGCTTCTTGCTAATTTTGGGAACATTACATAAATAGAGTAAGACCCAAAGAGATATTTGACAAGGATATTCCCACCAATCAATTACAACCCCAATAAACTACGGATAAATGAGAATGAAAATCTTACTCTTACCTTTGGTGTGATTGAAAACAAGCATTTTGGATCCCTACTAGATAACATATAATGTTGTCCTTGGCATAAAACCAAGAATTTTGACCTCTTGTAGACATAAAAAATCAACATTGACAATTGAAGACCTAACTTGGGGGACTGTGTATATTTTTTACTAGGGTAACTTAAGCCCTAGACTTTCTAGGAGACAATCTTCATTGAGAATTAATAATATCTTTCATCACCTCTTCATCATTATCATTGATACAAAGGAAAACTTCAAAAGAGTTCAATTTAGAATGCTTGAGTATTTCTATGGCTCATACAATATTGGATAGTGATGGGCCATAGCCTTTTGAGTAGGTAATTTTTGTCTCCCCCTCTTGGGGATGCGACACATACTAAGCAAGCCTTATGCGTCCCTCTTTATTGAGATAGACAAGAGCTTTGGGGCACCATTTTATACACCAAAATAGTTGAGGCTTGTGATGGCTTGTCTACTACAATGGTCTTGATGGGCCACTTTTGTTTTTTCTTACACACCATTTTAGTGCATCCCACCATTGTATCATGTATCTGGAAACCATCAAGGCCTTGGGAGGTTAACAACGGTGGGATGCTATGCCTTAAGCTAGCTCATCAAAATCTAACTGTAATGATGATTCAAGCTATGGTAATGGAAATAGGTACTAGGGAGGTTTATATCCCACATTGACTAATAGTAAATGTTGTTAGTAACCTTGATGTGGACACTCCTTTAAAGATCTTGACAAGTTTGAAATTTGAATTTATGTCAAACCCAATGCTAGGGCCTAGGGTTGAGAAACTTGTTTGGCTCATGAATCATGGTAGATTATCCCTCCTATTGAGGACAAAATCTAATCCAAGAAGGGCCACATTTTTATTCGTAGGTTAGGGAACTTAACCAATAACATGCATGAAAGTTGATCAACTTAATTAGTTGAAAAGCCATAAAGCTAAGGATATTAGATCACCAAGGTGTTCTTGCAAATCTAATGCCTTAATATTTTTGACTTTTTTTTTTTAAAATTAAAATAAATAGAATCCTTTTGTAAAGCTTTTGACTTGAAAGCATCACCAACTAAAATGATTCCAAACTTACATAACCCTTTAAAACTAACAATTAAAATGTTAGTGATGGAAAAATATTAATGTAAATATAAATACCTAATTGATATAATACCTAGATTTAATTGCATATTATAATTAGTGAACACCTTCATAATTGAGTAAAAATAATATAGACACTACTATGATTGGAACTTTTCATTTTCTTATTTACACGGTGTATTAATTTCTAAAATGCTAATAAAACAAATTTAAATTTCAACTGAGGTTAACAAAATTTTGATGCAGCGTGTCTTATGGTTTTTTTGGTTCTAACAAGTCACGACTCTTTCTAACTTATGGTTCATTGAACATGGCTGACACAAAAATTTTGGTGCCATATAACTTGTGGTTCATTGAACATGGTTGACACAAAACTTTTGGTGGAATAATAAGTGGGTTGTCTTGATTTGTGGTTGTTATTCACACTATACTTAGGTAGCACTTTCACCTATAGTTCAATGATATCCTAGAGAGTGTACATCCAATATGATTTTTATCTTTATTGTGTGGCTGTTATTTAAATCATAACATATGGCCCCTTTCTAACTTGTGATTCAATTAACCTTGTGATTCAATCAGCCTAATTAGACCCAGGACTTGTGATGTGATGGTCTTTAGTATTCCTACCATACCCAATGAATCTTGTTGACACAAAATTTGTGGTGTGACATTGATTATCAATCATACCTGACCCTGTGGGCCTGCATCAACTTTTTCCAACTTGTACCACCATAGCTTATACACCTTCTATAACTTGTGGTTTTTATTCATCCTATCCATTGTAAACCCTCTCTGACTAAGAGACATAAAAGCACAGTTTCAAGTTACAACGCAATAATACAGTGGCTTCCCTCAACCTAACTTACTACTTCTTGGTCTTGGTCTGACTTGCTCTGACTGTCACTACTGCATTGGCAATGACAACGCTCATGGAGGTCGCCCACCCTCATCATTCTTGTGTGACTTGGGGTTATCAGAAATCAGAACCCCGTGGAACTGGTGCACGCCAGCCAAAACCAACAAACTGAGAAGGACCTGACAATCTAGCAGCAAGTTAGAGGACGCACTCCCATCTCTACGATGAACCACATGGAAACCGCCAGCGCACATATTCTACCTTTTCCCCGTCCTTGGAATCCTCCATGAATCTGCTCTGAGAGTTTTTTTAATGTTTTGTCAAATTCAATGTGTTTTCAAACAGGTTACGGTGTACAGTGTAATTAAAAATGCATGCACGATTTCAGTTTTGAGGGCTTCTAAGTTCTGCCCACTTTAGTCTTCTGCCAGGTTAACTAGTTTGTTCCTGGGCCGTGCCTACTTCCCATGAACAGTGTGTCAGTTTCTTGTGATGCATTTTTTGCAGAAATTAATGGCCCTTATTCATTTCTTACAAGTTTTTTTGGAGCATCATGACACGTATCAGGGGATACAATCACCAACCTGGCCTGGTATTCTCCTATATAAACATGGTGTTATAGTGCTTTTCTATCGACTTTGTGTTAGAGTTGCACAAGGAAGCATGCAGTCTGTTTCTGCCATGGCTGCTGCTGAAATTCAGAAGGATGGTTATTGCATGGAGAAATGTCTCAGTCAATGATTGCAGCTGCAGCATCATCACGATTCACACCTCAATGCCCAGCAATGAGGCTTTTATCATAGTTGGTTTCATAGTATTCACTAGATCTGCAATAAAGTATTGTAGTTAGCAATGGTGGTTGGGGATTTGGGGATTTATGTATGCCAAGAATTTTAGTATTAAAATACCCAATTGCTGATGTTTGAGGGGAGAATCCTGATGATGCTGCATCAGCAATAGATGGCTACAATGGAGAGGCTACTCATGCTGTGCTTGCTTGCTAGCTATTCTCAAAGGGCAAGGTGACTTTCTATCTAATCCTAGGTTTCATTTTCTGTTCAATTCTTGTTAGCAGAGCTCATAAACTTTTGAGTTCTGACTTTCTGCAGTATTGCACATTTCCATTTGGGCTGATCAAGTTTTGCAGTTTCTGTAACTTGTCAGGCCACCTTGGAAGGAATGGTCATGAATATAGCAACTTTTTTGCTCTGGTCTGTGATGAGGGCCAACAGCTGCACATATCATATTGTTGTTGCCATCATTTGGGTATCTGAATTAGATGCCTGCAGGTATAGTTAAAAAAATGCATATTTTCTGCATTTTTGGCGTTTCTGTTTGGCTTTTGATTTCTTGCAGAAGGAAGATGACCATATTAACATATTTTGACTTCTGCCATTGTTGAACCAGAGTACAGGCGACTGGGAGAGGGAATAGCTCTTCTGATCTTCTCATGTCCAGAAGTTTTCCTGCTAAAAATCTCCAGTCTCACCATGGTGGGTAATAAGGCCATCCCAGGCCAAGGCCAAGGCACAAAGCCAGGAATATTTTGTTTTTCTGTGAATAGTTTGTCAGTATGTGCAAGTTTGACTTTCTTGTACGGAAACGTCACATCATCTTTAAAGACGTTGAAGTGAAATGATTGTTGGTATATTTCATGTGAATGGAGATTCCCACTATCTCGGAAACTTCTATCTTTGCATCGTCCCATGATGTTGTGTTACATATAGGAATTTCCACAGAATTTTGGCATCACATGTATTTTTGCCTTCGTGTGGAAAGAGTCATGTGAAAAAAGATTCCGTATATCTCCTTTTTAAAGAATTTCAATGTTTCCATAATAAAAAATGTTTTTTGAAGTTGTATTTTGTTTACCAATATTTTGCATTGAATTATTTTATAATGTGGGAAAAGATTATGTAGATTTTTTTTAAACAAGGGGTAAAAAGGACTCTATAATCTTTTTAGAATTTAAAATTATTTAATTATTTAATAAATTTTTAATAATTAAAAAGAAAATTAATTGGAGATAGACTTTCAGAGTGGAATGGTAAGTAGGCTGAAATGTTTCAAATTGTTTATACCTTTAAGCTCAAAAAAAATGTATCAACTATAAAATCAAATTAAATTCACCTTAAAAAAATTAAAAAATACAATAATAATTAAATATAAATAATTAATTTTCTTTAAAAATAAAAATGTTATAATAAATTGAATATCAATATTTAGAATACATACATGTTTGCAAAATATACCATACATACCAAATTTCATGCTAAAGTTATTTAATACTTTCATATTAAAATCATTTAATACTGATTTGATATAAAATAATATACCAATACATTCTAACTTTTAAGTTATTTAATACTTTGAGTTAAATGTGGTTTGATATAAAATGATGTTCACGATTAAGAAATATCTAAAATCTTCACAATTTATTATATATTTTCGATATATTTAAACTTCTAATAATTAATGTAAAAATATAATTTTTTTTTTTGTTAATTGGGTTTGTTTTAGGTAATTAAAAAAGATTATTGAAATTTAGAATACTTCTGAGTTAGGTTTAATTTTAACAAATGATATATGAAATATGATGCAATAGTTTGAAACTTGGTTATTTGGTTATTGAAAATAAATAATCCCTATAAACATATATATTCCTCACATAAAATATTAAAAATATTTCAAGAAAGACTTTATTAAAATATAAAATAATTATATATATATATATATATATATATATATATATATATATATATATATATATATATATAAAATAATTGTAATCATATTTTAATTACATTATATAATACTTTTGATAAAACTCCCCAAATTTATACAATACTAAACTAAGCATAACTAACTATAAATTAATTTGAGATAAAATAAAATAAAATGTAATTATCATAAAAGAAATATATATATATTTTAAATAAATCATCTTTCACGAATATTGTAAATTTAAAATCTTGCATTTTGAGCATAATTTTAATATAAATTATATATGTTTTTATGAAATATTATGATTTAAAAAAAATCTTCATCTTTTAATTTTAATTTTACATAATAAATAATTTAATATTTTAAAGATAATGAAATTCTAATTAAATCTTTTATATTTATAATTGATAAAAAATACTTAATAAAATAATTTCTGATAAATTAGTATTATTGATATAAACAAAATTAAATATTATTAGATGAACTTATCATAAATCATTCTTGTAATTTCTTCTATTTATTTTCACTTTTGTTGACTAATTATAAATACAAAGAAATTTAAATCAAATTCTTTTAGACAACATTACATAAATTGTGGTTGCAATTTTTTGAGCTATTTCCATCTTTATTTCTTAAAAAATAATTAAACTATATAAATAAATAAATAATCACAAGACACCAAAAAAAATGATTTATATAAGAAGATTGGTACATGCATCAAAACAACCTTCATAATGGGTTGACACGCATTTAACTCTCGTAATCATTGTAAATTAGAGAGAGAAAAACCGATAATCATTGTAAATTAGAGAAAAAAGTGAATTCCTTCAGCACACACCTTTAATTGGAAGAATGTCAATATATCAATGTAAATTTCTATCCATATTTATATAAAAAGAGTTAGCTCAATTTCAAAACTTCATCAATGTTAAATTTCTCATTCTACTTCATTAATTTTTTTTTTTAGAGTCAATACTTCATCATTTCTACAAATAAATGTCATTTTTAAAAATGTGTAATACTAATTTTGAAATAATTATAAACCTCAAGTTGTATCACCAAAATAATACTTGTATCATCTTTTTCAATTAACCAGGGATAATTTTAAGGATGGAAAATTATCTTGAAGTTTACAAAATTAGCAAATTTCACTAGTCCCTAATATGCAAACTATAAAATATTTATTGATGTATTTGTAAAATTATTCAAATTTATAATGATATTATATATTGTCTATATAATGTGGGCGATTTTTAATGTCAAGTAAGTTTATATTGTAAAATTTGGGCGAATCATTTTTATAAAAAAATGGAAATTGGTGAATCTTTTTTTTGGAAAAACCATGGAAAATTAGCCCACCTGTGAATATTAGCCCCTAAAATTTTCCATGCAATTAACTTCTTGTCCTTTGCATTACTTTTTTGCCCTTTTTTTTAAGTTTTAAGGATGCAAAGGTAGATGTTATTGTTGGTATCCATTTTGCATCTTGCTATCATCTCTTTTCATACATTGCATTTCTATTTCACATTTAATCATGTCCTTTCCATGTCCCATTTTTGTTCTTTCAATGTCCTTTTTGCATAAATTTTGGAAAGAACATTAAATGCAAACAAGTTGTAAAGGAAAAAAATGTATACAAAAATAAGATGCCAAGAAAGCTCATCAATCCTATTTCATATATTGTTGTATTATAAAGGGTTTGTTAGGGATTCAAACTTGTAATGTATTAATTGCTAGTCTATTGATTTATAACTTATCCTACGACTACAACTAAGAAGTGGTAGGGTAACTAAGGGCTATACCATGATGTGATTATAATCATTTATTAACTTGTCAAGATCATAACTCTTGCAAATAAATTCTATTTTGGGTGCATGATGTGTCATTGGAAAGATCTCATTGAGATTTACAATGATGTGTGGTAATAAATTCAAACCCATAGCACCCCACATGGATAAAGTATAATTAATTGAGGCAATTTTTTAAAATTTCAATTGACTTAATGGTTTTTCAACATTTTAACATTTTGTGAAATAGAATACTATTTGATTTATTTAAATGAAAGCTTGTGTATCTAACCCATGTACATCATTGATGAGATCACATAGATAAGTGATGGATTCACACACATAAGTGAACACTCATAGAGATAAGTGACATACTCACACACATAAGTGATGCATTCACACATAAGTGACACACTGATACACATGTCTCATACACCTAAGTAATAGGCACATATAACATATCCACCTACCCACATACCCATATAAGCAACACACCTACATATAAGACCCATACACACACACACACACACACACACACACACATAAATGACATAATCACAGGTATGCAACATATGAAAGTACTTTGTTTATGTGTGTATCTGAGGATGTAACTTAGGTGTAAGTGCAACATCCCTTATATGCATAAGTGCATAATCTTCTATGTGTGTGAGTGGTTCACTAATTTGCATACGTGTGTCACTTATGTGTGTGTGATTAATGGACCCACATATAAACTATGTGTAGGTCCAAGAGTGTGTAAATTCATCACTTATGCGCATGAGAGCATCACCTATTTGCATAATTGTGTCACCTATGTGTTTAATATTGATTGACCCACACATAAATGATTCTTAGATGCATGAATTTGTTTCATAGGTATAACTTCATCTCTTATTTGTTTTAGTGAGTTATTATGCATGTGTGATTTCATAGCCTATGTGCATGAGTGTGTCTCTTATGTGACAAACTCACACATAAAAAAACATGTTGACACCTCAACCACACACCCAAACAAGAGATGATGCACTCACACATACAAGTTATCCCCTCACACATAAGTTACACATTCACTTTTATCTTTGTGGGTTAACTCAAGTTTTTAAGTGTTGTAAGCTTAATGGAGGTAATCCAACTAGGGTCAACTCTAGGTTGGATGCTTTTTTTGCCATGGTTCTCACTTGGTGATCCGTGGGTTAGGAATCATAATCAATATTGAAAAGAAATCCACACTCTAGATGAAAATTATTGAGAAGTGGCGAGGATCCCATGATATTTTTGTTGGGGAAAAAGTGGCACACTCACACATATAACACACACACTTACATACAAGACACTCACTTCTACCTAAAAATGGAAACAATCTTAACCCAGTTTGACTAATTTCATGGTAAACTCCAATATGATTGAAAAGCTTTATAATATATATCCCTATCCAAAATTTCAAATGTAGGGCAATAACCTTGTTGTTGAGAAATCATAGTTGATAAAAAAAATATCTCATCATTTGTTTCTAAGATAGGCAATGAATGGCCTCCTAGCTAGGGTGTACTTGAGACATAAGGATATTTGACATATGTGACATTATATATATTTTTTCAATATGATGATGATCATTTGATCTATAAATTTCCTTGGATATTCCAGTGGAACAATTCATCACAACAGATCTATAATATTATGAAATATTAAACTATGCAAATTAATTTTTTTCCATAGATCCTAAATTATTTAATTACTAGAATTTTTAAAATTTTATGAAATAAATGAAATATGAAAATGAAAGAACATGCATAAGTCTACACCATCCATAAAAAATAACACAACATTTATCCTGGTAAACCCAATACAAGAGAAAAACTAGCTAGAAGGAGAGACCTATGCTATGCTTTTATTGCTTTAGTTTCAAAAGGCACATATAAAGGAATGTGAACTCAATATGGAGTTACCTTTTGGAATTGTGGCTTAAATGGTTGTTATAGAAACTTCCTCCTTCTCTATTATGCTTACAAAATATCACTCTTAGATGTTTTAATCAACTATGGAAGAAGATACAATGTTGAGGAATGGAACCCCTTTTCCTCCTAGCAACAAGCTATCTAACATAGCATGATAGCTATATAGGGTTGGGGTTTTCACTTCCTCAAACCTAAATTGTGTTAAGGTTTTGGACCTTCTATAATATTATCGATAGTCCACATGTGAGTAATGGGGGGATGATGTGGCATCCACTTGTACTATGGTAGTAAAAAATGTAGGTCACCTTGTAGGAGGCATAGTTTATGCATATGAACTTCAATTGAGGTGATTTTAAACACAACCAAATGCACCATTGTACCACTATATATGGAATTCAATGCACACTACTACACTGTATGCAGGCCAACTCCATCCTCGCGTTCGAATTCCAGTGAAAAATCAAGATTTGTTTCCACCAACATTCATAACATAATGTTTCTACTAGTGTTAAGTCACAATATTCATAGGCAAAGGACCACCGTAACTATGGGTGACTTTGGAATTTTGGTATGGACTGTCCACCATTCAAAGGGAGTGTGAGAAAGGAGGACCCGAGGAAATTGATTGTGAAAATATGAAACAACGTATGGCTTGAGACAGAATCAAGCAAGAAAGAAATGAAGAAAAGGGTAAAACACTTGGTAAAGGGAAAAGAAAAGCACCCAAGTCCGCTCATTATGTTGTGGCACATTGAAAAATTGGAGTAACTGAAGACTTATTCAATGATTCACTTGATTCATGGAGATATGCTTGGTTGCTTGATTCAGGAGCAACTTTTCACTTGAATTTTAGAAGATATTTCTCTGAAGAATTCACTAAAAATTTTGATGGAGCAGTATACTTTGTAGACAAGTCAAAACTCAAGCCATTATGGCTTGGCACCATGAGGCTCAAACTGCCTAGTCTTCTAGAATTTCTTCTACATGATGTTTTATACCTCCCGGAGTTGACGAGAAAATTGTTGTCTTTGATGCACATCCGCAAGCAAGGACACTCCATTCACATATTTAATGTCAAGGTTGAGTCCAGAAAAGAATCATATCACTCACTTTTCATGACTGGGATAGAAAAACAAAGACTTCTGGAGCTGCAAGGAACCTTTGCTCATGCACACAAATTTTCATACAGTTTCCACTATCATGAAGGTAAATTTCCATCAAGTATTTTATGACATTCTAAATTTGGATACTTGAACTATGACAACCTTCGTTTGTTGAAGAAAAATGGTGTTACTGGTTTCCCTATTATTCCTTGGAAAATTAAGCAATGTGATGCTTGTATCTTAGGAAAACACAACAAACAATCTATTCATGATTCTCATTATAGATCACATAGACAAATTGAACTCATTCATTTTTATTTATGTAGCCCAATTCCTGTTCCTTCTGCAAATGGTAATAAATATATGGTGACATTTATTGATGACTGCACTCGAATGTGTTGGGCTTATTTATTGAAGAACAAATATGAAGCTTTTGAAATATTCAAGAACTTTCATGCATGACTGAAAATGATGCAAAATCTCATATTGGATCTATTCATATTGATAATGGAAAAAAATATACATCAAATGAATTTGAAGACTATATTCTCCAGCATGGGATCAAACATCAAACAACCGTGCCTTATAATCCTAAATAGAGTAGAGTGGCTGAAAGAATGAACATGACAATCTTAAATATGGTATGTTCCATGATGTTTTTCAAGAATGTTAAACTTATGTTTTGGGCTGATGTCATTCTATGTGTTGTGTATATAAAGAACAAGTGTCCATCTCATGCTATAAAAAACAAGACTCCTTATGAAATGTGGATCACCACATTCCTTTGGTGAGGCATCTCAGGGTATTTTGTTCCACCTGTTATGCCTTGATACCTAAGGAACAGATAAAAAAACTCAATGCAAGGAGTCACAAATGTATCTTCTCGGGGTATTCAAATACCTCCAAATCATACCACCTCTATGATGAAGTGAATACAAAGTTTATAATATCTAGAGATGTGATCTTTCTTGAATCTTCCAAGACTAACAATGTTGTTGAGCAGTAGCTTGATCACCTAGATAGATTCAAACATGTGAAGTATTTTCAAGAATTTGATAATGAGATTCCACATCTTGAAGGGGGGATTCCTATACTGGATCAATCTTTGGAATCTTCTTCTGAAGCACTCTCTCCCCCACATGAAGCTACAACCACGGATGACACTTTGAGTGACGTGAATGAAAAAATTGGGAGACTATAATGTCTCTCCACTTAACCATAAATTTTTTTATTTTTTATTTTTTATATGTCTAGCCCTTTAATATTGTGTGCCACTATGTATTTCCCATATACTATTATTTGTTTTAAATATGGGTTTATAGTTTGAAATTTTGTGACACATCTCACTCTTATTGAATTCTTTTATAATAATATTCACTATAACTCAGGGTGATTATCTTACTAACCCTTACATTATACTTATAGTGCATTTATTTACCTTAGAACATAATATACATTTACTATACTTCGAATTTCCATATTATAATACCTTAATGTAATGGGTGTGAGAACATGTTTATATATATATCAACGAATCCCATCTTAAATTCGAATATGGATAACCCTTGGTTATAACGATGGTTTAATATATTTTTTTCTTGTGTAGCACGTATACCAACTCATTGTACTTGTCCATTGTTACAACCCAACGAAGACGTCTATACTCATTCGGTTTGTGAATATAATGGTTAGGGTTTTAAGAATTACAATGATCTCGAGGCCAGTATACGCCTGCCTATCATTTATTCACTTTTTAAACGTTATGTCGTTTCATTGGTACTCCACAATTTCTCGTTTACTGTTGCGATGTGTCTCGGCCAAGTTATCATTTATGAAAGTCGATTTATGTGTCATTATGTATTAATATTCGTATGGTGGTTGATTTGATGCGTATTGTGGTATTAATTCGAAAATATCAGTTTTTGTATTGTGGAGATTTCCATGTTTTTTGAGGCACTTTTCGATTGATATTGAATTGGTTTGGGCATCGCTCTCCACGTGGACGGTGGAGATAAGCGATGAACTAGGGTTTTGGATCGGTATATTACACCATTCCTCCACTCTACAGTTTCATTTGTCAGCTGTAATTTTTATCAGAGGACGTCGAGTTTTCTCTATTCTTTTGCGTTTCTCTTCATCGACCAGGAGTGTCATTACCCCATCTTGTATGCACACTATCGTGCCGAATGCTCATCATTCCAGGTAACCACTAAAACGTTAAAATCGATTTTGAATCTGGCTTATTCGATTGTCTTTCTATTCATGTTCTGTAGCATTCATATTCTTAACACATTTTTTTCCAAGATTCGTTTCATTTGCTATGTTCTCCAGATTTCATTACTACGAGCAATTTCCTTTCGTAGTTTTTGTGGGAGTCACCATAGATAGTATGGGTCTTCATTTCCGATTAATTCAAAACACATATATTTTATTATGGGTTGGCATTTAGAGTCTGATGGTTGTTTCATTTCATTTCTATGGTAAAGATGGCATAGAACGTTCAAGCTTTGCTTCCAAAATAAATATTATATGAGTCCAGGTGCATACGTTTTGACTCGTCTTGCATCGCCATTGCTAAACATAGCTCTCGATTTCACTGAACCCGGTACTCTTATCGTGCTTGATAGGTCAAGTATTGTAAACGGCCTTATTCTCGCCAACGACTCATGGCTATCTCGGAGGTAACCTCTCTGGATATACGCAGAGATTTGTTTTTTTGTATTATTAAGTTAAAATCTATAAGATTCTTGTTCATATAATTATTCAAGTTTGTTTTTCTTGCTCAGGATCTCCCATCGTCCAGTGTTTTTACCCATACGATCCAGGTAATGCACAGTTGGAAGCCATTTTATCATTTATTAAGTCTGTCTATTCGTTTCCTTTTTACAATTCATGGTATAATGGTTTCTTCATTTTTCCAATGCCTAGGTAACGTATGAGTTGTTTTAAACTCTAATCTAGCGAGATTTTGTTGCAAAACTATTCGAAGCTTTAGGTAGGTGATCTGATGCATATTTTACTTCGATTCATCAGGTCCTAGCTTCGCTTGAATTCCTTAGAGAGGGTTTCGACATCTTGCCCTCTTATACCTCTCGGACCAGGCTCATGCTTCAGTCAATTTTCACAACTATTGTTATTGTATTATTATGACATTTGTAGTCGTAAGACCACGAACTCATGGACCGTGCCACAGTTTTAAACATAATATATATAATTTTTTTTTCATATGATACGATTTGGATTAATTATAATTTTTGGCGAATTAGCTTCCGAGGTTAGTTACCAGAAGGTCCTTCGTAGCTAATTTATACTTTTATCAGTAATTAGATGATGCTTATCTACAATATATTTCCCAGTTCTACTTTTCATTAGTAGGTTTTCTCTAATTCTGTACTTGTGTAATTTGACAGAAAGATTCCTTTATTATAGTTGTCCATAATAAATTTCAGTTAACAAATAATTTGTTTTATTAATATGATAGGAGTTAATCCTCTCCTACATGGAATATATCTCAAGTTTGCTGTTAATATTTGGACAGTTTATAAAAAAGTTTAGTTCTCCACCAGTAAATACATAGTCTTTATTCTATATGTATATTAGAGGTTATTTCTCATTTACTCGTATTCATATATAATTTTTCTTATGAAGTCCCATTGCTATTCGTGTATAAAAATTTAATACTATACCAAAAGAGAGATACTCCTGTGACTCACATGGTTAAAGTCAAATCTATTCGGTGATATACATATATTAGTGTAATTATGAGAAGTATTATTTTTACTGCTTGAAGGTGTCCATGTGGTTCTTGGCAAGGTCTTTCATCATTTACTATTTCCAGTAGACCATAACAGAGTATTTTTCTGATGTAATATATCTATTTCTCTCTCAACTATTCCACTATAGATTTCACTGATTACTATTTCATTTTAATTTTTCTATTTTATATTCCATAAATTGGGTCAATTAAGTTGAAAACTAAGAATGGAGTTTAACTTTCCAAACTCTATGTTTACTTACAAAACCTATTTTTTACCAGCCTTATGAACAATTCAACCTGTCATTGCTATTTTGTTAATTTCTTGTATACTGTGCAATTTTTATGTTCTGAAATATCTAGTGCAGGTAACTAAAATTATTTCCTTCTCAGTTCAGATTCTCCCTTTTTGCAGAAAGTTACCATATATGGTTATGCACTTCAGAATTTTATATCTGCAATGTCTATATAGTACTTAATGTCTATAAATTCTTCTAAGTTCATAGCTGGTTTATTATCTTATAAGTCTATTTTCCTATTTCATGCATAATTATTTTTATACTTTCACAGAAGCAGATTAAAGTTACAACTTTAATGGTTTATGGGAGTAGTATAAATCTCCAGATTTAAATCATTAGTAGGTTTAGAGATTCTGGATGATTTTCCCCATAATTCCTATTCCTACAACTATACAGAATTGAGAGGATTAGTTTCTTCTAAACAGTTCTGTTAAATTTAAGGAATAACAATCTCAAATTTTTGAATTAAAATAACATCTACAGTAATTAACCATATTGCACAATAACAGGTAATTTAACCATTCATAAAAATTGTGGACATACCACTTCTGCAAATGACCAACCTCCCAACCTTAGAGCTCTTCTGTCTCCAGAACTCACCCCCGAGTTGAGATCATCTCCTAGAACAGACCAACCTCAATCTGTTCTGGAGTAGCTTATTTAAGCTTATGCTCCCCAAAGCCTGTTTCTAATTCTGCGTCCAGAATTACAGGATTCTTTTATTCATGTTTGCCTAGGCTTCCCTTATTTAGGGACTTTTAAAGCTACTTTCTGCTTTTCCAGCTTTTTTACCTCTTCCCAACTACTCTCCACCTCATTGGGGAAATCTAGATTTTTCCTCAAAAATCTAAATTAGAAATAAATTTTTTCAAGGATTTTTGAAAGATTTTGGGGGTAAGTCTTAGCCTCTTTCCATACCTCATGGATTTGGCAAGTGATCTCAAAATTCTCATTTGGTCAATATGCACAGAAATATTTTATTTATTTTTCATAATTAAATAATTAATTATATCCACACCATACTTATCCATTGGGGTCCACTCCCCTTTGGATTGAAGTTCAAATGTCTAACTTGAAAAACATAAAACTAGGGGTGTTACAGAGACTAAATATTTATTCAACCCCATCTCAGTCAACTAAGAAGCCTAGGCCATCTCAGAAAGGTCCTCCAAAAGATATAACAAAGACACTTGAAAGTGTTTGTCCTGATGAGGTTGGAAATATAGGAACAAGAAGCTCAACTAGATAGAACTAAGGTGACGTAAACAATCTTGATTCACTAGTTGATATGGATGTTTCTTATGATTATGAACTGAATTTTTTTACAAATTTTGAACCAAATTCCTTCAAAGAATCCTCTTCTAATGATGAATGGAAAGAAGCGACGTAGAAATAATATGATGATTTTATAAATAACGGTAAATGGAAGCTGGTTGATCCTCCATTGGGAACCAAACCAATAGGCTACAAGTGGGTCTTCAAGAATAAGTATAAATAAAATTTCTCACTTGATAAGAAAAAATCCAGGATTATCACAAAAGATTTTGCACAGAAGGAAGGGGTCGATTATGAGGATATTTTTTCCCCCATAGAAAAATGGCCTACCATCTTAACACTCTTTGCCTTGGTAGCTCAGAATGGTTGGAAAGTACATAATATGGATGTTAAAACTGCTTTCTTTAATGGATATCTGAAAGAGAGTATTTTTATGTCCCAACTAGAAGGATTTTTTTGTGCAGGGTCAGGAACACAAGTATGCAAGCTTGGAAAATCCTTGTATGGCCTCAATCAAGCACTGCGAGCTTGGTACGAGAAATTTTCTGAGCATCTTCTCAAACTCTTCAAAAATTATGATCTTGATGATGCAACTTTGTTTTTCAAGAAAGTTGGAAAAACAGTTGTATATCTTGTGGTGTGTGTAGATGATTTTCTGATGATAGGGAACAATGAGAGCTACATTGCATCCATAAAGAAAGAATTGAGGAAAGGTTTTGAAATGACATATTTGGGCTATGTTCACTACTATCTTGGTATTGAAGTATCTCAACATATGAAGTTTATATTCCTCTCTCAGAAGAAGTACATTGGAGATCTATTGTACATGTTTAGAATGGCTGAGTGAAATCCTTTGACTACTCCAATGGAACAAAAATTAAAGCTCACTTCCACTGAAGGAAAATAATTTGAGGATGCAACGAAGTATAGAAAACTCGCAGGAATTCTCAACTACCCGACTACTACTAGACCAAAAATTTCATTTGTTGTTAGAATCCTCTTCAGGTTTATGCAAAAGACTTATGAGGGTCACTGGTCTACTGTAAAAAGAGTTTTAAAGTACTTAAAGGGAACCTAATACTTTGGATTCAAGCATACACAGGTGGATGAATTCAACTTGATTGGATACTCTAATTCAAATTTTGATGGAGGTAAAGAAACGAAAATATCTACTCCAGGTTATGTTATGAGTCTTAGATCAGGAATTATCTCCTGGAGGTCACATAAACAATCAATTCCGGAAAATTCCACAAGTGAGGCAGAATATGTGGTAGCAGTTGAAGCAACTAAGTAAATTGTGTGTCTCAGGAAAAATTTGGAAGATTTGCAGGAGAAACAAGTGCATTAAACTCCTCTTTTGATTGATAACACTTCTACAATAAAGTTGGCCAAGAACCCATAGTTCCATGATTGAACGAAGCACATAAATACAAAATACCATTTGATTTGACATCATGTTGAGGCCAAAACAATCCTCCTATGAGATTGTTCCACAAATGAGCAGATTGCAGACATTTTCACCAAAGTGCTTAGAAGGGAAAAGTTTGAAAGATTCAGAATTATTCTTGGACTCACCAACATCCCTTCAGATTAAGGGGGAGAATTTTGAACACCTAATATTTGGGATTAGGAATCCTATGTAAATATTGTAAATAGAAAAATAAGAGAAGTTGGAAGAAAAAGAGACATTGGGAGATGAAAATCGATAGTCGCCCTCTCCTTGTATACAATCATATTCTATCTTAATGAAAAGGAAATAATTCATTCATGGAGTTACTCCTAGATTGACAAAAAATGGTCTCAATTTTTAGATTAGCATCAAGGGTGTGTGCACATGTTCCAAATACTACAACCCCAAAAACATTATTTGATGTCTCAAAATGGCTTTGAAAGGTTCCAGACCGAATTTTTCCAAATAAGGACCTACCACTAAAATGGGCATTGCATGCCAATTCCTCGAATTTTCCTACCTAGAAAGTACCAAGATCGACGATGAATCATATGATGATCCAATCAAGATCATTTCTCATGGTTTCTTTATATTCAATCATTTAATTTTCAACATAACATTGTCTTCATGACTCTTGGTTGAGAATGTGCTTATTATGGTTGGTTTTGATAGTTGAATATGTTAATGATGTTATTGCATATTGTAACATTACCTTCATTTGATAGAGGGGAATTCGAAAGGAAATTTTCTTTTCATGCAAGATTTGGCAAGTAGGAAATGTCATATGCGCAATATAGTTATATTAGCATCCTTGCTCACTCATTGGTTGATATTTTATATTTGAAAAACAAAGGGCTATAATTTAATTTATAATATCTATGTGCAAGATATTTGTGGACTAATACCATGTTTAGCGGGAACATTAAATCACTTTTGTATTAAGTGGTGATGACTTGAGATGCTACTAGATATAAAATGGTATAAATTGTAAAGTTAAATCCTTATTAATTATGAAATTTGCACTAAAGTAGAATTCATTAATGATAGCAAGGATCATAAACAATATCCACTTGGTGACTCACATGCAAATATTGCAAAAAAAACATTAAAAACATTGACCTCTTCCTAATCATATATCTACATCCAATTATGGGATCCATCTCTACCTTGGCTTCATAGGAATTTCCTTAGCTTACTTTGCATTCCCATTTGTTTTCTCAGTGATTTATTGGAGTTTGATCCACTTGCAAGTAGTGTTGGAGACCAAGATTTGGCCCAAACCTATCTTCATTATTATGATAGAGGGAAAATATCCTATGGCCATTGTTTGGTATTTGGAAGCTTGGTTTTTTTGGCTTAATTTTTCCATCTTATGCTCATTAAGCAAGACTCTTTCTCATACAATAAGGGGTCAAGCATTACAACAAACCAAACAATTTCACACTTTCTTAGTGAATATTCATGGCCTTAAAAGAGACAATTTTGTTCCACATTTTGGCATGTGTTTTGGAGTTAGAAAAGATTAAAAACTCATCAAGGATATAGTACATCGAAAGCAAGAAAAGAGGAAAAGGTAATTTATTTATAAGGAATGAACCCAAATTTTTCTTAGTTATCTATAATGTTTACATGGTGATATTGGAACTATAACTATGTTTTCTTCCCTTATCCATTTAGTTACCCACTTTCCTTTCCATTGCTTCCTTCCATGTTATATACTCATCCTCAATTTTTACAATTCCCTTCTCAATGATTTGAGTAGATGAGAAGTAGAGGTCAAGAATTTCTTTTCTTTTATATATTATATTGGTAATGATAGTTACATTTGGAACTTACTTTCCTGAAACCACTATTGGGAAGGTCAGATTAATAATCAATGCATGCACAAAACCCATGAAGCTAAAAAATGACCTCATTCTTGGTGATTAACAAGTTATAATGTGTATGTCCTATGGGGTCAAAAACACATATTTTGGACTATATTGGATAATTAGAAGAAGCTTGAATTCCCTTTCCATATTTTTATTTCCCTTCATTTCCTATAAACCCATACATTTGTTTCCCACCCTACCAGAAGGGCATTCTTTGGAGCATTTTTTGACCTAGGTGTGAATGGTTCGACATGTGTGTTCAATGTTTCTTTCAAAAAACATTAAAAGAACATGATGTAGAATTTCATATTCATATAGTTATATGTATAACATGGTGGAAAATTTCCCTTGATGGTAGAATTGAGGGCTATGATGATCAAGCATTATTGTTGATCATAGTTTTACAACACATCTAATTTGTATTGAAAATAATATATGGAAGCCTCCTAAAATATTTTAAGACTTAGGATATATATTATAGCTACCAAGATTTGGTTTTAGGAACTTATGCTATTACTAGGAAGTTTGTTCACAATCTTTGAATTCTATCAAGTGGTTGTAAAAAGATTCATTTAGCTGACCCTTTTGGGAATTTGCGAAAACCCAAATGATTTACATGAATGCATATTTTCATTAAGGTATAAATATGGTTAGTGATGGTAATGTTGTTCACAATACAAGTTTGATACATTCCCAACCTTTTTGAGACTACCATATAGCATATTTATATTTATATTTGAAGCATCTAGCTACTCTTGGAAGCCCATATTTGCATCAAGGAAATTTTTAGGGGCTAATATTCGCAGGTGGGCTAATTTTCCATGATTTTTCAAAAAAAAAGATTCGCCAATTTCCATATTTTTCTAAAATGATTCGCCCAAATTTTATAATACACCATTATTTTACCTTAAAAATCGCCAAAATATTATATTGACTAATATAAAATCATTGGAAATATAAATATTTCTACAAAAATATCACCAATTTTTTTACAATTTGCATATTAGGGACTAGTAATATTCGCCAAGGTTTATAAAATTTAAGATAAAATTGCATCCTTAAAATTTTCCCTGATTTGCATATTTAGGTTATGTTCATGGTACTTTGATGCATGAAAAATTGTTGAGAAACACATTTAGCATATGTATATTATTGTTCATGTTATTTGGAACAAACACTCAATGTAAAAGAAAACTTAGTGTGATATGTTCTTCATGTTAGCATAAGTGGTGAGAGTTATTCTAAGATTGAGTGACTCTCATTGCTTTATTACAAACTATAGGTTGAAGCTAGTATGTTGTTGTAGATTTATAATGACATTATACTTGTAAGAAATATTTATAACTTGGGGAATTATCCATGCCTATGATGTAAAACACATTTTTTACATTGAGTTTTAAAATTAAGTGGAGGTGTATGTTGGTAGTAACAGTTATACACTCATGCATGGCACTGGTAGTATATACCAATGATATAATATGATTTCTTCAAAGGTTTGAAACCTAAAACTAACAAATGTTGAGGAACTATATATATATGTGTTTGTGCGTGTGTGTGTGTGTGTGTGTGTGTGTGTTGTGTCTTTTTACAATTCCATCATTCAAACATGTGTCGATGGTGTCATAGAAGAGTATGCATTATTTAGTCATATTAAGTATGATGTTTCCCTTAGAGTCCCTTTTCATTTTTCTCATTTTTTTCCATCATGTTGTTTTGAATCTTTTTTTTCCAAAGGAAAAATCGAACTTTTATTAAGGAAATTAAAAGTCACATTTGTAGATGCTTAAAACATTCCTCTAAACTAAGGTTCACATGCTGTAAAAAAAACAACACCTCTATGAGAGTAAGAACAAAATCCCCAAAGGAATTATGTTTAAACCCATTCATCATTGCAATATCAAAATGATAATCATAGAAGGGCCTCCCCAAGATAGGAGAAAACAACCCCCTAAAACAAAAATAATTGTTTATACATAGCAGTTCATAATGAAATAGTCCAAAAATCCACATAGTGTACTAGAAATAAAACAGTACCAAGTTCAAAACAAAATATATCAACAAGAAAATATATTGTAAACATAAAACTAGATCACTGAAAAAAAAATAGGGGCCAAATCATCTGATGTAAGGTGGTTGATCCAACACATGGATTTGCCCATGTTCTGTTTTTGTTACTCTCCAAGTGCCTAGATCCTATTGCAAACCCTCCTTAGAAAGAAGATCTGTTGTGGTGTTCCGTTCCCTATATACGTGGAAAATAGATATAGAATAAAAAAACATTTTAATCTGTAAAATATCTTCAATTACTGGAATCAAAGTGTGATTTTGACACCCCTGACACTCAATAAACCAGTAAATAAAATTTAAATAATCTCCAAATATTTGCACAGAATCAATTCCTAATTCCCTGATCCAACATAACATAAGTTTCAAATAATGGAGTGCTACATAGTTGTTTGTTCCCACTCGAAGACCTAATGAAGCTTTCAGAAACCAGTGATCATTAAGATATAAAACCAACCCCACACCACATCTGTTTTGTGCATCTGATGCATCGTCAAAATAGGCACAAGGGATAAGTGGGTTAATCCATTCCTCCTTGATGATTCGAGGATTTTGAGAAGTTTTTGAAAAAGGGAGAAGAGCATAAATTGACACACATTCAACTACAATTAGGTACGATGACAAGGGAGCATCCCTAAATATACCCTTATTCATTTCTAGCCAAATACCCCAAGAAATTATGGGTGGAATATTTTTCAAACTGTCATCATGAGGCGATTGCCACTAGGAATTCCAGGCATCCATGATTGATGGCCCACTCTAGTCCTGCTTGATTCCCATTAGAGTCAAAGAATTCTCCCAGACTTTGGAAGTGAAAGGAAAATTTAAGAAAACATGACTTATAAATTCTTCCAAATTTTTGCAGAGGATACACGAACCCATACCACACTTGTTTCTTCTCTCACGATTGTCCCAAGTTGGCACTTTGTTCCTAAGGATTCATCAAAAGAAAAACCTTGATTTTATTGGGAACTTCAGTTTCCACAAAAATTCTTGTCCCCCCTGTAATATCCTATCAATATGATAAGCATAGCCATATTTGGAGAGTAATTTTCATTGGGGGCATGGACCCAACGAATCTCATTTGTACGGTCCCTTAATCTGAAATTTGAATGATGCAGATCGCTGATATATGACTACCATGAACCTCCTACAGAAGTTGTAATTAGAGAACTTCAACATATTTCCATCCTTGTTGCCAAAATGTTTTTGAATTTGGATTTGATATCTGATTAAGAAAAATAATTCCATGATTGTTGAGGAAACCCATAATCTCCCTTGGGAGGGCAAAGGCTTTGGTGAAATGCACCCATGGATCATCCCCTACTCTGAATTTTTCTCAGTTCCCGACCAACCATGCAAGACCTTATTCGATTATACCAAACGATTCCATAGTATCCTTACATATTGAAGAAGCACTAGATGGTTTTTTGTTAGTTCTACGAATCCACTTCTCCAATGGTTCATGATCAATGTATTTACTTTTGACTACCTCAGTCCACAAATTTTCCATTGATAGCATACGCTACCCTAATTTTACAGCCAGTGAAGATGAAAAGATAGGGAGATCCTTTATACCCCACCACCCCCCCCCGCCCCCCCAAGACTTTGGAATTTCTATTTTGTCCCATGTGACCCAAGGAAGGACTCCTTCCTCTTTTGATCCATCCCACAGGAAACATCCACACAATTTTATGATATGTGCTAAGATTCCTTTAAGGACCCAAGTGAGTGCTATCCAATATATTGGAATATAAATTATAACTAATTTGGTTAACACCATCCAAACAACCCTCTGTTAGTTTCTCATAGCACCAAATGTGTTCTAGCCTCGATATTTTGCAAAGAGCTTAGAGTACATGAGTACTCCAAAACCCATAAATCGTTTCTGGAAATTCCTTCTAGAGATGACTTAATTAAAATAATTAATCAGTTTTTAATATTTCCTAAGTATAAACTTATGAAATATGATTAATTAAAATGTATTAATTAAGTCAAATGTGAATCTTCTAGGAAAAAACATGGATTGAGTCTTAGCTAATATTAGGCATCGATTAAGTTTTAATCGTGGTCGTTGATGTATCAATGAGAGATTATAAGAAGGAACTCGATGTGACTTGGAGGACACCCCTGTAGAGATCGAATTCACTGGAAGATAGATTTCCTGAGTAGCAGCATTGAGTTGATGGAGAGAGAGCTAGTGATCTCGTTGCAGTGAGAGAGGGGTAGAGATAGTAAGGCCGAAGGAAGTTTTCCTAGATCCAGTGAGTGCACAACAGAGAGGCGGTGAGTGACACATAGAGGCAGTGTTGAGGCCATGAGGAGGTAGCGCAATGCTTCAGAGGAGATCTATATTTTTGCTGGGAGGCAAAGGTGATTCAATGACAGAATTCAGAGAGAGTTTCTGGAGGCTAGGAGGGTCCAGTTTCCACAAAACAACTGATTAGTTAGTGAGGGAGACGTTTTCCTAGCTGTGTGGACGTAGTACTGCGTAGGCTGATGCAATGACTGCGAAGAGGTAGCAGAGTAGCTCATCTTGAGCCAAGGTCAGTGCCAGATCACCAATGGGAGTGATATTTTTCTCAGTACACTCATTTGTCATTTTTTCTCTGTACGGTTTGGTAGATATTAAAGCAACCATAGATTTGTACTCATATTTACCACTGCATAATATACAAACCCTCAACTGTTGCACTGGTTTTCTCGCATTAGGTTTTTCCGAGGACTTTTTCTAAAAATAATAATGTTATTTATGTGTGTGTGTGTGCATCTATTTTTCCAGCACTATTTTCTTTCGTGGTATTTTTTATTTGTGAAATTTGTAGTGTACATGTTTCAATATTTACCGTAGAACACATTAAATAATTTGTTCAGTTATTTAACAAATAGAAGAAACATAATGAGTTGTTGTAGTAGGATTCCAATTTGTGGAATTTTCACATGGTATCAGAGTGAAGTTGAAGAAAAAGAGTTCAGTGGAGAAAGAATGAGGGAGAATCAAAGCACTACGTAGGCAGCTGCTCAAAACCCCAGGGATCTATGGAGTCCATTAGCCAGGAGGAAATTTTTTGAGGAAAAAATAGTTCTCTAAGTGAGTCGACAGAGAATAAATTTTCCAAATCAAATATTTTCAAAGGAAGAAGGAGCAACAAACTTTTCTTGCAGAGAATATCTTCAATTGGGATGCAGTTATTTTGCAGCAGTTTGCTGGTGTAGAATAGCATCAGAAGGAAAGAAGAGCACACTGTTTGGTCAATTTAGTGTGTCCTAAATTGCTACATTAATTTATCAATCTGGGATTCGTAAGCTGATGAAGTGTGGCGCACTATATGTGCAAGATAACCTATTTCTTATCTTTTTGTCATTTTTAGTTTTGTAATGTAAGATGGAAATTCTAAAATAAAAACAAGTATGGTTATGATTGTTCAAAGCAATGATATCCTTTATAATGATTTACCAACTTGAAACTTCAAAAGGAATTTGAAACATACAATGACAAAACTTGAAAGGAAATGAAAATGTGCTGCTAACCTAGTAAATCAAAACAATGAACTATTGAGCATGAAAACCAAACTATCCTTGCTGCTGTTTAAACACAAAAGAAACTATGCTTAAAGAAATCCAAGAATTGCAACAAAGTAAATCTAAATCAAATTACATCAATTTATATTCTGATCCCTCGCCATTAGTCTAGCTATGGCTTTCGGAGGTAACCATAAACAACTTGAGCAATCTGATATCTAATTTGCAGAAAAAGAAACTAATATCAAACTACACACTCATACTTCAATCCCTCACCATCAGTCCAACTGTGGCTTTCGAAGGTAACTGAAAATGACATGAGCAATTTAATATATCTAACTTGCAGAAAGTAAACTAATATCAAACTACACACTCATACTTCAATCCCTCACCATCAGTCCAGCTGTGGCTTTCGGAGGTAACTAAAAATGACATGAGCAATTTAATATGTCTAAATCTAACTACTGAAACAAATGTGCAAGACTGAAATAAACAAAGCAGTACTGAAATTAAACATGAACTAAGAAAAATAAATTAGCAGCAGAACAATATTGATTCCATGTCATTAGTCAAAAGATATGTAAATTCCCGGGCTTCCTATTTGTAATCTGAAACAAGAACATTGATCAGTTAACATAAAACATGAAATATTATGGACAGAAGTAAAGTGTAAAGCATGAAAGATTATAAATAGAGATGAAGCATAAATACCATGAAAGATGCAATGTATAAACACATGAATGACTTATGGCACAATGAGCTTAAAGAAATAAAACAAGAACTATACAATAATGCACAAAACCTCAGCGTGTGCAGGGGCCCTCTGCACCAACCTTGGCAACAGCCTTCAAATACGAATTACGCTTGGAAACAGAGTCTTTTTATATATTAAAATGCATTCATAACAGAGAGGTGATATTACGGCACAGTGGAAACGTAATTACATTACAGAGCTATCTGGAGGCTAATGGAGACTAATCTAATATGCGTATGCAAACGTGTTATTTATAACAAAGGTAATATAACTAATTCCCTAAAGTTTATGCTGATGGAGACACGTAAATCATCACGTCCAGGGATCCAGCATCATGGCCGCAGTGAGGAGTAAATCTATGAGGAGTGGATGTTGGATTCGGCTTATGGAGCTGTGTACAGATGTTGATGTGTCTCCCGTAAGTTAGAAACGGTCATGCAAATCCTCACGTGATGAGAAACAAAGTCCTGTCACCGTGGGATTCTACGGTTGACTTCCACTTGGCCACCTTTGACCACAGCCTCCTTAAGTGAATTTTCTCGAGCCAATAGGACACGATTCATGTCCACATAATTTCTGACTTGCCCATGTGGCTCGTTTTACCTGAAGACACCTGCAACATAGAATTTCACAAAATGGCCGCGGAAAGTTGCAGCAGCTGTGGAAAGTGGCAAGATTCCGCAGCTAAATGAGAAAAAATATAAATCAAACAACAGACACAAAATATAGTTAAAAACCATTTTAGATGCTCTTTTGCAATTAATATACAATGATATTGACAACTTGGAAGGTTTAGGTGAATGAAAAAGGTCTAGGAAGATGTATAAGAAAGATGCATATTTGAGACTCAACATACCCCCACTGTGAAGGTGTTGCATGTCCTCATGCAACCAAAATTTTGATAATCCTTCTTCAGTTCATATGCCTTGACACTTCAGCCAGTACATCCAATTCTCTCCTCCTCTTCCTTGGTGCTGCTAACATCCTGGGTTTCTTCATTAAACATCTGAATTTGATATTAACCAGTGCTCTGTTTAACTTCTGGCATTTCTTTTTCAATTTCTTGTTCTTCTTCTGCCATATTCCCAGATGTAGCATGGTATTATCATGAATGATTTTGTCTAATTTGCTTTGTTCCTTCAATGCCTCATTTTCATTTTTAATGTGTTTATTTAGAAGCTCTAGCTCAAAGACTTCCTGTTTCAGTGATTGGACTAGATCATTTTGTACTATGTGAGGCTGAATGGACGAAGTACTGGGACCTGTAGCCGTTTTTTCTAAAGATTATATATAATCATATACTTCTTGCTGCTTGGGGTCTATATTAGGTGTCATTTTTATTGGGCTGTCCCCAAAATGCAGTGAAGGAGTGTTGTCTTCAAAATATGGCTGAGAAGGGCTCACATTAACATCTGGCTGAGAATGGGATGGACTATGTTCAATGTCTGACTGAGAATGAAATGAACCAGGTTCACTAACTGACTGAGAGTGAGATGGACTATGGTCATCTGGGGACTGTTCAGATGTTTCTTCTCCCAAATCGATAAAATGAGGTCCTTTCATTTGCGTTTTCCTTAACTTCCCCTTAAGCCTGGAACTTCTTCTCACACGCTGTGGACCACTATATTTTTGCTTTTGTTTCCCTTTTTCTTTCTTCTTGGTTATAGATAACTGTTCTTGAAGATGAACCAATCTCTCAGATAACACTTGATGATCTTCTTCTTCGGAAGAAGGGGTTTGATGTATAGCCTCAATACTTTTTCTCTCTTTTGATGTTATTGGCTTTTTACCCTTGGTTTCTCTCTTCTTCCTTTTTGACAGTCTCTCTTCCCTACTAGTGCTTTCAATTGTAGTAGTAGGAGTACTTTGAGTTTCATCATTTGTTCTTTTTTTCCTACTCCTTCTTGATGTGCTACCTTCAGAAATTTCTTGAGTTTCCTCGAAGAAATTTCTAATCAAAAATTGTTCCCATGTGTCCTTCTTCTCCTTTAACTCTTTTTCAATCAAAATTTTTACAAGACCATGGTGATATAGATGTGGTTCTACATCCCCTAAATTTTTCTGAACAGTCACAGACATCTTCTTCAAACTATTTAATAGAAAATATGGGAGATTGAGAGTTTGATTATCTAAAAAAATTCATCAGCAATCTGGTATGGTACATATACATGGACCCAAAACGGCCTTCACAGGTGATGAATTTTTGAACAACTAGCAGCAAAGTAGCCCATTCCTCTTTCAAAGCATGAACAAGAATTCCTCTTTTAAAAATAGTTATGTCCATACCTGGGTTATGTAGAATTACTCTCCAAGCTTCATCACTAATGCTTTTGTTCTTAAACCATCGTTCACCCTCTTGAAAAAGTTCTGTGGCAGTTGCTATAGATGCTTCATTCACCGTGAACTTAAGGTCTCCAATCTCTACCTCCAGGCCATTGAACGACCTTGCAAAAGATTTTGTCACTTCTTTATGGTAGCCTCTAAACTTTTGGATAAACCGCAGCCACTTTGCCTTCTTCAATATATCCCTGACTTGCGAATATCCTTCCATGAATTTAGGTCATTCTGGTTCTACTCTTAACAATTTACCCATCCTTCTTTCTGCTTTTTAAAAACTTGCCTGCGTGAGGAGGGTTCAATGGAAGTAGCACGGCTGAATGAACAGAAATGAGTACGATGACTGTAGGTAGATATCAGAGAGTGGGTATATAGACTGTAGCGTAATAGAGAACGAAATGGAGAGAAGCGGAATAGAGAAGGGTTACATGAGCATGGCAAAAATGCGGCTGTGAGATTAATAGAACAATAGGAGAAGTATAACACATCCAGCAGTGTTTTAAAATTTGGTGGCTGCAAAATAAATGTAAGCACGTTTAAACAACGGCTATGGATTTTATGCAGCTAAAAGAAGCCGTAGTCAAATCAACTACGTCTCATTGTCACAGGTGGAATATCGGAGTATGAGTGAAGATCAGAGGTTTAATTATGGAACCGTTTGAGAATGAATGTGGGAGGATCATATGGAGATCGTGAAAGGGTTACAGAGTTTGTCAATATAATCATTGCACATAATGGATGGAGCTTATGGTTTAGAACTATATAAAAATGTGTTTTAAATGCCATTTGAAATGAATTTTTACTCATACCTTAGAATCTTTGCCTTTTTCCTTGGTCTTCAATTAGTTGCTCCTCATTGATATCTTGAATGCTCCATGCCTTCATTTTTGGTCCTCATACCTGCATTTTATTTCATGATTATGGAAATAACATCTGGCTGTACATTCTTTTGAAAACAGAGTGGTAGCTGCAGAATCTGCTTCTGGCTGCAGAAACTGGTGTCATCTGCGGAAACAGATGTCAGCTGCAGAAACTGACACAACTATTATTTGGGTGAATGGAGATGAATGGATGACAAATGACTAAATGGAAATGGTCATGAAAGAGAATTTTATTAGTAAAATGGAATGAAAAATGAAGTGAAATGGAATGAAGTGGAGTGAAACTTGGAATCAAATAACAATGCCCGATCTCCTTCTTGAAACTTCTTCTCTTTGATGTACTTGTCATGCCATTTAGTTCTTTGATATTGAACTAGATCAGTTCTTAAAATTGCTTCTTGTCTGATCTCATCTAGCTCATTCAACTGCTCCATTCTATGCTTTTGGGCTTCTGATAAGTCCATCCCCAACTGAACTGTTATCTTGAAGGTCTTGACTTGGAACTCAATGGGGAGCAAGACTTCTTTCCCATAAACAAGTTCATAGGGAGAATGTCCTGTTGTATTTCTCCATGTAGTTATGTAGGCCCACAAGGCTTCAGGAAGCCTTTCTGCCCAATCTCTTCTATGTAGATGAACAGTTTTGGTGATGATACTTTCAAGAACTTTGTTTGTAGACTTCACTTGACCATTTTCTTGCGGATGGTAAGGAGTAGATCTTCTGTGCTTGATTTTGTATTCTTCCATCAACTTCTCCACCAAGTTGGATGTGAATTGGCTTCCCTGATCTGTCACAATTTCTCTTGGAACACCAAAGCGAGTAAAAATATCCTCATAAAGAAAATGAACAACTGAATTTTCGGTAGCAGATACTAATGCTTTGGCTTCTACCCATTTAGTAACATAATCAGTACAAACCAATATATACTTCTTTTGCTTGGATGGTGGATTAATAGGTCCAATGAAATCTAAAGCCCATTTTTCAAAGGGTTCAATGAGTACCTGTGTTTGCGATGGCATTTCATTTGAAAGGGTAGGTTTCCCTACTCTTTGGCAGCTGTCACACCTTTTGACATATTGTTTTGCATCTTTGAAGAGGGAAGGCCAATAAGATCCTAAAGAGAGGATTTTATAGGCCATCCTTTTGTCTGCAAAGTGTCCGCCGCATGGTTCATCATGACATGCCTTAAGAATATCAGGCATTTCATCTTCCCTGACACATCTTCTGATCACAAGATCTGGCCCTGTTTTAAACAATTCGTTAGAAATCCATGAATATTTTGAACTCTTCTGAATAATTTTTCGTTTTTCACTTGGAAATAAATGTGAAGGCAGTTTCCCTGTAACCAAATAGTTAGCAATATCTGCATACCAAGGAGTCTTAATAGTTACTGCAAACAAGTATTCATCAGGAAACTTATCCTCTACGGGAGAATCTTCTTTAGTATTCTGAATCCTAGACAAGAAATCAGCTACTGTATTTTGTTTTCCTGGTCTATCCAACACAGTAATATTGAATTCTTGCAAAAGTAAGAGCCATCTTGTCACTCTGCCATTAGTAACAGGTTTGTTCATTAAATATCTAATTGCAGAATGGTTAGTATGAATAAAATTTTCATAGCCTGTTATGTAATTTCTAAACTTATTAATCGCATGAACAACAGCTAAAAACTCTTTTTCAGTCACAGTATAGTTTAACTCTGTGGGAGTCAAATTTTTACTGGTATAATAAATGGCATAAGGAACTAAATCTTTTTGACCCAACACAGCTCCTAGAGCTATATCTGAAGCATCCGTAGAAATATGGAAAGGGAGTTTCCAATTTGGTCCTCTCAAAATAGGTGCTTCAGATATTCTTGTTTTCAAAGTTTCAAAGGCTGATTGACAATTAGGATCCCATTTAAATTCACAGTCTTTTGTAAGCAATTTGAAGAGTGGAGATGCTATTTTAGTGAAGTTTTCTATAAATCTTCTATAGTAACCAGTAAATCCTAGAAAACTTCTAACATCTCTTTGACAATTTGGAATAGGCAACTTGGATATGACTTCAACTTTTGATCTATCAACCTTAATCCCATCTCTTGAAATATGATGTCCTAAAACAATCCCTTCAATAAACATCATAAAGCATTTTTCATGGCTTAATGAAAGGTTTGTTTCTTTACATCTTATAAGAACTTTTTTCAAATTTTCTAATGCCTCTTCAAATGAATTACCATAAACTGTAAAATCATCCATATAAACCTCTACACAATCATGGATTAGATCAGAAAAAATTCCTAGTACTGCTCTTTGGAATGTTGCGGGTGCATTGCATAACCCAAAAGGAAGCACTCGATAGGAAAAAGTCCCTCATGGACAAGTAAATGTGGTCTTATCTTGATCCTCAGGTGCTACCTGAATTTGATTATAGCCACTAAAACCATCCAAAAATAAAAAGTACTTTTTGCCTGCTAATGTATCTAATACCTGATCGATAAAGGGCAAAGGAAAGTGATCCTTCAAAGTTGCTTTGTTCAATTCCCTGTAATCAATGCATACCCTCCATTTACCATTCTTTTTAGGTACTATAACCAAAGGAGAAACCCATCGGCTATATGAAATTGGATAAATGAAGTTTACATTGAGAAGTTTTTGGAGCTCTTCTTTCACTATCTCCCTAAGATTTGGATTCATCCTTCTTTGAGGTTGTCTAATTGGTCTACTGTTTTCCTCAATATAGATATGATGGATGCAAGTCTTAGGATCAATACCTTTCATGTCAGTATACTCCCATGCAAATGCGGTAGAATGTTTTTGCAAGATTTTGGTTAGCTCTTCTTGTTGTGACTTTTCCAAATGTTTGTTGATATTCAATGTTTTTCCTGGAAAAATCTCAATGGTAGAACTACCAAAATCTTCCATAGAGTAAAGAGACATTTGTCTTGATGATAAATATTCTATGTCAGATTCCAAGTGAAATTGTGTGGGGTCATATTCTGAAGATGTCTCAAAATTTTTTAATGTGTTCAGAATTTGACTATCCTCACTGATTTCAGAAATGGTAAAAACAGGTTGTATAATGTCCTCATCATTGACCCATTCATTGTCTCCTACTTCTGTAATTGCTTTTGCTGGAGGATACAAATTGAATTTCTTTGTCGAATTACCATTAGAAATGTACATATCCCCAGATCTACAACTAATAAAAGCATCATCTGTGGCTAGCCAAGGTCTTCCTAAGATAAGTGGGTTCCCTCCTAAATTACTCTTGGGAGTCAAAATCATAAAATCTACTGGATATTCCCAAGAATCTAAGGAGACTGAAATATCTTCTAATACACCATCTGGTTTAATAATTGATCGATCTGCAAGTTGCAGTAAAGTAGGTGTAAAAAGAAGGTTAGGAAGTTTTAGTTGGTCCATAGTCTGTCTACTCATAATGTTGATAGCGGCCCCTAAGTCAATCAATGTGTTTGGAATTTCTATCCCATTTATATGTGTCTTGACAATTGGACTTCCTGGATCTACATACTTCTGCATGGTAATTTTTTCCATCATAATATCTGCAATCTTTCCTACCAGGTGGATTCTTCTTGTGTCTTTTAGTTTCCTTCCTGGTCTTTTGAAACTCAACTCCTTTATTGTTTTTGCTAGAATAGGAATCTCTTGAATGGCTTGTAGCAAGGGAATCTTGATACAAACATTCTTCAATTCATCTAGAAAGTCATAGTTAGGCAACAAGATTTGTTTTTCCACCCCCTTATCAATTTGTAGTCTTTCAGGAAAAGGAGGTGTAGATGAAGATGCGGGTTGCTCAACTATAGGAGTTGTGGGTGTCAACTTTTCTTTTTCTTTTTGAATATTTGAATTTTGAAGAGATTCTTCCTCAGAACCCTTATTGACTTGAAGAGAATCCTCCTCAGAGGTATCTTGCTCTTGGATATCTATAGAAGGTTTTTCTAAAACTCTACCAGATCTGAGTTGTACATCGTTGAGAGGAACAATCATATAGGTAGAAAATTGTTGTCCTTCTACCATGTAAGTATTCTGAGGATTTTTATTGTTAGGATTTGGCAATGGCTGAGCTGGAAGTTGATTTTTCTTTTGTTGGTATGGGAGCATGAGTTGAGGATTTGGATTTTTTTGAGAAGGTTGTTGTTGTGGAAATGGCAATGAAAGTTGTGGATTTGGGTTTGGAAGTTGTGGTGCTTGTTGATTTTGAAAAGATGGAGGATATTGATAAAATTGAGCAAATCTCCCATAAGGATTTTGCATCCCTTGTACCCATGGCTGATATGGATTTTGATGTTGGGGCCAAGGTTGTTGCCAAGGATTCCAATTTGGTGGGGTTTGAAGATTCATAGGTTTGTTAAACCCTTGAGTTTGTTGTCCCTGCCAAGGTCTTCTTGCAACAAAACAGAGAGATTCTACTGAATTTGGGTCTTCTTGAAAAATAGCTTTGAGTCCAGGAATTGAAGGACAATCCTTGATCTCATGATTCTCTGAGCAAATCATACATGTTTCTACAACTTTTGCATCCAAGGGACATTCCCTTAAAGCACGTTTCTTCCTACATTTCGGACAAAAGATGGCTAAAGCATCTGTTTCTGCTTTCTGCTTGTTTTGGATTTTAAGGGTGTCTAGTTGTTCACTAAGGCTCCCTAAGATATCGGTTTTGAACTCATCAAGCATATTACCAATCTCTGCCCTACTTACTGATCCAGTTGCAGATTTGTTAGCCCTAATAAGAGAAGGATCCCTAGGCCCTTTTCCTGTTTTAGATTTTCCCCTTGAGAGATGGACACATAATTCTGTTATGTCATGAAGTGGAAGTTGAGAAATGTCTCCTTTCCCCATCATGTTTAAAATATCTATCCATTCATCTCTAATGGCTTTTAATATGAGGGCTTTCAAGGTTTCATCATCTAAGTTGCTCATCTTTGCTCTTTTCAAGTTGTATTGAAATCTTTCAAGTAAGTCTTCCAAATTTTCATCTTCTTTTTTGCATCATTTTGAATACCTCATCCTTGTGATTGGTGGGCATACAATAGTCCAAGTATCTATCCAAAAATGTTTGTTTCATATCATTCCAAGTCCTAATAGATTGAGTGGCTAATCCCATGAACCATTTCAAAACAGCTCCCTTCAATGTTGAAGGAAACAGTTTGAGTTTTTGAGAGTCTTCCATATAGTCATAGGTTCGGCACACGACTTCAAACTCAAACATAAATGTTTTAGGATCCTCACTTCGCAATCCATAAAAGTTAGGGAATCTTGTTTATGCCTTGAAGAAGATGGAGTTGTAAAAATTGAACTCTTGGCTTTAGCTATAAACCTTCCCCTAGAATCTCTTGCTCTATGCATGTCATTTTTTTTTTTTTTTTTTTTTTTAAGTTGGGCTAATAATTCTCTTTCTGATCTTCCAGGTCACACTAGGTGCAAGAAGAGAGCATACTTAAGAAATTAATAAACCAATAACTCTCTTTTCTGATCCTACAGATCACACTAGGTGCAAGAGGAGAGCATACTTCAAGAAGTTATCAAGTTTTCCCTTCTTTTATTATTTTGTTTTTTTTTTAAAGAAATTGGCTACCTAGTTACACTTCCCCGGAAACGGCGCCAAAATGTTTGGTCAATTTAGTGTGTCCTAAATTGCTAGATTAATTTATCAATCCGGGATTCGTAAGCTGATGAAGTGTGGTGCACTATATGTGCAAGATAACCTATTTCTTATCTTTTTGTCGTTTTTAGTTTTCTAATGTAAGATGAAAATTTTAAAATAAAAACAAGTATGGTTATGATTGTTCAAGGCAATGATATCCTTTATAATGATTTACCAACTTGAAACTTCAAAAGGAATTTGAAACATACAATGACAAAACTTGAAAGGAAATGAAAATGTGCTGCTAACCTAGTAAATCAAAACAGTGAACTATTGAGCATGAAAACTAAACTATCCTTGCTGCTATCTAAACAAAAAAGAAACTATGCTTAAAGAAATCCAAGAATTGCAACAAAGTAGATCTAAATCAAATTACATCAATTTATATTCTGATCCCTCGCCATTAGTCCAGCTATGGCTTTCGGAGGTAACCATAAACAACTTGAGCAATCTGATATCTAATTTGCAGAAAAAGAAACTAATATCAAACTACACACTCATACTTCAATCCCTCACCATCAGTCCAACTGTGGCTTTCGGAGGTAACTGAAAATGACATGAACAATTTAATATATCTAACTTGCAGAAAGTAAACTAATATCAAACCACACACTCATACTTCAATCCCTCACCATCAGTCCAGCTGTGGCTTTCGGAGGTAACTGAAAATGACATGAGCAATTTAATATGTCTAAATCTAACTACTAAAACAAATGTGCAAGACTGAAATAAACAAAGCAGTACTGAAATTAAACATGAACTAAGAAAAATAAATTAGCAGTAGAACAATATTGATTCCATGTCATTAGTCAAAAGATATGCAAATGCCTGGGCTTCCTATTTGTAATCTGAAACAAGAACACTGATCAGTTAACATAAAACATGAAAGATTATGGACAGAAGTAAAGTGTAAAGCATGAAAGATTATAAACAAAGATGAAGCATAAATACCATGAAAGATGCAATGTATAAACACATGAATGACTTATGGCACAATGAGCTTAAAGAAACAAAACAAGAACTATACAATAATGCACAAAACCTCAGCGTGTGCAGGGGCCCTATGCACTAGCCTTGGAAACAGCCTTCAAGTACGAATTACGCTTGGAAACAGAGTCTTCTTTTATATTAAAATGCAGTCATAACAGAGAGGTGATATTACGGCACAGTGGCAACGTAATTACATTACAGAGCTATCTGGAGGCTAATGGAGACTAATCTAATATGCGTATGCAAATGCATTATTTATAACAAAGGAAATATAACTAATTTCCTAAAGTTTGTGCTGATGGAGACACGTAAATCATCACGTCTAGGGATCCAGCATCATGGCTGCAGTGAGGAGTAAATCTATGATGAGTGGATGTTGGATTCGGCTTATGGAGCCATGTACAGGTGTTGATGTGTCTCCCGTAAGTTAGAAACGGTCATGCAAATCCTCACGTGATGAGAAACAGAGTCCTGTCACCGTGGGACTCTACGGTTGACTTCCACTTGGCCACCTTTGACCACAACCTCCTTAAGTGAATTTGCTCGAGCCAATAGGACACGATCCATGTCCACATCATTTTTGACTTGCCCATGTGGCTCGTTTTACCTGAAGACACCTGCAACATAGACTTTCACAAAATGGCTGCGGAAAGTTGCAGCAGCTGCGGAAAGTGGCAAGATTCCGCAGCTAAATGAGCAAAAATCTAAATCAAACAACAGACACAAAATATAGTTAAAAACCATTTTAGATGCTCTTTTGCAATTAATATACAATGATATTGACAACTTGGAAGGTTCAGGTGAATGAAAAATGTCTAGGAAGATGTATAAGAAAGATGCAGATTTGAGACTCAACACACACACTTAGGGAATTCTTTCCTCGGGGAATTTCTAGTCGGCTAGAAATTTAATTTCTCACTGCAGAGAAAAAATAATTGTGAGAAAATTTTCCCGCTCCAGCAGGGAGTGTGTATATCCTAGCAGTAGCTGCGTAGATGAGAAGAAGAGTTCGAAATTTTTGGCGAGATGGAATTAGCAGGGTTGAGAGATCATGATCGGTTGGACGGTTCAACCAACTATGTGATTTGGAAGGCCAGGACTTCCTTCCTTCTAGATGAGTATGATCTCAAGACCTATATCAATTCAGTGGTAGTTGTACCCATAGAGTTGGATCAGCTAAAGTCCTACAAAAAGGAGACGACAAAGGAAAAGAGGTTGATTCTTGATGGAGTTTGAGATCACGTAGTGTCACACATAGATGGCAAGGACACTACCAAGTAGATGTGGGGTGCTCTTGCAAGGATTTACCAAGGATATTTTGAGCAGTGGAAGATGTATTTGGAGAAGAAGTTGAGGTGTACTAGGATGCAGAAAGGGGAGCGTATAAATCCCTTCCTTACCATACTTCAGGAATTCCGAGATTAACTGTATGCAGTTGGGTCAACACTCCAACTTACAGAGTTTGTACAATTTTCCCTGAATATCATTTCCGAGGAGTGGAACATATTCGTCTAGAGTATCTTGGGTAGAGAAAACTTGCCAGATTGGGACAAAATATGGGAAAATCTTCAGCAAGAGGAGATGGGAAAAGCTTTGAGCTTTATGTTATCCTTGTTTGATTCCTTCCACATTCTCCTTGCCTTTTTTCATTCCTTGTCAAACCAATTAATCGGAAAGAAATTTGTTCCAGACTTCTTAATTTTTTCTCTTTTGCATTCTGCAAGTGCGCTTTGAATTAAGTGTGTTAATTTGTGACTATAAAGGCCATGCAATGACATTAGCCTCTCCAACGTTATTTTGAAGGTATTACAATTTTATGGAGTCAAAAGAATTCTACCATTTGGGAGGTTTGGTTGAACACACTGAGTTTTTGACCATAATTACTTCTTTTGTGGTCCAAGAAAAACTTAAATAAATTGGTTTGTGATATGATTTTAAGTCCCAAATTTGATGACCAATCAACACTTCCTCCATTTTATTTCTTTCTTTCTTTTCTCTTTCTTTCTCGACATTTTACACCAAATTCAATGACAAATGGTATAGCTATAGGCGCATTTCATGCAGTTCATAACGATATTATGGTTGTTTGCTCTGCCGATAATAATCGATCTGATTCCTACACGGTAGTCAATAGTGCACCATGGATCTTGATAATGGCAGATCCATTTCACCACTGTTGATAACAACTCGAGTCTCTAACATTTCAGTAGAGTGTTGCACAAGCGATTCTCTCAATGGAACAAAAGAAAATGGGTTAATTGTGATAACTCATGTTGTAATCAATATTGTAATAATAGAAGTAAATTCTGAAGCGACCTCAGATTTTGACATAGTCAACATGAATTTCGAAGGACCTCTAATGTATTACTTTTCATACAAAGTCTGTTTTCTTCATAGATTATATTGTTTTGAATCTTGGAATTATTATATTATTTTTTCAGATGCCATGTATGATTATAATGAGGTCACCTACACATCTCTATGGCAGGATGACATTTCACAATCAAATGAACATTTAGTAATTTAAAATATTTTGCATGGACACAAAATGAAGAATCCACATTTAGTGGATACCAAGTTTTATTAATTTGGAACCTTCTTAGATCGACTCACTATCTCAGCACCAATACCGAGGAAGAGCTGTGGTGCACATATAATAAAGAATATATGTCTACTTTATATAATCTTTTATAATAGTTGGATAGATGACATGAGCAATATATCACTTCAATAGCGAAATTCGACACAAAGTTTTCATTTTCATTCAAATCCTGGTTTATATTTTGAAAATCTATTCTCAATGTTTAGTGGATGGTTTGTTAAAAAATGGGAAAGAGGAATAGGTAAATTATATTTATTAATTTTCATAAAAACGAGAATAAATATATGTACACGATGCAATAAAATATTTGCACACAATTCAACGAATTCAACCACCCAACCCTCGTCCAACGACCAATCGAGGAGGATCAATGCCATCCATCAACCTTTAGATATTTATAAGAAGAAAGAAAATACTTTGAACAAAGGATTTCCCTCCTTTGCATACCTAGATGCTACCCAATTTTCTACCCAATTTGTGAGTGAATGCATGATGAGTTAATGAGTTTTTCTCCTTGTATTTCCAGTTCTTTCTTTTGCACTAAATCTCTATTTGTACGATGTTATTGTTGGTTTGTAAGTTTTTTTTGTGAGTGTTTCCTAGAACGTGAATGCGTAGCTCTATGAATTAACGGCCAAACAAAGGAAGGTATAGATCCTTATTTTTCATATCTTCCAGTATTATTATTAAAAATGGTATTAATTAAGTAACTATTTTGCAGAATATGGTCTTCTTATTCTTTGTTGATTGAATGATTTAAATTTGACTATGTATCACCTTCTCTCTCACTCATATTTCATCCCGCCAGAGATGTAATTAGGTGTTGAAATTGTAATAAAAGAATTTCGTTTCTTGATCATATCTCGCCTCAATGATTATTATGGCATTTGGACCTCTATCTTTTTAATAATGTTTCTTTTTTTTACTGTTCTCTGTATGAATGTTTTATTTTATTTCTACAACCATAAGTTTTTGTATTATATATGTTTGACATTTGATGTTATGTAATTTTTCATATTTTTATTTTGTTTTACTATTTTTTACACTAACCCTAGTTTCTTTTTAATTATTGTTTTTTTTGTAAATTTCGTAGGATCTGTCTATTTTCTATTTTTTAAAGAGAAAGTTGCTATACAAAAGATGCAATATTTGGTAGCCTCAACCTGCTCAAAATAAATCAGGTCTGTTGGCCACCTCAGAGAGTTATAAGCCAACCAAAATTGGTATTGTTTCTTCCTTCTAATAACTGCTAGTAATCCTTTACTATGTCCATAGAAACTACATATAAAACATAGAGTAAGCCTAATAGCGTCAAAACATATAAAAAATATATCTTAAAAAATAGAGTTAACCATATGAATCAACAGGTGCAGGGTCTTTTGCAGTTGACCCTGACATCTTAGCTTCTTGCAAGTTTTGCAGTTGTTGCTCCATCCGTGCTAATCTCGCATTTGCTTGGATATGCACCTTTGTCATTTCCCTCATGTCTTGTTTCATCTACTGGAGCTCAAAGAACATGGAAGAATTTAGTTGTTTTTCCTGTGTACTCAACAGTGCTTTTGCAAGCACACATTTGATCTTCCAGTAAGTTTTAGCAGATTGTTGAAAGAAAGAGACTCTCCCTCGTGTACTTCCTGGGTCTGAGAGTTAGTCTATTCCTTCCTGGATATCACACTCTTCATCATCAGTATCTCTTTCCCATCCCTGTATTGTTTTTCGAATATCTATCAGAATTCCAGTTTCATAGCTGGTTGCTAAGCTTTCAAGGGTTTTTTTATTGGTTTTCCTTCCTCTTTTGCTTGTTTCTGCAACTTGGTTTGAGTGAATTTTCCTTCTCTTTCCTTTTTTCATTGTAACCTGAATGTCCCTGTTCCTGATTTGAATTGAAAAAAACCCTATATATGGAACAATATCGAATAGGTAAAACTTAGAATCCTAATGCCAGACCATCCCTTCTTGATTCCTTCATAAAATATGAGATAGAGCAGTTACGACATTCACACACGAACATATGGCTAAATCAGACTAAGCGGACTGGCTCAAACTATTAATGGTGCTCTGGAATACAACTGAGTTGAAATTCTTACAATAATTAAAATAAGCAGGGCTAAACTCATTCACAGACAGACTCTTGGTAAGTTTTAACAGAACCAAATTGCTCAGACCTTGACTATTACTGTGGAAAAAGACAAAATAAAAAATCTTGCAGTTGAGGAAATGACCATGTAAATGACTATTCCCAACGGATTGCTCAACAACTATATGACCAACCTAGAACTGATTTGGTTTAGAAATATTGTGAATACATAAAAAAAACCTAGGAATTGACATAAACCCCTGGGAAAAATTATAAATATAAGAAGGCGACTCATCAGGGGTCCTTACCAGTAACGTTTTGAAGGTGTAATAGTGAAAATAATAGCAAATTGTTTTAGAACCCTTAAATTGAACAAGGTCCCAACAAACACTACAAGCCATACATAAAATCACATTTTGAATATAAGCATGATTACTATAAGCAGAATGCATCTTTAGATATAACCCAGAACTATCCCTAAGGCTACATGCAGTGGGAAGAATGCAGAAATGAAACCCGATACAAAAAACCAGATGGAAATCAGGACTACGAAAACAGGGCTGGAAATTAAAGTGAATTCCTTCTATCATCACATGCAGGCCTAAAAAACCAAGGAGAGAACCTAAAAAATTAGCTTGATCGACATCGCCAGACATAATAGTAGAAGACATCGTCTTGAATCGCAGAGGTAGAACAAAAATTGAAGCCATAATGAGAGAAACTAGAACATACCATGTCGAGAAACGCAACCCGTCTTTCCTCGTCAGCTTCCTTGGCGCTTTGCAGAGCATTTCTCCAGTTCGAAGAGGAATAAACTCACGATCAAAACAGGAAAAGGATATAAACCTCATACCTTGCCGCCGAGACAAAGCTAGTCTGTCGAGACAGTTACTGTAATAATGAAATTTCATTGGGATGGTGGGTATGCAACGTGTGAGCTGAGCCACACCTCTTATCATTAACTTGCCTTAATTATCCTCTGACATGCCTTATAGATGGCAATGTCGTGCTCTCGTTCCGCCACCCCGATCGGGTTTCTTCATTTTCTCTGAGATCTTTTTGTATAATAAGCTGAAGGGAATGTAACTCAATGTTCCAGATTCGATCACTTGGTATTGCATCCAAATTCCTATCAGCATTTTTACAACCCCAATTAGCTAAATAATCTGTCGCCTCATTTCATTTTTGGCGAATGTGTCTTGGTATCAGATACTGGATGTCTCTAATCAACATGTTTATTTCCTGAATTAGAGTAGTCGTTCTCCAACTTTTACTTATTTTCTCCCAAGTCGAACCTTGTTTTAATTTGCATAGAACAGCTGTAACCATTGCAGAGTCTCCTTCTAAAATGAGTCGTTGATTGTTTTCTCTTATGGCTATGAGTAACCCTTGTTGTACCGCCATTAATTCTGCTTCATTATTGGTTGCAAAGCCCAAATCTGATGCATAAACCTGACATGCTTCCCCTATAGAGTTCCGAAATATCCTTCTAGTTCTTACTTGACCCAGATTACCTTTTGAAGCACCATCATAATTGAGTTTAATAAATCCATTTTGGGGGGCCTTCCACTTCTCTTCTATATTTTGAGATGGAGGTTTATGTTTCCAAATATTTTTGTATAACATTTGGGGTTTTAAATTTAAATTGGCAAGCATTTGAGCTTCAAAACCTTCCACATGCCAATCTTCATCTGTCCAGCTTTCCACTAAGATAGTTTGACGGATATTCTCTATTAATTTCTGCCATATTTGATTCATGGTTTGTTCTTCTTCTGTGAAGATCCTATCGTTCCTTTCTTTCCATATGCTCTAGAGGAGAAACCCAATTGATAATCTCCAGGCTCTATTCAACACTTCACATTTAAATCCTCCTCTACGCCAATTTCTAATGGTTTCATTTATATTCTGATTATCTCTATCTGTTTGTCTAAATAGTTGTTTTAAACGTCTCCACAGAGTCTCTATGATGGGGCAACTATTGAGAATATTTCTATTGTTTCAATTCCTACATGACATAGATAACATATATATGGCCCATACATTCCTCGCTTCTGTATATTTTCCCATGTCATAATTTTACGATGACTTAACTACCATAGAAAATATTCTACTTTTGGCCAATGTTTCGATACCCAAATTTTTTTCCATATCATTCTTTCATTATTAAGGGCATTTTGTGATTGAATATGATATCCTTCCTTGATAGTGAACATTCCTTTTGTCTGGTAACCCCATTGGAGAATATCAAAACCATTTTCTTGGCAGATTTTCTTTGATTTGAGTTCTTTTTCCAAGTTAGCCCATTGTTGTGTTTCCGGAGCTTCTGGCCAATGAATTTTCTCCTTCCATTTTCTCCACTGAATATTCTGTTGTTGACACCAATAGTTGTTAATTAGTCTGCAGTTCGGAGTATTAGTAAAAAGAAAAATTTCCCCTAAATCAAGTCTACTAAACAAATTTTCTCTTTGCTGCCATGAATCTTCCCAAAAGAGTGCCGTTCTTCCTTCCCTCACTTCCCAGAAACTATGGGATCTAATTAGGTGCCTGTTCATTGCTACTAGATTCCAAATTGAAGAACCTTTTGGTACTATATCCACTTTCAATTTACCTTTAACTGAATGCGGCATATCATATTTGGTTTCCCATATACTCTTCCATAGATCATGCCCTCCTTGAATCCATCTCCACCATAGTTTAGCACCCATAACATTATTTAAAACCAAGGGATCTTGCAGTCCCAATCCTCCTGCAGATTTTGGTTTAATAAGTTTATCCCATGTTAAGAGAGCCCATTTCCTATTGGCTTGCGTGCCTTGCCATAAAAACTTCTTGAAGAGATTGACCATTTGATTAGAAATACCCTTAGGACAAGCTCTTCTTGATAATTGGTAAAGAGGGAGGGATTGAAGCACTAATTTTAGCATAATAATTCTGCCAGGAGCGTTTAGTACTCGAAATGCCCAATTATGTATTATTTTCTCCATTTTTATAATGAGATCCTTCCAGTCTGCAATTCTCACTGGAGCAGTATTTAAAATCATTCCCAAATATTTCATAGGAAAATAACCTATTTTAAACTCAAGAGTTCTGGCTAAGAAGTTTTGAGTTGCATTATTGGAGTTAAAGAAATAAACATTTGATTTATAATTATTTATTTGTGTACCTGATGCTTCCATAAATATTTCCAAGATCTGTAGAATAGCTTTTCTTTCTTTCACCGAAGCCTGAAAAAATAGCAAGATATCATCAACGAACTGCTGGTGTGTCAAGGAAAGATCAGGTCCCCACAACCTTAAACCCTGCAACTTTCCTTCAACAAGATGAGCCTTGATTAATCTACCCAGTCCTTTAGCAGCTATAATGAATAGAAACAGAGATAAAGGATCTCCTTGATGGAGGCCTCGATAAATATTGAACGGTTGAGACAGGATACCATTAAGTAAAATGTAGGAATTTGGAGAAGAAATAAAAGACCGCAACCATTGTAACCATCTATCATCAAATCCAAATGCTCGCAGAACCTCTATCAAGTAATGCCAATTAATGCGATCATAAGCTTTAGAATGGTCTAATTTGATTAGCATGCCTTTCCTTTTCATAGTTTTTAAGGAATGAATTGCTTCCTGGGTAGTCACAATTCCGTCTAAGATTTGTCTACCTTTAACAAAGCCGGTCTGCTCTGGGGCAATCAGCCTTGGTAGAAGAGGTTTAAGTCTATTCACCATAATTGTTGAGAGAATTTTATAAATGACATTACAAAGAGCAATAGGCCTAAATCCAATAGGGGTATCTGAATTTTCCTGTTTAGGTATAAGAGTTAAGAAAGTTGCTTTTAGGGCTAGATACATAGTCCTATTTCTCCTTGATTCCCCAACTACTTCTAAAATATCATGACTCATAAAAATCTAGGAGGCTTCAAAAATTTCACTAGTAAAGCCGTCTGGTCCAGGAGCTTTATTCCGGGGCATGTTCATGACTACTTCCTCAACTTCTTGCAGGTTGATTTCCCATAGTAAAGCTAAGTTCTGATCTCTGGTAACCACTGTCGGAATATGAGCAGTTATTTTATCAATTGCTGCTTGTCTATTATGATTAGATTCTGTAAGAAATTTTTTGAAATGATCAACCAAATTTTTTTCCATTTCCTCATGTTTAAGCAATCTATTACCATTTTTATCTTTCAACAAAAATATTTTATTGTGCTGCCTTCTCTGTATCATTGTCTTATGGAGAAAATTGGTATTTCTCTCCCCTTCTTTTAGCCATTGAATCTGTGATTTCTGTTTCCATAAAATCTCTTCTTGTTTCCTACGTTCTTCTCACAGGCTGAGTGTATTACCTTCTTCAACTGCTAGTGCTTCTGTTCTACCATGAAGGATTATTCTTTGTTGAATATCTTGCAATTTTTCTTTCAATTTAATCTAAGCCTGTTGAATATTTCCAAATTCTACTCTATTCCACTATTTTATTTATGATTTTAATTGCTTTAATCTTAATTGAAAGGAGTGCATCTTATTTCTTCCATCAATCTGATTAGAAGTCCACCAATTTTTAGCATTTTACAGAAATCTTGTATCTCTTAACCAAAATAATTAAAACCGAAAAGGTTTGTTTTTCGGAGCTTCTTTTACATCTATTTCGATTCTAATCGGCCAATGGTCTGATCCAAGCATAGGTAAAATATCTGCCTCATAATAGATATCTAAACTTACAAGAGCTTTCGAGGCAATAAAGTAGTCCAACCGTGACGCTACTTGATGACATTCACCACGTCTGTTATTCCAAGTAAATTTCCCATTCACCGTGGGAATATCTACTAAACCCAAATCTATTAACAAGTCTCTGAAAAGCTCCATTTCTGGATCCTCTCTTCTTATTCCTCCTTTTTTTCTGTCAAATTTAGAATCATATTAAAATCTCCCCCAAGAAGCCAATATTTCTCTTGATGCATATTATTCAAAGCCCTTATACTTTGAAGGAACTCTTCTCTTTCTCCTGGAATTGGAGGCCCATAAACAACCGATATGAGAATCTTTTCTTCTGATCCAATTTGTCGAAAATTACCAGTTAGAATTCTGGGAAGACCCATCCATCCTTCTGCTACTATTTCAGCTACATTCCAAACAATTGCTATTCCCCCTGCCGTACCTATTGAGTCAATTGCCATCACCTCATATTGAAGTTTGAAGGATTGAATGATGTGTTGGAGCTTCTGACCTAAAACCTTTGTTTCTTGAATTAACATGACCTGAGGTTTCTCAACTTTTAATATTTCTTTCAGATATCTTTTTTTTCCTTTACTATTAAGGCCTCTAATATTCCAGGAGTTTCATTGGGTAACTTTAGGTAGTTGTTGGAATACTGTTGTCAATGGTATTATCTTTCTAGTATTAATCGACATTTCTCCAACCAATTGTATTGATTCCTGTAAAGTTCTTCTTCCTCATTTTTTAGATGGTTTTGGTTGAGGATTATCGTTCTTCCCAACTGCTTGCTCAATTTATTGTACTTCCTTGTGTGCTTGAGCTGTCAAATAATGTTCAAAGGTTTCTTTGTATTGTTTCTTCTGATCTGCCGGGATGAACCTATCATCCACATTCCACCATTCGTACAAAAGGTGTTTCAAAACTGTTTCTTCCACACTTAGGTCATCTTTATTTTGTTCCACATCCATGGGTGTGAGTTCCAACAAACTACTCTCCTTAGTCTCAACATTATCCTGGGCTGCCTTTCGTTTTATTGATAGAGTTTTTTGAGTCACCGCCTGTTGACCAGGTTCTGTTCTTTCATCTATGGTTTCAACAGTCAACAGTTCACCTTCTTCCTGCAATATTTCATATCGGTTTGTTTCTGTTTTATGGACTGGAGGGTTCTGCACAGTATTATGGTTTTGAGCATTATTTACAACTCTGTTGCTACGTTTTTTATTAGTTACTATAACAAAGCCATCTTCTCTCGGGTGATTTTGTTCATTAGATGCAGATTGACGGAAGGGTTGTTGTTCAGTGACATTTAGAGGGCATGATTTATATAGATGCCCATACTCATGACATCTTCAACATCGAAAAGGGATATGTTCATAGTCAAGAAGCTGAGGCCAGATCTTTCCTTCATATTCCAATTCAATCGTTTCAGGCAGTGGTTCAAATATATTCATATATACAAAAATTTGAGAAAAAGAAGTATAACGACCACGGCGAGTGGTTTCTGCTATTTTAACAAAATTTCCTAAAGAATTTCCTATGCCTTCCAATATATTCGGATCCTAGAAATCCATTGGAAGGCCAAATAACCGAACCCAAATAGGTGCAACAAGAAATTGCTCTTGATCTGGGTTGTAAAATTCCTCCCATTGTCTAAGAAAAATCCCTGCATTGTTATAAAAATATGGCCCTCCCTCAAAAATGCGTTCTTTGTCTAATAGGTTAGTAAAATAACTATAAAAAAACCCTGCGCCCCAAATTTGAGATCAATGTGACCCTTGGGTTGCCATTTTATTTGTATCCATTTTAACAAATCTTTTTCTGTAGGCTAAATACCAATATAATTACAGATTAATGCGTGGTTCTTCATATAGCTTCTGTATTCATCCAACTTAGATGCGGGGATGACAAATCTTGGTTTCTCACTGCTCTTGGAAAACATTGTCCCTTTGTTTTTGATTACCATTCTGCTCCAAAAACTGGATTCATTCTTTGCTGAGAAGTTCCAGTTTTCTACTGTCTGGTAGATTGATCTCCGCTGGTGACATTTTGGTAGGAGGGATTTGGCCCCCCTCCTGAGGAGGCTGCCATCGCTAAACCAGTGGTCAAAACCTGCAAAATCCCTGTTCAAAATTTTCAAACCCTAGCTAACTAGCTAACAGTTTCTTTCTTGGAGCGCTCTCATTTACTTCTCTGCCTTTTCGTGGATTCTTTGTTAATTATTATTTTAACTACATTTTCTTTTGGTTTCTTTAATTTGTAGTGGCACTTCTTTTAATTTTATTCTTGTTTTGTACATAATTTTCTTATGTTTTAGTTTCAAGAATTGTTTATTAGCTACCATTGTTTTAATGTTTAATTGTTTTTTAATGAAATTTTATTCATTACTATACAATTATTTATTTCATGTAAGTGGATAAGATTTCAATTTTATAACATAAAGATGTTAAACAAAATAATAAAGGAATATGAAATATTTTTTCACCAATTCAACCAATGTTTTATGTATTTTGAATATTTAGTTCATAAATAGGAAGAGATATAATGTTTTAAATTGTTCTTATATAAAGGTTATTGTGGTCAATTTCACTTTAATTTGTAAACTAAATGTAGCTAATGATCTACAATACCCTAGAGTGAAAACCTTAGGGCATTGATTATTTTGTTGCTTCTGTAAATAATTTGGCACTAGGGTTAGTGTAGTTAGTTAATATTTTGTTTCTCTTATCATGATTTCTAGCTGGAGGAATCTTCCTATACAATTGTGATTACTTTAAAAATTGAGAGGGTTGAATTCCACCTATCATTGGTGTGGATTCAACCCCTACTCACGTGACTATAAACTTTGGGACATTGTTCCTATTACTTCTCATCAGCCATCGAGAAGTTTAGGATATTGATATAGTGCTAGAGCGATAGTTTCATTTTGAAACCATTAACAGGTATTCATGTCCCTTCCTAGTATTTGGTAAACCTCCTACAAAGTCCATGGAAATTATTTCCCAAGGATGAGTGAGTATAGGTAAGGGATGATATAGGCCCTATTTCATTTTACTAGCCTAGTTCATACAACAAATCATATATCCTCTTATGAACCTATCTACATGTTCTTGCATCTTGGGCCAATAGAGATACCTCTACAAGTTGGACATTGTCTTCCATGCACCAAAGTTCCCTGCAACCTTGGAGGTGTGAGCCTCTCTAATTACCTGCAATCCCTCACATTTTGGAACATATAACTAATCAAACTTGTATATTAACTCATCCTCCAGATGGTATTCAACTATGTTGTCACCACCATGCACATGACATTGGCTCTACAACTATTGAAACACCTCCTTTAATTCCTCATCCTTTGAATATGCCTCTCTATACATCATGGGTGAATGGATTCATGTGCCTCAGAGTTCCCAAAGTTGTGATATTTGATGTGGGTGGCCTTGAAAGCATGACGCCAACTTGTTTTTTCTTTCCTTCTTATACTTGATAAATAAATGAAATTGTTGTAGAAACCCCATCCACTTGTAATGCTTGGTCCATTGTAGCTTATTATGGGCCAATAGACATTATAATGGCCAGCGATCTATGTGGATTATTGTCTTCTTTCCCATCAAATAATGATTTCATTTTTTCATAACTTGAATTTTGGGTATGTATTATATTATTTGCATGAACTATATGCACCACAAACAAAGGGGGCGTCCCAGGTGGTATATTTTTGGTGATTTTTTCATCCATGTTTTGTGGTTTTCGGGCCATGGTTTTTCTAAATGCAATTTCGTGGTGCATGGCATTTTTTTCCCATGGTTTTGTAGTTTAATTTATGGAACTATAGTAGAATTGGGGTTTCATGCATGCCATGATTATATATTGTATTGCAATGTATTGTACAAAAAAATATAATGAAAAAAAAAAATACTTTCTAGTTTTCCCAAGTTTCGGTTTCTAGGATAAAACCTTTGTGTAAATTTCTATGTTTTCCATTGTACCTTATTTGTAGTGATTAAATGTATAGGGTTAAAAATCACATGCACTAAGGCATAAAGCTCCTTTTCATAAATAGGGTAGTTAAGAACAACCCCATGAAATACTTCAAAACGATAACATATAAGCCTTCCTCCCTACATCAAGACTTCTCCCATAACGTACCCACTTGCATTTGTCTCCACTTCAAAGGGATGTTGCAGTTTTAGTAATTCCAGAACTAGTGCTTTACTAATATTCATATTTATCTCCTCAAAGGCCTTCTTTTGACCCTTTCCCCACTGGAAACACTTTCCACTTGTTATTATGGCATTGAGTGGTGTTGCTATTATTGAAAATGAGGCTATGAATTTCCTCAAGTAACGTGTTGTCCTAATGAAACTCCTAACCTTAGAAAAATTAATAAGAACTGACCATTTCATGATGGTCTCCATTTTGGTAGGATTTATTTTCATCTCTCTTCCACCTATTACATACCCTACATACAACAAATAATGTTGTACAAACTCGCACTTCTTAATATTTTCTAGCGGTTGGTGCTTCTTTAATGTCTCCAACACCTACGTCAAATGTGAGATGTGCTCCTCCTAGGTACCATTGTATACAAATATATCATCCAAATATATGATAACAAAAAAATCTATAAAAGCGCATAATATATGATTCATTAACCTCATAAACATAACTAGTGCATTACATAGGATAAATGGCATGACTCACCACTCATAAAAATTTATCCTAGTTTTGAAGGTGGTATTCCAAGTATATTCTTCTTTGACTCGAACCTGGTTATATATCAACTTTAATTACATATTGCTGATGCATTTTACTTACTGAAAGTGATCTAGAAGATCATCTATTTTTGGTAGGGGTTACCTGTTCTTAGGAATAATTTTTTTCAATGCCTTATAATCTATAGACATTCATTGAGTCCCATCCTTCTTTTGAACCTTGTTCTAGTATTTGTTGCATTTGTTTCTTCACCTCACTAGCTTATACAATAGACTATCTGTAAAATCCGATGTTTGGCAATGGGAAGTGTTAGACTCCTATACCAATAGGTGTCATTTTTCATGATTGTCTTGATTGAACTATGGAATATGTTCAAACCTTTTTCTTGGACAAAGGTGTTCCATATTCTTGAAAAACCAAAAAATCAAAAAATTTAAAAAATGTAAAGAGGGTATACCCTAAAAGAAAAATCAAATGGTAAAAATAATAAAAATGGCCAAAAAGTAAAAGAAATGAACCCCATCAAAAACAAAGGCCAAGGAAAGTGTGCAAGTCTAAATGCCACTACTTTTTACTCTGATGTAATAAACAAATTGTGTGCAGCTTGTCAAACTTTTGCTACAATTTATGAAGAGTCAAACTGTTTAAACTTGACTCATTCATTTTCAATTTCATGTTGTAGAATAGAGAATAAATATCTGACCAAACAGTTTAATCTTGGCAGATAAGTAGATAGGTAGAGTTAATAAAAGGTGCTCAACAGTTTAATCTAAGCCCTTGGATGTAATAAGGGTAGAAATAGATAGATTTATCATGTAAAAAGAAAAGGTTGAAAAGGGTTTGCAAGTCCAAATGCACCCTAATAAAGAAGAGAAAATGGTAGTAGTAGATAGGGTAGGTAGATGGTGTTGCAAAGTTTTATCTGATGAATGATGCTGCTAAATGTTTTGATCCTTTACTTTCATCACAAATACTGAAGCAGGAAATACACTGGAAAATCACAGCAAGCAAAGTCAAAATCATTAACTTCCCTCATCACTTTTCCCTTAAAGTTTTACTAATTTCCCCCAAAGTACTAAAGTACTTGGAGATCAAAGGGGCTCAAGGCATTTCCTTGACTTTTGGAGGGACCGGACCCTCGGCCTAATGATCAAAAATACCTAAGTGCTTGAGATAATTCATCATTATAATCATTCATCTTTAACCTTTTCCTAAGTAAAATCTCATTTTGCTTAGGAAAATTATGCAAAATTCCATAAAAATCCCTCAAAATAACTTACTATTCTAAGTTTAAGTGTTGAAGATGAGATATTGTAATTTTACTTCAGAAGATATCACTTTCTTAATATGAGCAAAGTGTTTTGAGTTCCATTGTCCCTTTGTCATATTTACATCTAACTATATTTACTAAATCCCTAGTGAAAATGCCCTATCCTAAGTATATAATTCCTTTTAAATTAATATTCCAAAAACCCTTTATTATGTTTTAACCAAAGTATTTACTTCCAAATATTCATTAAAAACCCGCTTCAAAAGCCCTTTGGTTAAATATATCGTTATATAATAGTCCCGCCCCTATGGTAAGTTAATTATATTAATTAATTTATCATATAATAAAACATATACGAGAAAAAATTTAAACATATGATTTATGTGTTTAACACAAAAATATAAATAAAACCCGAAGTTTTATTTTCAAAACTAAAGCTTTAGAAGAGTCCCTATGCCACCGTGGCTCATCCACCTGGCATTCCACCCGACATTTCAAACACAATTAAAACCCGCGCGCACAATTCCTTACCCCGACCCTTTATAACCATGGAATTAGTTAATTATCTAAATTAATTAATAACCATACTCTCCGCCTATTAGACGCCCCCCGGGATGATTAATAAAGTTAATAACGTTTAAAACCCCGCCGGGCCCGCGCAATAACTATCCCACCATCTCTCCGTGCTTTCAACCGTCGGATCGCTCCTTTACAGATCTACGGCTAACACTTATTCCGCTACCCGTCCCAGGTCAACACATTAACGCGCGGGGGATTGGTGGTATTTGACCAGTCCTCCGTCCACGTGTCGTGACTCTAATGGAATCGCTGCCCGCTCGTTCAAAACCACTCTTGTCCATAAGCGGTGCGGGGATCACCGCTTACCGCTTACCGCTTACCGCCCGACCCTGCACACGTCAACCCGTACTAATATGACGTCACTCCTCGAAAAAATAAAAAACCCTTTTAACTTGTAAATAAAGCGAATTTTCGTGTTTTTTCCCGTTATTTTCGTTATTGAAAACGACTGCGCTTTCTGCTACGATTTTCAAATTTCCACTGAAATCTACTGTGCTATCTGATTTCGCTCCAAGATTCCGCTGCACCTGTGTTCGAGTACCCTCCTGCCATCGCCTGATACTTGTTAAAAGTCATTTTTCCTTCAAGAACAGGTATTTATCCTAGAACGCTTCGAACTTCAAAAGAAAGTATGTTTTCTGTGTTTTCCACTGAATTAGTGATTAAAACTTATCACTGAGATCATTCCTTGAGATTTAAGACTGAGAATTGTTCTCCTGAACTTGCAATTGTGCCAATTTCCCCATTAAAATTGAAATCACGCCCGGCCTGTGAAGAAAAACCAGAAACCTCCGTTTTGAATCCACAAGAACCAAAATGGGAGTTCCCGTAGTCTAATGATGCTCCATTTGAACCCGGTTAAAACGTCACTCCCTTGTCCATCGAGAAATTGCTTTTGTAAAAAATCTACTCAGCTTGTCCCCCCCAAGAGGTGAACAGATCACATCCTTGGATAAACAGTCTTAATACTAGTCATAAGATTTGTTTACTCCAATATTGTGATCAAATCTATTCAAACAGAGGTTAGAAAGCATAACAACTAAAGAGTATCAGTGGTTAAAGTGTATCAGGTAAAAGTCAGTGAAAGTTAAAATGAAGTTACAGAGCAGTCAAAGGTAAACAGTAAAAGTAAATACAGAAGGCAGTAAAATGGTAAAAAGAGATGAGAATAATTTCACCAATAGGGAGGTTTGTCGAAAGTGAAATTAAAACAATCAAAAGAGCAAGAAAGTAAAAAGATGAAAAAACATAACAAGAAGGAACATTTTTTGCAGAAATTGCATATTTTAGTCATAGTTTTGCAGAAACTATTGTGATCAATCCAAGATGAATTTTACAAAACTGAAGGAGGTTTATGTTCTTAAGAGGTCCATCTACAAAAACCTCTCTCACTTTTCTAACAGCCATTATGGTTTTGGAAATATTAAACAATGTTGGAAAGCACTTTTTGCAGAAAATTCCAGTTTAAGTCATCATTTTGCAGAGAGGATTGTGGCCAATCCAAAATACTTCATACAAAACTGAAGGAGGTTTTTGTTCCTAAGAGACCCATCTACAAAAACCTATCTCAGTTTTTTCACAGTGGTTTTATAATGAGAGATACATGTGCATCTTTACAGGCCATTTTTCAGACTCTGTAAAACTCTGTTTTACACATATTGTTTACAGAGACTATTATGCATAGCTGGAGAGGAATTTTTGGAAACTGAAAGAGGTTTATCTCACCACAATATATATCTACAATAACCTCTTTCACTTTTTACATATCTATTACGGATTGAGAAATACAAAGACATCATTGGACCCCAATGTTGCAGAATTGTTGGAGCAGATTGCACAAAGAAAGGAAACAGTTAGTGACTTGGATGCCTCATCATCAACTAAGAGTTGGATCAAATTCAAATTCTCCTCTTTGTCATCACCTATTCATACAAAATAGTGCCAAATAGATGCATTAGTTTGAGTGTCATTTAATTAAGTTCTATTTATGTAAATAGTTGGAGAGATTTGTGAACCAATTTTGGTATTTGTTTCAAGATATTTTAGTTTAGAATTGGTATAAATACTCCACTCTTGGAAGCATTTGGTGTGGATTCTATTACTTTGATGTAACATTGAGATTTTTCAGAATAAAAGCATTTTGGAGAAGTTTATTCGTGGCTTAGTGGATGACGATTTGAAGCTTCAGGACTTTTTGCAGGATTCATGTGTTGGACGACAGTTCAATAAGTCTTTCTACTCGTTGTCTTAAATTTTATATCAGTTTATAATATCATTATGTCCATTTCTGAATAATTTACATAAAGGATTGAATCAGAATTTACTTAATTGTACTCTGATTTCAGATGTGATTGTTCTTACTGTTTTCCTCTAAATTGGTTATAAGCATGAATTCTTAAATGCTCTTGCTTTGCTAATTTAAACATTGTTGATTACTATAATAAAGAATTCTTCATTGCTCTTTGTTTGTAGTCATCTCACTTCTTTCTTTTGAACATGGTGAAAGATTCTTAGCTGCCTTTCATCCCTTCAAAATCATCCCATCCACCTTAAATTTTAAGGATTGTTCTCTGTCTAGCTATCTTGCCCTGTAAAGCCATCTTGTGCGTAGAATAGAAATCCAGTAAAGCCATCCTTTGAATCCATAGCCCAATGGACTGAAAACTTTCAACCTTACCCTTAGTTTGTGGATTCCACCATTTACAAACAAATTCTTGGATCTATAACTAGCCTAAAACCTTCTAAGAACAAAGATAAACCATAAAGAGAGAGCCCTCTCTGGATGCAGATTGGCTAGATTCTGCATCTGAAGGTTGGTTTGTGGTTACCTCGGGTATACTTTCCTCTTCCACAACTTCAAGGAAAACCTGAGTGATAACATAGTGGCGACCATACTGGGGAATCTGAATCATTTTATTGATACTATTGTTTGATTTATAAGCTATAGACAGAGTCTGAAGATCAGCCAGGTAGCCTTTGAAATGATTTTGCTTTGCAACTGCATAGTAAACAAATGCTGCTTCAGTCTATCTCTGGTTTAGCTTATAAACTAAACTTTGGATTCAAAACATTCAATCAGACTCTCTAGTTCAATAAATATTTAAGAAAATTTTAATTAAAAATCTTAAATTTCTTAAAGAAATCATAGAAGTTGTTTTTGAAAATTCATAAAAAAATAAAATAATCATAAAATATTCAAAATTTGGTTTCTTGAAGAACTAACTTTTTCTTCAGAATTGTTTTACAGGTTTAGATCTGATCTATGATGGTGGACAGGGATCAGACACACAAAGGTTAAAATCATCCACCTGGCGACTCCAAATCAATTTCACAATCAAGACTCCACTGGAGGAATGAACCTCAAAGGACAATATGGAAAGATCGGGCTTTCAACTTGGATCTTAATCCAAGACATTATGTTCTTTCTCATTAAGAAATTTTTTCAATGTATATTGTATTTTATAGAAGATCTTAGATTAGTTTTTAGTTATTTTCCTTTGAAGATTGTAAGTAATAATTCTCCTAATCTCTTTGAGCAGCTTTCTTATAAATCTAATAATGATCATTATCCAATTAAGAAGCCTCAAATAATTAAGACTGATCTTACAATCCCTGTACATATCCCTGTGCCATATAAAGTTCCAGATAGATATAAGCCCCTTCTTCTACCTCCTTTACTCCATGATTTTCTTGAAAAATACTACAAGTATCTTCCTAGATTTGATGGAGAAAATGGTATCACGGCCCAAAAACATATTCAAGGTTTTGAAAATTATTTGGATTTATTTGAGATTGATGAAGATGATGTTAAAATCAGACTTTTTTCTCTTTCTTTGCAAAATGGAATAAAGAGTTGGTTCAAAAATCTGCCTAATGCTAGCATCTCAAATTTCCAACAGTTTATCAAACTTTTCCTTGAAAGATGGATAATAAAAGTTAATCATTTTGTGATCATGGAAGAATATAATCAATTAAAAAGACATCCAAATGAAACAATACAACAATTTTCTGACAGATTTAATCAAGTTTATTATTCAATGCCAGAAAATATTAGACCTCCTCATGATTCAGCTCTCTTGCATTATCCAAGTGCCTTTGATTCGGAAATAGAATTTCGGTTAAGAGAAAGAAATCCAAAAACACTTGTACAGATGCAAAATATTGCAGTTGATGTGGAAGTTAATCTCCAAATCAAACAGGAAAAGTTGAAAGTAGAAGAAGAGGAAAGGAAAAACATTGCAGAGGTAAAACTCAACCTTTTGGTAAGAAAAATAGGTGAAATAACACAGGAGATCACTATGAAAGAAGAATTTTTATTCAAAATCACCATGAAGAAATAGAAGAGGTTGATAGCCATGAACAAATTCCTCTTAATTCAAATTATCATAAATCAGAAAATGAATTTACAAATCAATATGAGAAAGAGGAATCTGTTGTTCTAATGTGTATGTTTGATGACATTCCTTATTTTGATGATTTGCCTAAGTATGATCATTATGATGATAGTTATGTTCTCCAAAGTCAAGCTAACTTTACAGAGATATCAGAAGCTAGTTTGGAGGATGAAGAAAATCAGTTTCAGCAGATTGAAGATAGTGATCAGCCAATACAGATCAGCCATGATAGTGAAGAAGGAAGAGAAGAAAATGTGGAAATAAGTGAATATTCTTTACCTCTTTGTTTTTCTTCATTTCAGTTCATTAGAGAAAACTATCATGCCATAAATAATCAGCAATCTTTAGGAATTGTGATTAACAACAAAGAAGATAATGAAACTATTGATCAAGATTTTTCAGTTTCACAATTGCAGTTATCAGTTCCCATTGAAATAAATGATCAAATAACACAAGAAAGTTCCATACCACTATTTTTTGAATCATTTCAGTGTTTAAAGGAAATGTGGTATAACATGTTTAATGAAAAGAATGAGAAACTTGTTGAAGTTTATGAAGTCCCATGGAATTTTATATGTCATAGGTTCCAACAATTTTCCCAAGATTTTCAGGATCCAATAGTAGATATGTTGAATATTGAAGGCATTCAAAGCATTCCTCTATTAACTAACTATGATTTTCAGAATCAAGATGATAAAGGATTCAACACTCAAACATTGCAATCAATAGGAATATCATCACAAATCTTATCTGAAAGTTTACAGGGAGATAAAGATGAAAATATCATTTCATATTCATGGTATGGAGGCCATCCAGAACAGATGTACAGTTGTTCAGATCAGTTAAAAATCAGTGTATATATTTTGGAAGATCCTTTTGTACAGTTTCTAGAGTCAACAAAGGAAATCAAGTGTTTCCTTATCCTCTCATTTGTTGACAAGTTTCTAATAGATTGCAGAAGTACAATTTTGATAATCAACAAGAAAATGCAACAAAATCTATCAAAGTACATAATGCTTGAATGGTTGCATTGGCTATTTCATTTTACCTAACTAGCAGTTGAAACGGTAGATTGAGTAGGTAGATGAGTGCTAATAAGCCTAGAATTTTGAGCAATTTTTTTTTAGTTTTCAATTTACAACTAGTTTTTCATTAAGTTGGTTTGAAAATTTTTGTGTGTTGTTTTAAGTTTCAAGATTAGTTTTCAGGTTGCAGAAAAAGGACTATATTCAATTCAAGATTTTCAGCCACAGCTAATGCATCAGTTTTAATTGGATGGTGACTTGAAGTTGAAGCCCGAAGTGAAGGCCCTAAGCTTCAAAAGTTTCACTATCATATGTACAATAAAGCTACCAGAAGAAGGAGATTACATAGTTCAGTTTGAAGACATGTTGAGGCATCTGACCTGCTGTTCTTGACTTTTCACAAGGAAAAGCCATCCCCAAGTGGAGTCAGTGTTAGTCTCCTATACCAATAGGTGTCATTTTTCATGATTGTCTTGATTGAACTATGGAATATGTTCAAACCTTTTTCTTGAGCAAAGGTGTTCCATATTCTTGAAAAACCAAAAAATCAAAAAATTTTAAAAAAAATGTAAAGAGGGTATACCCTAAAAGAAAAATCAAAGGGTAATAAAAATAAAATGGTCAAAAAAGTGAAAGAAATGAACCCCATCAAAAACAAAGGCCAAGGAAAGTGTGCAAGTCTAAATGCCACTACTTTTTACTCTGATGTAATAAACAAATTGTGTGCAGCTTGTCAAACTTTTGCCACAATTTATGAAGAGTCAAACTGTTTAAACTTGACTCATTCATTTTCAATTTTATGTTGTAGAATAGAGAATAAGTATCTGACCAAACAGTTTAATCTTGGCAGATAAGTAGATAGGTAGAGTTAATAAAAGGTGCTCAATAGTTTAATATGAGCCCTTGGATGTAATAAGGGTAGAAATAGATAGATTTATCATGTAAAAAGAAAAGGTTGAAAAGGGTTTGCAAGTCTAAATGCACCCTAATAAAGAAGAGAAAATGGTAGTAGTAGATAGGGTAGGTAGATGGTGTTACAAAGTTTTATCTAATGAATGATGCTGCTACAGGTTTTTGATCCTTTACTTTCATCACAAATACTGAAGCAGGAAATACACTGGAAAATCACAGCAAGCAAAGTCAAAATCATTAACTTCCCTCATCACTTTCCCCTTAAAGTTTTACTAATTTCCCCCAAAGTACTAAGGTACTTGGAGATCAAAAGGGCTCAAGGCATTTCCTTGACTTTTGGAGGGACCGGACCCTTGGCCTAATGATAAAAAAGACCTAAGTGCTTGAGATAATTCATCATTATAATCATTCATCTTTAACCTTTTCCTAAGTAAAATCTCATTTTGCTTAGGAAAATTATGCAAAATTCCATAAAAATCCCTCAAAATAACTTACTATTCTAAGTTTAAGTGTTGAAGATGAGATATTGTAATTTTACTTCAGAAGATATCACTTTCTTAAGATGAGCAAAGTGTTTTGAGTTCCATTGTCCCTTTGTCATATTTACATCTAACTATATTTACTAAATCCCTAGTGAAAATGCCCTATCCTAAGTATATAATTCCTTTTAAATTAATATCCCAAAAACCCTTTATTATGTTTTAACCAAAGTATTTACTTCCAAATATTCATTAAAAACCCGCTTCAAAAGCCCTTTGGTTAAATATATCGTTATATAATAGTCCCGCCCCTATGGTAAGTTAATTATATTAATTAATTTATCATATAATAAAACATATACGAGAAAAACTTTAAACATATGATATATATGTTTAAACGCAAAAAGATGAATAAAGCCAAAGTTTTAATTCAAACTACTGAAAAGTCCTATGCCACCGTGGCTCATCCACCTGGCATCCCATCCGAAACTTTAATTAAAGACCAGCGCGCACAATTCCTTACCCCGACCCTTTTCAACCGTGGGATTAACTAATTATCTGAATTAGTTAATAACCATACTTTCCGCCTATTATACGCCCCCCGAGATGATTAATAGAGTTAATTGTGTTTAAAACCCCGCCGGGCCCGCACATTAAACCCCCACCATCTATCCGTCCCGTCCACTGTTCGATCTCTCACTGCAAGATCTACGGCTAACGTTCATTCCGCTAGCCATCCAATACCCGAACAATAACCAACGGGGGATTGGTGGTATTTGACCAGTCTCCTGTCCACGTGTCGTTACTTTTATGGAATCGCTGCCCGCTCGTTCAAAACCACTCTTGTCCATAAGCGGTGCGGGGATCACCGCTTACCGCTTACCGCTTACCGCCCGACCCTGCACACGTCAGCCCGTACTAATATGACGTCACTCCTCGAAAAAATAAAAAACCCTTTTAACTTGTAAAATAAAGTGAATTTTCGTGTTTTTCCCGTTATTTTCGTTATTGAAAACGACTGCACTTTCTGCTACGATTTTCAAAATTTCGCTGAAATCTATTGTGCTATCTGATTTCGCTCCAAGATTCTGCTGCACCTGTGTTCAAGTACCCTCCTGTCATCGCCTGATACCTGTTAAAAGTCAGTTTGCCTCCAAGAACAGGTATTTATCCTATTTCGCCCCGAACTGCAAGTAAAACTCTGTTTTCTTTGTTTTTCGCTGGATTAGTGATTAAATCTTATCGCTAAGTCATTCCCTGAGGTTTAAAACTGTGCATTGTTCCCTTGAAACTGCAATTGTGCTAATTTCCTTCATTTAAACTGAAATCGCACCCGGTCCATGAAGAAAACCCAGAAACTGCCATTTTGAACACACAAGAACCAAAATGGGAGTTCCTGTAGCCTTGAATGATGCTCCATTTTGAACCTGGTTAAAACGTCACTCCCTTGTCCATTGAGAAATTGCTTGAAAAATCTACTCAGTTGTCCCCTGAAGAGGTGACCAGAAGATCACATTCTTGGATAAACAGTCTTAATACTAGTCATAAGATTTGTTTACTCCAAGATTGTTATCAAATCTATTCAAACAGAGGTTAGAAAGCATAACAGCTAAAGAGTATCAGTGGTTAAAGTGTATCAGGTAAAAGTCAGTGAAAGTTAAAATGAAGTTACAGAGCAGTCAAAGGTAAACAGTAAAAGTAAATACAGAAGGCAGTAAAATGGTAAAAAGAGATGAGAATAATTTCACCAATAGTGAGGTTTGTCTAAAGTGAAAGTAAAACAATCAAAAGAGCAAGAAAGTAAAAAGATGAAAAAACATAACAAGAAGGAACATTTTTTGCAGAAATTGCATATTTTAGTCATAGTTTTTCATAAACTATTGTGATCAATACAAGATGAATTTTACAAAACTGAAGGAGGTTTATGTTCTTAAGAGGGCCATCTACAAAAACATCTCTCACTTTTCTAACAGCCATTATGGTTTTGGAAATATTAAACAATGTTGGAAAGCACTTTTTGCAGAAAATTCCAGTTTAAGTCATCATTTTGTAGAGAGGATTGTGCCCAATCCAAAATACTTCATACAAAACTGAAGGATTTTTTTGTTCCTAAGAGACCCATCTACAAAAACCTATCTCAGGTTTTTCACAGTGGTTTTATAATGAGAGATACATGTGCATCTTTACAGGCCATTTTTCAGACTCTGTAAAACTCTGTTTTACACATATTTTTTACCGAGACTATTATGCATAGCTGGAGAGGAATTTTGGGAAAATGAAAGAGGTTTATCTCACCAACATATTTATCTACAATAACCTCTTTCACTTTTTACATATATATTACGGATTGAGAAATAAAAAGATATCATTGGACCCCAAGTTTGCAGAATTGTTGGAGCAGATTGCACAAAGAAAGGAAGCAGTTAGTGACTTGGATGCCTCATCATCAACTAAGAGTTGGATCAAATTCGAATTCTTCTCTTTGTCATCACCTATCCATACAAAATAGTGCCAAATAGATGCATTAGTTTGAGTGTCTTTTAATTAAGTTCTATTTATGTAAATAGTTGGAGAGATTTGTGAACCAATTTTGATATTTGTTTCAAGATATTTTAGTTTAGAATTTGTATAAATACTCCACTCTTGGAAGAATTTGGGGTGGATTCTATTACTTTGCTGTAACATTGAGATTTTCGGAATGAAAGCGTTTTGGAGAAGTTTATTTGTGGCTTACTGGATGACGCTTTGAAGCTCAGGACTTTTTGCAGGATTCATGTGTTGGACTGCAGTTCAATAAGTCTTTCTACTCTTTGTCTTAAATTTTATATCAGTTTATGATATCATTATGTCCATTTCTGAATAATTTACATAAAGGATTGAATCAGAATTTACTTAATTGTACTCTGATTTCAGATGTGATTGTTCTTAATGTTTTCCTCTAAATTGGTTATAAGCGTGAATTCTTAAATGCTCTTGCTTTGCTAATTTAAACATTGTTGATTACCATAATAAAGAATTCTTCATTGCTCTTTGTTTGTAGTCATCTCATTTCTTTCTTTTGAACATGGTGAAAGATTCTTAGCTGCCTTTCATCCCTTCAAAATCATCCCATCCACTTTAAATTTTAAGGATTGTTCTCTGCCTAGCTATCTTGCCCTGTAAAGCCATCTTGTGCGTAGAATAGAAATCCAGTAAAGCCATCCTTTGACTCCATAGCCCAATGGACTGAAAACTTTCAACCTTGCCCTTAGTTTGTGGATTCCACCATTTACAAACAAACTCTTGGATCTATAACTAGCCTAAAACCTTCTAAGAACAAAGATAAATTATAAAGAGAGAGCCCTCTCTGGATGCAGATTGGCTAGATTCTGCATCTGAAGGTTGGTTTGTGGTTACCTCGGGTATAATTTCCTCTTCCACAACTTCAAGGAAAACCTGAGTGATAACAGGAAGTGTGGAAATAGTTGGAGCTTGTGCCCCACTTCCCTCTTGGGTGGCAGCCCTTTAGGATCTTAGAAAAAATCCATATGCATATAAAAAATCTTCCCGTTGTTTTTTTGGTTTCTTAGTACACCCCTCCATAGATGCCTTTTCTCTCGCATACTCTTCCATAGCTTGATTTTCTCTTAAAAATAGTAAAACATGATTCATGTTAAAACTAATCATTTTCTTGGCTTATTTGGCACTTACCAACAAAAATTTTGACTTGTCTTTGTGTGCGTTAATGGTGAAAGATTTTCCATCCTTGACAAGGTGGTACTGGTTGGTTTCCACATGAAGATTTCATCCTATATGTAAATATAGGGACTTCCAAACACCACCCCACATACATAAAGGGGAACTACATCTATTTCTACTTCATCAATAAAATCAACACTAATAACAAATATGATTTTGCATTATTTTGTTACCTTTATTTCCACATACTTATTTGTCCATCCAATGTATATGGACTTGGATGATCAAGAAATTTCAATCCCAATTTGCTGACCATCTATGTTGCAATGATATTTTCCTGTGATCTTGAGTCAAATAGTGCATCAATCTTTGTCTTTCTAACTTTTGGTTTATCTGATATAGATCCCCTGCAAATCTCCATAATATACTTTAAATAAAACTTCTTTGATACCAATATGATTTTTAAATTCATGGCTAATTCCAATGGACAATTCGTCACAACAGATCTAATAAAATTATGCTTAAACATCTAAAATCTACACTACAAAAATTTATTTCTCTTTAGATTTCTGGATCTATAGTTTACTATTTATCGTGTATGCATACAAAGTATAATTATGAAAAAAAGTGGAGAAAAAAGAAATAAAAAATCACAAACTGAAATTGACACAAGATATATGCTGGGAAAACTTTTCAAGAGAAAACTCAGCTAGAAGGTGAGGCTTCTCTGCTTTCTTTCTTTGAATAGGAAATGGCTGCAAGTACAAAGAAATAAGTTCTATGGCCTATGGGCTACTACAATGTACAAATCCTTTATGCGTGCTCTCTCCCTATCCATCTTGGCTACTCTTCTCATCTATGGAACGAAATGTCCTTGAAAAGAATGTAACCCATTTTCCTCCTAATGGATGTGACATCCCCTACGAGTTAATTCCCTTTGTAAACATTGAAAATAATTCCTTGTAATTATGTAACCATAAATTAAAAGACCTGAGAATTGGGACACATATTATAGAGTTTGAGGAAGGAGGTTGAATGGGATTTTTAAGGAAGCTTGACTTTTTCTTTCACAACCTTGAATGGATGGTAGGTATTATTTAAATTGGATGGTTCATATTAATTAATGTATTTGGGTAAGAGGACAGAGTAACCATTCATGCCTTGGATAAATTTAGAAGGAAAAAAAAGACAAAAATTAACAGGTAGCATGGGTTGCACAGGTAGGGATGACACCCTAAAGTCAACAAACAAGAAGTGGAAGTGGGAGCTGGCAAAATGTCATATACCACACAACTATGTGAAGACAGAACCATCGTGATCGAGTTGTAAGAATAGGAAATTAGAGTGTTTGTCATGCAACCAAAAAAATTGTAGCATGGTAGTAGAGGACTTATAGAGAAGGAACGAGAGGATGGATTTAGTGAAAGGACAACAAGAAGTAGAGGTTGGGGAAGGTTTCTGGAATCATACATGATTCATATGCACAGGTAGAGAAGAGGGTGTTAGGTCCCTATAATTTGTTAGATTGGCAAGACCAAATTGAAAAAGGGTAACATCAAACCAATATTTGGAGCCCTAGGACCTAGCCTTCTTGGACTTAGAGAGGGCTCTCTCTATGTTTGTGTGAAAGATGCAACTTGATTGATTTTAGGGTTTTCATTTTAGGCTAGTTATAGTGATTTGGGTTTGTTTGTTTGTTTTTTTGGTTGGGTAGGTTGTAAAGTGGAACATATAGAGTGAGAAAGATTCAACCCATTGGGCTATGGAGTCTACAAAAGGTCTTGAAATGTACACCAATAGGTCAAGGGTGTTTCATAGGGTAAGTTAACAAAGCCAAATGGATCTAAATAAGTTTAGTGATAGGGAAATGAACATGAAGTTGTGAATGCAGTAGGCTTAAAGGGAAATTAAGGATCCTTCAACATACTAGAACAAGAAAAGCATGAAGTTGTGAATGCAGTAGGTTTAAAAGGTAGTTAAGGTTCCTTCAACATATTAGAACAAGAAAAGCTTTCAGGATGATAGCATAGTAAAACTAAATAGCAATTAAGAATTCTTCAACTAGACTTCACTAGACAAAACTGAAAACAACAATCAAGTAATCCTAGAGAGCAGTTAAGAATTTTCTAAATATTACTTTCAAACGAAGAGAACCTTTAAAATAACGTTTCAGTGAAACTAAAGAACATTTAAGGATTCTTTGATTAAACTTCAAAGAAGAAAACATAGAGATAAAGGATGTAGATAGAAGTAGGGTGCCAAAATAACATATCCAACTCTAAAATTTATGTCCTACTATCAAAGAAACCATGAACATAATGTAAACAAAAGAAAACATTGACAAGAGTGGAATAACATCACCATCTAACAAAGCTCATGAATCCTAGGAATGTGCTGGTTCCATTGATATTCAGTCCAAGAGATTTACAAAGCTCTAAAGCCAAACTTCATGAAAACTTAGAGTCTATGCTCAACTCAACAATCAACCAAAAACTACAATGAGGCTTCCATGTAGTATTTAACTTGAAAATGAGGTTCAAAACCCTATCTAGGGTTGCAAAATTTCATTAATTACATCATAAATGCCATTTTTGTCCTATGAGACCATGCAAAGCCCAAGGCACAAATATCTAATTTAATAAATGCAAAAATAAATGCTAACATAACGCCTCAGCTAACTTTGGAGTGATTTGCCTCAAAAACCCTCAAAATATCTTTTTCATTAACTCCAAGTGTCTTTTGTTGACTTTTTGGCAAGGGCGCAATGCCAAAACAAGAAACATTGGTCTTTGTGCAACTGAGATTTGGAGGCCTTCCTGGTGTCCAAATGAGCTCCATGATAGCTCATTGGAATGCTTGTCCTGTATAATTTCCAAATAAAAATTTATTTTTCAATTTTGTGCCCATTGTCTTGTTCAAAAATTCATTCTCCCGAGACTTCTTAGGGTGTGGCGCCAGCTCTGAAAATAGGGCAGAAAGTTGATTTTTTGCATGTTTTTGGCACTTTAGGGGTAACAATTATGCTCCAAATGAGTTGAAATTTTGTGAGGATGATGTCCTTGGCCTATGAAACACAAAAATTCAAAATTTTCCACCAATGGGTGCCCCAAAAAAGAGCGCAGTGCCAGTGGCGCTACGCACTTGGGCGTTCAAAATAGTCAAAAATTCAAAATCTTCAAAAATGTGCCAGATCTTGAAATTGTCTTGCTAAGCATGTCTGGGATGTTTGTAGGGATGCATAAGAAATAATTTCAAGTTTTTATTTATCTTTTTCCTCCTTTAGGGACTGAATATTTGCAAGGGCTCTTTTGAGCTTGGCCCTTGCAATTTTGTTTCTTAGGGCATAATGCCTTGCCATCTTTTTTTGAAGGTCAAGGTCTCTCTTGGTCTTCTCCAATTGACCCTCTAAGTGCACATTTTCCCTCTCTAGCAAAGGTTCTCTATCATAGTCTATTTCCATGGCAAGTAGCTCACTTGGAGTGAGCTTCTCTGCCAATGCTGTCTCTTGCTCTCTCTCTTTGGCTAAGGCCTTCTTCAAGCCAATTGTTCTTGGCCTCTTCCTAGGAAGTTGTTCTTCCTCTTCTTCAGTGTCATAATGAGTGCCCAAGACCTCATATAGATTTTCCTTGGCTTTTGTAGCCTCTTTCTGAGTTTTGATAGCTCTGACCTCATAGATAGCCTTCTGTGCCTTCACCTGATTTTTTTCAAACTCAAAATAGTGGATTACATTCTTAGCCTTACCTAGATTGGTTTGCAAATCTTTAATCTGAGCATCTTTGCTTTTAAGCAACATGATAGTGATCCTCTGCTCATTTTCATCATCATTGTCAAGGTGAATAAGTTGAAATTATTTTTCAGTCTCGTGCTTGTCTTCTTCTTCTTCATCATTACCTTTTCCTTACCTTTATCAAGCTGCTTGGTTGATGTAGAAGGCATGGCCCCTTGCCTCTTAGGGGCCGCAAACACATGCCTATTTCCCCTCTGGTAGGTCAAAGGAAAAGGTTCAATTTTCACCATCTCTGTGCCACTTGTTTCACTACCATTATTTCTACCATCGTGATTGCTATCTGCATTGGTATCATCACTGCTCTTATGGCTCTTTGACCCACTGCCATCATTCTCATTGATTTTTGCCTCATTTCCCTCACTGCTCTTTTATTCACTAATTGATTTCTCAATGTTTGATTCCTAATTTCTTTCTCCCTTACTAATTTCTTCTTCATTGGCATCTACCTCACCGACATTTGCCTCACTATTTTCTTCCTCATTACTTTCTTCACCTTTTGATGCACTAGTACCCCGAGAAGATGGTGAGGAATTGTGAGAAGGTGTTGAAGGAGGATTATCCTAAGGTGAAGGAATGTGAGTAGATGGTGATGGATGTGTAGTGGGGTGTGATGGTGAAGGAGGAATGGGAGTATGAGAAGATGAAGGGACATCTTGCTACTGTTGGCCTTATGGATTGGCAATGAAGGTCTCCCATGGAATGCCCTTTTGCTGCAATTGATGCATAACAACCATTTTGATAAGAGAGTGATGGAAGAGGCTTTGAATCTTCTAAGGATAATCTCTCTTTTGTACAATATAGGACATTTTTTCAATGCTTCTATAGAGGTAATAGGGTAGGAGCAACATCCTCACCCTAGTAAAGTGCATGAGCAGCCTGATGTGATAGGAGTAAATGTGGGAGAATCTTCCTTCACATGTAAAATAATTCATAATGATTCTCATCATAGGTGCATATCTATCAAGAAAATGTGAGAAAGGAAAAATGGATTTGGTGTGGTCTTTGTATCTAGGCTTAGGTAGGGTTCAAAGTAGCTCATGTCTAGATTGGCCTGCTTGAACCATTTCTCCCCTACACTTGGTATGCCCGTCGAATTGGCAATAGCATCTGAAGATAACTCAAAGGTGACCCCTACAAGGTTAACTTGTTTTTCATGAAAGTTAATGATGAAAAGTCTGTTTAGCTCACGGTGGTTTTGTACCTACTGTACCTTCTCACAAAAATCAAAGCATCCTACATGCTTGAAACATGAAATAGTAAGGGGAGATGCCATTAGCTCCCTTGTGTTGAGGGGTTCAAATATGTTGATCTTTCCACCTTTGTTCTCATGCCTCCTTGGAATTTGAGCCTTTCCTCCACTACCACTGTCTTTTGACATTGTAAACCCTGCCTTGAGAAAACCATAGGACTGTAAATGGAAATGGAATGAAGAGATGGTGATGAAAAAGGCAGCGTTGCAAGTGAGTGAGATGAGTGAATGAGGGTAAAAGTGTATGATAATGAGTGAGAGGCTGATAATTCAATGATAACCCTCTGCGGAAATTTGTTTAAACTCTATTTTGAAACACTTTTGCGCTGATGTCAATTTGAGATGAAGGAGGGACATTGAATGTCAGCCTTTGTAGGTGGAGGGACTGATTGAATGAATGGAATGGGTGTAGGGACAACTTAGGTGAATGAACAACCTTAAAATAGTGCAACCCCTCTATTTATCATTGATTGTCTTTATAAGAAGATGAAAATAATGATAATTAATGATGTCAAGTTTAAGTCTTAGGGTGTGATTTAGGGTTTCAATTTATTTTAATCATAAATCATCAAAAAATCTTGAAGATGGGCTTAGGGCATCCACTTACCATTCATTAGTGTCTTGCAGGAACTTGGAGGAAGCTTGAAATCAATTTGAGGTAAATTGAGTAGTGGTTTTCCTTGGAAAGCCCTCCTGGCCAAGGGTATAGTGCCTGAGCTGAGGGTGCAAAACTCAATCCTAGGCGCATAGTGCTCAATCCCAAGCGCGTAGCGCTCAATTTTTTCTTCACCAGGTAGCTTTCGGGCAATAACGTAACGCTCAGTTCTAGGTGCGCAGCGCCAGTGTAAAATACATGGGGAGAAACTGTCAAACACACAATGCCGATTTCCAGGGGCACGACGCCAGTCTGAGCACACAGTGCTAGAAGAATTTTCCCAAATTCGACTTGAAAACTAAAAAATTCTCTCTTTGAATGCTTCTAACTCTTTTGCAAGGAAACACTGATTTGTTTGAAGTGAAAAATGACTATTTATAGGCTTGAGAATTAGATTTGACTTTGCAAACCCTCTTTCCTAATGTTTTAAACCTCTTTCTCTCTTTCACTGATATTCTTTGACTTTTTGCTTGTAGGTGACAAAAAACACTGACTTGGCTCTTCTTTTACTCATTTTCATACTGTTTGCATGCAGGTGACTGAAAGGATGAGTTTGACCCTGCTTTTTTTCTCCCTGAGGCATGCAAAGTTTAGCTTGGAAACTTTAGGATTTGGATTACACATGATGGCATTTTCAAAACTTTTTCTGGTTTCCATTACAATACTCAACTTATCCCTTTCACCTTGGGTGACAGTTTGTTGGAGTTATGAAGTTTGTTTTCCTTTTGATCCTCAAGATTTGACATATTTATTTTGACACAGCAGCAGCCTCAAAATCTTCTTTTGCTTCCACCTTGGAACTCAACATCATATTTTGATAATTTAAAGATAAAATCATTTTGACAAGTTTGGGATCTGATCACACAATGACATCGTCAGAATCCTTCCTTTGCTTTCATCATGGGGTTTAACATCAACATTTCAGCTTCTCTAGTCACTTTTCCGAAACCTTAGGCATCTGGAGTGCTTTAAGAAAATCATCAATGTTGTCTTCTAAGTTCTTTATAGCCCTTTCAAGTTCATTCATTTATGTTGAGTTCACCTCACCTTTTTCTAAATCTCATCAACAATCTCTGATAGAATTTTCTTCATGTTTGGCCTAGTGTACCTTCATGTCATTTCCTTTCTTCAATTGATCACTGTCTGGCACTCTACTTGGACCATCAAGCTTAAAAACCCTAATTATCTACAAGAACAAGTGTTGTCTCTCTTCTTTGCTACAAGTTGTCTTCATTCAGGATCAAACCACCTACCCTACTAGTACTTTCTGCTGATAGACCTTTTAACACTCCTGCAAAAATGTCAAAGTTTACATTTACCTCTTGCAGACCTTGAATTTGATAAGGTAGTTTTCTTTGGAAAATTTTTAGGTTTTTCTTGAATAACCATGTCTCAACATTACAATACCACTGAAACAGATTCTAACAAAGAAAAATAGTGTCTAAAACACCAATGATTACCTTGGAACATATGAAACCCTAATTGACCTAGTGGGATGGTTATTTGACTTAACCTTGACTGAAAATTGGCTTGGAGGCTTCAAGTGAAAGACAAAGTATTTGTCAAAGTGTTGTATTGAAGATCCAAAATCCAATGTAATTGATTTATCTAAAGAGCCTACAGAGACAGTTTTGAGACCATCAATGCTTGAGGACCTTGAGGAACATGGGAATGAATAGGCTTATAGGAAACCCTATAGGGAAAGTGGGGTTTATAGGCAGGGGAAAAAATAAGCCAATGAAGTTGTAGGCAGGGAAGGAGGCTGAAAATGACAAGTAAAAGCCCATAAGGAGTTTGTAGGAATGACAGGGTGACCATGGAATGGCAAGCTGCTGAAATAGTGGAAAATTTTCCATAAGGATAATGAAGGCAGTGAGATTTCTGAAACTCACAATTTTCAAGGAAGTTTGTTTTCAGAAATCTAGAACAAATATTTAGTCATGTACAAATAGTGAAAAATACTGATGACTAAGAGTGGCTCCACTTGGGGAGGGCAACTCCTTTTCAGGAGGTGTCTAGAACCTTAGAGTTCAGATCTCTGAGTTTTGAAGATTAGTACCTTACTTATACTTGGCAGACCTCTTTTTCTTCACTTGTTGATTCACTCCCGTTCTTTTGAATCGATGATCTCAAAATCTGAAAAGGCATTATTGCTTCAATATTAGTTCTACCTACCCATCATACTTTGCCTAACATTTTTTCTTCACTTGGGTGCATTTGTATTAGCAAACCCTTGACATCATTTTTTCTTTTGAAAGCATAAAAAACTATCTACTTCTACCCTTATCACTTCCAAGAGCTAATATTAGGCTGATGAACTCTTTATTCTCTACCTACTCTACTTATCTGTCAAGGTTAAGTAGTTTGACAGATTTTCATTCTCTAAGCTACCAACATGAAAATTTAAAACATGACCAAACCAAGGTTAAGCAATCTGATTTGTCATGGGCTGTGGCATTTTGGACAAGCTGCACACAGACTTTATTTTTGTACAAGTGAAACTAGAAACTTGAGGGCTAATAATTTAGAATTTTTTACCTATCCCTCTCTTTCTCCTTTGGTTCATATTTGAGCATTGAAATCAAATATATTTTCCTAATCTAATTTACTGATAAGCCAAGTTTACATGGTTTGGAAAATATTCTTTCACTAACCTATCATCAAGAACTTAAAACATGTTCAATCATGATTAGTTTAGGTGACTGAACAAGACTTTATTTCTCAAGTAGTGGCATTTAGACTTGCACACTTTCAAAAATACTCTTTTTTGGTATGGGGCTATACCTCTTCTTTTTTCCTACCTCTCTTTTTTTTTTCTTTTCTTTGTTTTTGTGTTTTTATTTTTCTGATATTTCATCAAGAAATGTTATGTACAATGAATGAAGCTTCAAACTAGGAACTTTTAACAAAAGTAATGCTTGAGCATCCTTCCATTGACAGGACCTCCAAATAACTCTGTTCCATCTAGCTCTTGTAGGAAGAATGCATTGTTACCTCTAACTAAATGGATGATGTATGGACCCTTCCATATATTTTCAAATTTTCCATGCTTGCCTTTGTCCTCTCTCCTTGAATCCCATTTCATCACCTTGTCTCTAATCTGGAAATCATTTTCCTTGGTCCTTCTGTCAAAGATATTCTTGATGTTCTCTTGCACTACTTGTGTTCCGTTGTAAACTTCTTCCCTTGACTACTGCAAATGAATGGTTTGGTTCAGCCTCCTTTGTATGTCATTCTCCTCTGATTGTACCTCTTGGAGGAGCTTAATCACTGGAACTCCCAAGGATGTTGGAAAAAATGCATCCATGCCATACACTAGTTGATAGGGAGACATGTTAATTGGTTTTTTGCTTGTTAATCTGTCAGCCCATAGTGCATGCACCAATTTTCTATGCCACGAATTTTTGTTCTCTTCCAAAAACTTCTTGATGATGTTCACCAAATTTTTTTTAAAGGACTCAGTTAGCCCATTACCTTGAGGGTAATAAGCTGTAGAATGCCCTAGTGTGATGTGATACTTGTAGAAAAATTCCACCATTCTCTTGGACTTAAATGTAGCAGCATTATTGGTGATGATCTTTTTAGGACAACCAAATCTGGACAAGATGTTGGTTTCAAGGAATTTTATGATTACTAAGTCAATGGCATTCCTTGAAGGGATGGCTTCTATCCATTTGGTGAAATAGTCAGTGGCAGTGAGAATCCACTTGTGTTGGGTAGATGAGGCAGTGTGGATTTCGCCAATGAAATCTAAACCCCATTGTTGAAAAGGAGTTTCAACACTGATAGGATGCACAAGAAAAGACAATAGTTTTCTCTTTCCATCAAAGATTTGGCATTTATGGAAAGTTACTACTAACTTGTGGATATCAGGGAGAAGAGTGGGCCAATAGAAACCAGCTCTAAGTATTTTTTTGGCAGTGGTATTCCAATAGAGATGACCTCCACATTCTCCTTCATGAAACTCATGCATGATTCTATCTACATCATCTTCAAGCAAACATTTAAGCAAGATACCAATAGAATTTTTCCAATACAAAGCTCTATCTAGAATGCAGAAATTTATAGCCTTTAGTTTCAAGAATCTAGCTTTGGTTTTGGACAAAGCAGGAGGAGCATTTAGATTAAAAAGCACATACAATATATCAACATACCAGAGTGAGTTAAAAAATTCTTCTTCAATGGGCGGAGTCACCAGTTCCTCTGGTTCATCCAAGGAATGTATCATGTTTATGTCTAGTGCTTGAAAGTTTGCTTCAACCATGAGTTTGGCAAGTCCTTCTCCTTTGATCAGTTTAGTGGGTCTGATTTCTAAATCATATTCTTATATGACATCAATCCACTTACCCATTTTACCATTGGGATCTTGATTCAGTATGTCCTTGACAACTGTGTGTGGAACAAAGGCAATGACATGTGAGTGAAATATGTAAAATCTGAAATATTTTAAGGCTTTGATTAAGGAAAAGGCATGTTTTTCCATGATGTTATATTTCAGAGGTGCATCTCTCAATGCCTTGCTGAAGAAAGCTATGGGTTTTTATTGTCCCATCATGTTCTTTTGTAGCAATACTCCAGCAATAGTGTGTTCTGATGCAAATGAGAAGATGAAGAAATCCTTGGTAAAGTCAGGGCTAATTAGAACTGGTGTTTGGGTAAGTGCTTGTTTTACCAGTTCAAAGGATTGTTTGGCTTCTATGGTCCACTTGACTCCTATTTCTATTTTCAGCATGTTTGTAATGTTTCTTAGGAGTTCTACAAGGTTTGGTATGAACCTTATTAGGAAGTTGATCTTTCCAATGAAATGTTCCATCTCTTTAATGTTTCCAGGGTGGTTGATCTGCAATATCCCCTCAATCCTTTTTTGGTCTATCTTAATCTCTTCTTCAGATATGATGTGGCCTAAGAGCTTTCCTTCTTGAAGACCAAACATAGTTTTCTTAGGATTCAAAGATAGACCATACTTCCTACACTTTTCAAAGACCTTTCTTAGGTGAACTAGGTGTTCTTCATCAGTTTTAGAATAGACAATGATTTCATCAAGGTATATCACAATGAAGTAACCTATGTCTTCAGAAAAGGAAATATCCATGGCTCTTTGAAAAGTAGCCCCCGCATTCATTAACCCAAAAAGGAATTTTGACATACATGAAGGTGCCCCAAGGTGTAGTGAAGGCAATTTTGTGGTGATCACTTGGAAGTACTAGCACCTGATTGTAACCTGAAAAACCATCAAGCAATGATAGTCTTTTGGAACCTACCACCCCTTGTAGTATATTATGCATCTTTGGTAAAGGGTAGTTTTCTTTCAGGGAGGCTTTGTTTAATTTTCTAAAGTCTATGCATAGCCTAATCTACCATGTTTTCTTTCTTACTGACACAAGGTTTGAAACCCATTCTGAGCACCTGAGTGGGACTATGATTTCAACATCATACATAATCTTTATTTCCTTCTCAACTAGAGGCACTAAGATAGGGTTCATTCTTCTCAATTTCTGCTTGAATGGTTTTTAGTTTTCTTTGAGAGAAATCTTATGCTGAATGATGTTGGTATCATAGGACTTAAAGTCCTCATAACCCCATGCAAACACATCTTTAAATCCTTTGAGTAGATCAATATATTTCTGTTTTATGTGAGGTGGCAGAGTTTTGGACACCTTTATAATTTTATGTTCTTCTACACTACCTATGTTGCATTCTTCTACATAAGTCTCGGTGGATTCCATTTTTGGCTTCCTAGCAACATCATTGAAATCAAACAACTCTTTTAAGGGGGCAATACCTCTTGGTAATGAGTTATCTTTTCATTGCAATACCTCAAGGTATTTTTGATCTAAACCTTCAAACAATTCTGCCTCAAGAGGGTGTTCTAGCAGATTTATATCTGTAGTACAAGGCAGCTCTATTTTGTGTGTTTGTGCTTCAGCAAAATAGTCCTTTTGATGGTTTAAGTCTAACTTCGACATTTCAAACTTGTTTTTGGGCTGCAAGAAGTCTTCAATCTATTTTTCATTTTCAAATGCTTGCCAATAATCTATGTTATTAGGGACTGATGGTCTGCACTTGACCTTCACTATGTATTTTTAATTTGCATGAGGTAATTGGCAAGTGCTGGTAGCGAAGGCTAGTTCATTTGCAAGGTTGTTTTGAGTCCTTGGGACAGATGTAAGTTTATATTTTTCAAATGTCTTTAGGAGGTCTAAGGTAGCATTCCTATATTCTCTTAGCCTAGGATTCTTGGCTGAATATTCTCCTTTGATTTGCCTAATGATTAGCTCGGAATCTCCTTGAACACAAATCTTCTTAGCTCCTATGTCTTTCAGGAAGTGTAATCCTAGGAGAAGAGCCTCATACTCTGCAATATTGTTTGTGCATTAAAAATCTAGTTTGTAGGAGTGGCCTTCATTGGTGTTATGCATCCAAACACCTGCTCTTGAACCAACTTTTCCACAAGAGACATAAAATCTCATGTTCCAAATTGTTTCAAGTTCAGATTCACCATTATGCTATTGTTCATGGCTGCAAGGGTTTTGAGTGTTAGGTTCTTCATTTTGTGTTTGGTTTGACTATTCTGATAGGCCTAACTCTTGCTCCTTTTCATTTAATTCTTCATTAATTTCATCTTCATTATACAAGATAAATGTGTCAAGGTCTGAATGGATAGAATAGATAGGGGTGTTGTTTTGCCTATCTTGGCTGCTTACCATGTTTTTCATGTGATATTCTCTGTAGGGTCTTCTTGTTTGGTTAAAGAATGGAATGGTATCGTATGTCATGTCCATTTGGAGGTTTCCTTGGAGTTTGGCTTCCCATGTGTTGGCCGGATAAATCGTTCTTGCGGACAAGACCGATCTCCCTAGTGTCAGAAGACAATCTAGCAACAAACGAACAACTAAGTTTGTCTTTCTCTAGATATATTCGTTTTAAAAATAAATGTTATTAAGATGTCGATCCTACCTTAGATCCAAATGCTTATTTGTGGTCGCAGTGCTTCCGTTGCATCAATAATCCTTCGTCGTAACAAGGGCCCTTTTGTCACAAGAAAGTATCATCTTTCGTTGATCTGCAATCACAAACAAGAAAATATCAATAGCACCTGTATAACAAATAATCATAAAACATACCTATCATAGTGATCAAAGAATCTATGAAATAAACGATCAAACGACAGCTTATTGAAATAAACAATCGAACGAAAATTTATTGAGAAAAACAGAACTTGATTGTATTAATCTTAAAATATACAGAAGAACCTTACAACCTTTGCCTTGATGTTCGAAAGGCCTTCCCGGGGTCTGAAGCAGGAATCTCCTCTACTTTGATAAGTCTTGCACTCTTCCTCCAGAAGCATAAGAGGTATGTGATCTTTCCTCTCAAAAGCTCAGCAGAAGGAAATCTAAATCTCAACAGCACTTCAGCTCAATCACACATAAAGCTTGAACTCTAATCCTCAATCTCCAAAATCTCCATCCAAAAAACTTAACCCAAAAGGCTACCCAATGCCTCCTTTTATAGAGCAGATGAGGAGGTTAGGATTCCACCTTTAAAGGGATATAATCCTCCTTCAAAGGGATAGGCTCCTCACATCAAGGGATTAGTTCCTTGAGGTGTGGGATACATGCACCTTACCAAAGCGTACTCATCCCCAAAAAATCTCATCCAGAACCTTCTAGAATTGACCAAAATTCAACTTTTTTGGTTTAATTTCGCGCATTTTTTACTTTACAGGGGTACCGCACCTATAACACTGGAAAAATGCGTTCTAGAACGCAGTTTATCTTCACCTTACCTGCGTACCCTAGCTAAAAACGCAGGCAGGCTTCATATTAACTGCGTACACAAGGTTTTTTGAGTTTTAAGGGTTTTTCCTCCATTTTCAGGGCTTGGAATGAGGAACAAAGGTTGTAAGACTTGCAAAGGAGGTAAGTATGAGTTTCAATGAGCTCATACAATCAATAGAATGTCAAGGTGACATTTTTAGTGTAACAGATTGCCCCCTAAAGTGCGAAGTCTGAAATAGATGAAGATGAAGTCTGTCATATATGAAGAGTGAAGTACTTTATCATTTCAAGGATCATCCTGTGGACACCCCAGTCGGAACCTGTCAAAACATTCAATGCAAAATATATATATATGTAATCATATCATCACTGAGGTAGGCATTCCCATACTCAGATCAAAACTAACTAGAAACTACTCTAAACTGTTCTGATACAGGAATGATTTTGAATACATCACAGTATAGACATGTGTAGACACAGCATGGACGCAGCCATCTGTATATGAATAGTCCACTATATTAATGATAACAAAATTCCTCGCAGCCTGGATGGTAGAAACTAGATCCAGGGTCTTGATTTCCGCTTCTCGAACTAGTACGATTCTATCCATGTGATTAAATGTGTTGAAGTCGAACATGGTAGAAACCACTTGATTACCAGTCAATGATGTAAAGGAATCATTCAATCGAAGGTCAATGATGCAACCTGTCGTCGAAGGCGAGAAACCTGCCATTGAGGCATGCAGATTTCAAGGTACTGACGATTTCTGGATCAACTTCCTAGATAATGAGTTGTCGTCGATAGAAAGTGATCTGTCGTAGGCAAACCCAAAACACGAAATCATAGATCAAGTTTTGAAAATATCGGCAAGGACTGACTCAGGGATGGTCAAAAATGAATGACAGATATTTTGTAGATGAATGGTTTATTTGAACTGTCCTCTTGAACACATAACGACACTGCAGATGGATTGGTGACAATTGACCCAAAGCTAATACCCAGAAACCGGCTGAAGACTTTCAATGTGGTTTGATTAACTGTTAGGCAAAGGATTTCCCAACCCAGGTGAACAAAAAGTGTCGTGTTCAAGAGTGGTTAACGGTTTTCCGAATAATCAAAATTTAACAAACAGGTTCGTTTTTCTCTCTTTTCCCCCACCATTTCTGGCAAGTACCTCTTTATTTTTGACAAGCTTGAGGAGGATAACATTTGCTTGATTATAAGCTCATCCTTCGGATGAGTCCAACTTAATTTAAAATTCGAACCCTAAGAAGGAGTGGTTCGTTCCTGTTGAAAATTAAACAGGTCCTTTACTGTTAAATTTTAACGAGTCCAGTATAGGAGAAACTCGGTGTTTTTCAATTTTAGGGAGTCAGAAGAAAAACTTAAGAAAACTCCATGGGTGTTCTTTTTCGTAAATTTAGTCTCTCGAGCCCGAAAAAGGATAAAATAATGCGGGAGAGAACTCTATTTACCGTATTTAGTCAACGTATACCTTTTTCGTAAATAGTCCATTTCAGTCCGTAAAAGGGGTAAACTTATACTGAAGAGACGATCATTCATTTACTTTAACGAGTTCGAATAATCAAGTACTCGGCGATCTTTTCATATTTAGAGAGTCTGAAAAGGGCTTAAAAGAGAACTCGGAGGTTTCGCTTTTTCAGTAAGTTTTAACGAGTTCGAAAAAGGGATAAAAATGTACTCATGGTTTCACTTTTTCTGTAAATTTTAACGAGTTCGAAAAAGGGATAAAAATGTACTCATGTGGCCGACTTTCAATTTAATTTACGAGTAGGAAAAGACGGAAAGAACTCGGCATTTTCATGTGTTTTACGAGAATGAAAAATAGCAAAATGATCTCGGGATTTTCATGAGTTTAACGAGTCTTGAAAATAACCGAAATTGACTCAAGATAAGTTTCATTTTTACAAAAGCTTGAAACAGATAAAAACTATGCTTCAGAGTGGTTTCATTTTTTCACAAGCTTGAAACAGAGAGAAAACTTTGCTTGATGCCCCCTAAGCGTAACTGCTAGAGCGCATGCCCCCCCAGCTTCATTTCATTCAACTAAGTACACATTTGGTAATTAATAGATGGATGGAATGAAGGTTCATTTACGAGATCATATGAAAGACCCGACCTAAAAACTAATCTAAATATATGACCTAACATTTACGAGGTCTATTCAAAGACTCGACTCAATTAGGGGAGAATTTGTTTCATTTTTTAACGAGCTCGACACAAAAAAAGAACTATGCTCATGGCAACGTGTTTCATTTTTTAACGAGGTTGACACAGTAAAAGGAACTATCCTCAGCTAACTACTTATTTCTAATCTACCTACATAACCTACTGATTCATTTTTTAATGAGGTTGACACAGGAAAAGAACTTTCCTCATACCTAATTCATTTTTTAATGAGGTTGACTCAGTAAAAGGAACTATCCTCTGACCAACTGATTCATTTTTTAACGAGGTTGACACAGGAAAAGAACTGTCCTCAGACCTAATTCATTTTTTAATGAGGTTGAATCAGTAACAGGAACTATCCTCTGACCAAATGATTCATTTTTTAATGAGGTTGACACAGGAAAAGAACTATCCTCATACCTAATTCATTTTTTAATGAGGTTGACTCAGTAACAGGAACTATCCTCAGACCAACTGATTCATTTTTTAACGAGGTTGACACAGGAAAAGAACTGTCCTCATAAACTACTTATATCTAATCTATTAATCTACTCTACAATCTACCTACTGTTTCATTTTTTAATGAGGTTGACACAGGAAAAGAACTGTCCTCATGGAAGCTTGTTTCATTTTTTAAATGAGCTTGACACAAGAAAAGAACTATGCTCTAGACTAGCTGATTCATTTTTTAATGAGGTTGACACAGGAAAAGAACCATCCTCCTGATTCATTTTTTAAACGAGGTTGACACAGTAAAAGGAACTTTCCTCACACTCACTGATTCATTTTTTAACGAGGTTGACACAGTACAAGGAACTCTCCTCACACGCACTGATTCATTTTTTAACGAGGTTGACACAGTACAAGGAACTCTCCTCAGACTCACTGATTCATTTTTTAACGAGGTTGACACAGTACAAGGAACTCTCCTCACACTCACTGATTCATTTTTTAACGAGGTTGACACAGTACAAGGAACTCTCCTCACACTCACTGATCATGGCTTCCAACTGGAAGAAACACATGTCAATGGACACATCTTGATCATGGCTTCCAAGAGATCTTCATCAGAAGGAAGAATAGTTCTCTGAAAGGAATACATGTCAAGGGACTCAAAAGGGATAAGAACATCGCGTTCAAGTAATCCCATAGAGTTTTCCATGTCAATTACCGGATCTGAAGTCGAGCAAACAGTGACAGGCTCGCTTACATCGGTAACTGAAAACATGGGACTAGTTGCCACATAATTAACCCTTGGCGGGGTAGATACCACTTTAGAATCAGGAACATTCAGGGATATCGGATTATTGGTAGTCGAATCAAGACTAGGGAATGAAAGCTGGTCTACAGTCACAATATTGCCATTGTGAGGGAAAGACATCACGCGAAAGAGTGTCGATACGACAGCTTTCATTGCATAAACATAGTCTCGCCCAAGGAGTAAATTGAAATCCAAGGGGCCTCGAACTACCATAAGATCAATACAGACAATTTTACCTTCCAAAGTAATAGAAAATTTAGGAAGGATCCCTAAAGGTTCACTAATGGTTCTGTTAAAAGCTTTCAGATTCTGCGTAATAGGCACAAGCTGAGGAGAACCCAAAGCTTTCCAAGCAGTTGAGGATAAAATACTAACAGAAGCACCTTCATCTACCTGTGTGCGGTGTATGTCCCTACCACCAAACTTTACAATGATCTGGAAAGGAATGGAGGAAGGAAGACGAGGTTCTGTCAGTCTATTCCAATCAAAGGGAAAGACCTCAGTACTTGGAGGGGGTTCTGTAGAAACAGGTGAAATGCCCCCCGGCGTAGAAGAATCTGATGTAACAAGAAGAACCTGAGCGGTATGAAGTTCACTCTCTATAGGGAGAATGGGATCGACCGAATATGAAATCGAATCGACCGCTTGATCAACTAATGGATCATCAACTTGAGTGATATGAGTTTCACTCTCCAATGGAAGAGTGGGATCGACCGTACTTGAAACTAGATCAATCACTCCGTCAGTTGACGGTAGGTTGGGAGAAAGTTGACGGTAACCAGTTGGAAGTCCTTGTTGTGGAACAGTAAGGTTTTCCAACAATTTTGAGGCTTCATCCATGTGAGGGCAAATGTGAGTTTGATGACTCCCTTTTCATAACTTACAAGGAAACCTAACTTTACCCTTTTTCCTAGGAACCTGACTATCACTGGTTGATGGATCAACAGAAAGTTGATGAGATTTTTCTGACCATACTTCCAAGACCTTAGGAATACCAGGACAATTGATAAGGAAGTGGTCACCCTTACAAAGCCTGCAAGGGTATTTGGGTTTACGATGCATGTTGGAAGTTTCCTCAACACAACTAACACTTACAGCCATGGTTGGTTGGTTAACTTCTTTCTTACCTTGCTTCTTCTTCTTCTTCCCTTTCTTCTTCTTCTTAGCCACCTGGTTACTAGCGTCAAGGCTTTTACCAGGCGAAGAGGAAGAAATGGAGGAAGAAATATTGGGCGAAGAAGGTAAAGGGTCAACATAAGTTTGGTGATGTTGAGATGGTGAACTCTGTGAAGGTGAAGCATCCGGTTGAGGTGGAACAAATGGAGTATTCGGGGCCAACGAAGTTGAAAATAACCATATCGGTAAACCTATTGTAAATCCAGGTAATGACAAAGTAGCCATATAAGGAGGACCAACATTTCCAAAGCAAGGAAAAGTACTAGGATTCCGGTTAAGAGGGGTTCCTTGGTTGGTAAATTCCGGAACAGTTGCCATTCTATTCAACTTCAGTGAATTTTATTAACAAATTAAAAACTAAAATTAACAATTAACAATTCACACCTAAACAATTAAAATTCACAATTCACACCTATGGTCTCTAAAAGTAAAAACAAACAAATTAACACGCGCTATCAAATCTAGGAGTCAAACCACACACAAACAGTAACTTCCTGTACTAAAAACACTAGTTGGTGATGAAATCCAACTTAGTAGAAATTTAATACAGAAAGGGTGGTTGGAACAGTTACCCCGACAACCTGCTTAATGAAACAGACTGGCACAAGTTTCTTCAAAAAACCATCTCGAGTGAAGAGAACCCCCCAGAGAGTCCAAGTGAGTCTAGTCGACGTCTGCTCCAGGTACAGTGGGATCTTCCCTCCACCGTCACCTTAGGAAAGAACCCTATAGATTATGGCCACTAAGGTTACCAACAAAAACAAATATACCTGGGGGAACAGTCTACGATCCGATACACACGCAAGGGCAGAGTAACAAAGCTCAATCCCCTTGAAGGCTCCTTGATATAATCCAAGGTTTACCGACAAGTGACCCCAGGCTCCTCGACAATGGTCAATCCGAGGTTTACCGTTGTTAATACGTGTATATCTTCTATCGTTCCCAATGAGGAAGGATTGATTACCTCAATGGTTCAGATATGATCTCGTGCTTGACTCCTTTAGGAGGAGCTTCCCAGAGCATACATGCAACAATTGGAATTTTTCCTACCGCAAGATCGACTACTTGTTTGTTTTACTGTCTTGGAGAGTTAACTAAAACCTATTCCAAGACACTAGCCTAACCTAGATTGGTGGAAAGAGCCCTAAAAATGTAAAAAATTACTAGATGAATTTTAATTAAGCGCTGTGTTATTTAGGCTGTTATTACTCAAAAGGGTAAATGGATATGAAACCAATGGTGTTATGACCCGAACCAAAACTGAATGCAATCGAATATGATAATGTAATCTTTTCAATTCGATGAATCCTAACTAAAGTAGGGAAAGAGTTTCCATCACTTCCAACAATGCAAAGATTGATAACTAAGAGAAAATATAACAAATTCTCTAATGCACTAATTTCATCAAGAAAAACTAATGCAAATCAATCCCAAAACAATTTTTATATTTTTGTGTTTTTTAAAACAAGCATAAAAACATCTAAATTCAAATCAAAGAAAATTGATCTAAATCTACGATTATTTTTCAGAATGCAAACTATGCAGTTGTAATCTATGCACAATTCCCATGAAAAGTATGCAAATGTAATCTATGAACATTTTTCATTCATATTCTGAAAATGAGAATTCTAATTATGCAAATGTGATCTATGCAAAAGAATTCTCAAACACAAGATGATTCTAATGTGATCTAAGAACCAATCAAGTGCAAGTCAAGAAAATCGGGTGAGAGTTCCAAAGATCAAAAAACACTCAAAGGCGATTAACACTCATACACAATTTAGCCCAAACAAAAGCAAAAAGATGTAAAATTGTGAAAAGACTGAGACAAACCTCCAAGTAAAGACCAAAGGAAATCAAATTAATAATTTCTCAAAAAAGAGACTCAAAACACCCAATTAACTTAATGGAGATTGATGAGATGAAGAATTTGCTGAAAGAAACTTAGAAACAAGAGATTTTTGACAGAAAAATACAGATCTGGGTAGATGCTAAGAATCCTAAATTAAATCTAAACTAAACTGAAGGAAGAAATCTAAGTTTTTCAAGACTTTTAACAAGGTCCGCAGGTCCCAGAAGTAACAGGTGCGGTCCCGCACTGGTTACCTAAGGAAAGTGCAGAGATGCCCGCACTGTGTGTGAAGACAAAGTGCGGTCCCCTGAAAACTTCAAGAAAAACATAAAATATTTCAAAATTTTAAAAAAAAGAAGAAAAACTAAGCTACCCAGGCAGATATCCATCAATTAAAAACCAGGAAAAACTTTTCCTCAAATCAAAATAAAAGAGAACCAAAAACAACAAGTCTCATTCCCCAGTGGAGTCGCCAATTTGTTGGCCGGATAAATCGTTCTTGCGGACAAGACCGATCTCCCTAGTGTCAGAAGACAATCTAGCAACAAACGAACAACTAAGTTTGTCTTTCTCTAGATATATTCGTTTTACAAATAAATGTTATTAAGATGTCGATCCTACCTTAGATCCAAATGCTTATTTGTAGTCGCAGTGCTTCCATTTCATCAATAATCCTTCATCGCAAAAAGGGCCCTTTTGTCACAAGAAAGTATTATCTTTCGTTGATCTGCAATCACAAACAAGAAAATATCAATAGCACCTGTATAACAAATAATTATAAAACATACCTATCATAGTGATCAAGGAATCTATGAAATAAATGATCAAACGACAGCTTATTGAAATAAACAATCGAACGACAATTTATTGAGAAAAACGGAACTTGATTGTATTAATCTTAAAATATAAAGAAGAACCTTACAACCTTAGCCTTGATGTTCGAAAGGTCTTCCCGGGGTCCGAAGCAGGAATCTCCTCTACTTTGATAAGTCTTGCACTCTTCCTTCAGGAGCAAAAAGAGGTATGTGATCTTTCCTCTCAAAAGCTTAGCAGAAAGAAGTCTAAATCTCAACAGCACTTCAACTCAATCACACATAAAGCTTGAACTCTAATCCTCAATCTCCAAAATCTCAATCAAAACTTAACCTTTTGAGGCTACCCAATGCCTCCTTTTATAGAGCAGATGAGGAGGTTAGGATTCCACCTTTAAAGGGATAGAACCCTCCTTCAAAGGGATAGGCTCCTCACATCAAGGGATTAGTTCCTTAAGGTGTGGGATACATGCACCTTACCAAAGCGTACTCATCCCCAAAAAATCTCATCTAGAACCTTCCAGAATTGACCAAAATTCAACTTTTTTGGTTTAATTTCGCGCTTTTTTGACTTTACAGGGGTACCGCAGGCATTACATTGGAAAATATGCGTTCTAGAACGCAGTTTATCTTCACCTTACCTGCGTACCCTAGCTAAAAACGCAGGCAGGCTTCATATTAACTGCGTACCCAAGGTTTTTTGAGTTTTAAGGGTTTTTCCTCCATTTTCAGGGCTTGGAATGAGGAACAAAGGTTGTAAGACTTGCAAAGGAGGTAAGTATGAGTGTCAATGAGCTCATACAATCAGTAGAATGTCAAGGTGACATTTTTAGTGTAACACCATGATCTAGATAAAATCATCCCATACTTCGGGGGAATGTCAGCCACTACAATGTCCATAACTAGGCTTTTAGCTGTTATTTGTGCCAGATTGACACAAAAATATTTGATCAAGCCCAACCATTTAACTCTACTTGAATCAAAAGAGTATAAGTCTTTGTAGGGTTTGGTTATTTCGAGGCCTAATCTCTCCATCACTACCTTTGGCATGAGGTTATGTGAAGCATTGAAGTCTAGCATATCATTGTGCAATATTTTGTCATGAATGTTCAAATTGACATAGAATGGAGGGACAACTCCTTCTTGATATTTTCCCTCTACCTCAAGTCCAAACAACAACTTTGGTTTTTCATTAGTTAGATTTAGAGTATCAGTGTCATTTCCTATGTTCAGTCTTTCAAAACTTGGGACCTATATACATCTTAAGTAACTAGTTTAGTAAGAGGTATGGCTATTTTGATCTTGGAAATTTCACTCTCAAAACTAAATGGTGCTGGTGTTTTTGGCATATTTACATCATTCTTATCATACATGGTATTTTCAACAACTTTGTTTTTCTGTTTTTTATTAGGAATGTCACGTAAAGCAATTTTTTCAGGGCCACTAGTTCATGTACTAGGGTAGCTTGAGTCACCATTATGCTGGCTAGTTTTGTCTTTGTTTTATTTAGGAGTTTTAGCCCTTATGTTGGCGTTTTCTGCTATCTTTTTGAGAATGTTTTCAGTGGTCTTCCTAGCAAAAATTTCTGGTTTGTTTTTCTTGGAGGCATCTTGGGTTTTCTTACTTCTAAATTCATACTTCCTATGAACCTCTATGATAGCATTTTCAAATCCTAGCTTGTAGTCTTCAAAATCTTCATATGTTCTATCAATTTGGTTTGAGGAAAATAGACCTTGTTCTTCTTCTGTGAGAAAAAGATCACCCTCATTATCAGAGCCTATCAGATTTACAAGGTTTTCATCCTTCTCTTCAGTCTCTCTTTCCTCTTCATCTACATAATTTTCTTGGAAAGGAGGTCTGATTTGTTGGTCATTGTCTCTTTGTATTTTTTGAGGAGGGTCTCTTTCGAAGTTTTGGTTTCTATTTATGTTTTGAGGATTTTATTGATTTTCCCTAGGGGGTGATATTTCATTCAAGTTGATTCTCTCCATCATCCTTTCCATTACCCTAACTAGATTTTCAAATTTAGCATCAGATGTGGAGGCCATGGTTTCCTCTTTGTATGTAACCTTCTTCTCTGCCCTTAATCTAGCCCTTCTAGCATTTAGGTTGGCTTCTACACTTATTGCTCCTCTTTGCATGTCCTCTAAGGTTAGGGGATCTCTTTCTCTTAATTGATAACACATGTATGGATCAAATCATTCTGGAAATTTCACTAAGGCTAGGCCTTGTGAGGGTTTCATGTGAGGTAGGAGTGCATTGTAAATACTATTGAACCTAGTGCAGTAGTCTTAGACACTTTCCCCAACATTCCTCTTAAGGTTATCATACTCTGATAGAATTTGAAGAGGATTTTTCTTAGTCTCCCACTTGTTTATCAATGTTTGATAGAGGGAAGGGAGGTCATGAATGCTGTTAGGAGTTAATTTTTTGAAACATTTCTTTGCTTCTCCTCCTAAGATTTGGGCAAACATTCTCATTTTTATGGTCTCCTCTTCTATCTCTTGGTAATCAAATGCATCATTCATCCTATCTACATGCTGTTAGGCAGTGGTAGAGTCAGCTCCAGTAAAGTGAGGGATTTTAGATTGGTAGTCTTGAGGCATAGGCAGTAAAGGTTGGGGTAGTACCAAAGGGGAAAACCATGCTGCCATGATTGGAGGTAAAGGAACCCAAGGAGGGTTTGTAAGAGGGGGGTTTGTGAAAGGAGGTGGAGGATGAAATGGAGTGGTTTGCACAGTGGATGTATGAATAGGAGTGGTAGATGTACTTGGACTAACTAGCTGAGATTGAGCAGATTTGGAATGAAAAGAGCCAAAGTTATGGAGAAGCTCAAAATCAGGAGGAGTGGAAGGAGAGGCTTCTCCACTAGGACTCTGCTGCAAATCTGTAGGCTCAAGGTTTGTCTGGTCTATCCCACTTTGAGACTTAGTTCTGAATAGTTTTTTCCTATGGTGTAAGTCAAATTGGGGATCTTGCAAGGCTGTGAGGTTTTCAAGGACAGAACTTGCTTTGTGAATGGGTCTAACAATAGTTGAATCTTCTGTCCTAGAATTTTTCCGCAAGATTATTTCTGGGTCATCAACTATGGTAGGAGTGTTTGGGTCAGGGTGAGATCTGGTGCTGATTCTTTGTGAAGCCACATTTCAGACCCAAAATATAGAGAGGTTGAAAGCTTATGAGAGTTTTGAAAAATAGACCTATCTTTAAGGATACTAAGTTCACACATGATGAAACTGGGTTTGGCACTGTTATGACTGATTGATATATTTCCAAGGGAGTCTGTGAGAAATAGTGGGGTCAACAGGGCTACTGAAGACCAGTGGAGTCACCAGGTGGATGTTTTAAGGATGTACTTGTTGCCCACCATCAACAACTGAATACCAATCTAAGGATGTTTTTGGGTTTTCTGAGTTCTTTATGTAACACTAATCTTTTCAATGAGTGTTTGCCAGTGGAGTCGCCATTATGTTAGGTGGCGAGTCAACTAGATACTATTGATAGGGGTTTTCTGAGGTTTTAAGAAGTTCTTAGGATGTTATTGACCCAGAATCCCCAGTGGAGTCGTCATTATGTTAGGTCTCTGTAATTTGTCAGATTAGCAAGACCAAATTGAACAAGGGTAACATCAAACCAATCTTTGGAGCCCTAAGACCTAGCCTTCCTGGAGTTAGAGAGGGCTCTCTCTATGTTTGTGTGAAATATATAACTTGATTGATTTTAGGGTTTTGATTTTAGGCTAGTTATAGTGATTAGGGTTTGTCTATTTGTTTGTTTGGTTGGGTAGGTTTTAAAGTGAAACAGATAGAGGGAGAGAGATTCAAACCATTGGGCTATGGAGTTTACAAAAGGTCTTGAAAAGTACACCAATAGGTCAAGGGTGTTTCATAGGGCAAGTTAACAAAACCAAATGGATCTAAATAAGTTTAGTGAGTGGGAAATGAACATGAAGTTGTCAATGCAGTAGACTTAAAGGGGAATTAAGGATCATTCAACATACTAGAACAAGAAAAGCATGAAGTTGTGAATGCAGTAGGTTTAAAGGGCAATCAAGGATCCTTCAACATACTAGAACAAGAAAATATTTTAGGATGATAGCATAGTAAAACTGAAGAGAAGTTACGAATTCTTCAACTAGACTTCACTAGACAAACCTCAAAACAATAATCAAATAATCCTAGAGAGAAGTTAAGAATTATATAAATATTACTTTAAGACAAAGAGAACCTTTAAAATAACATTTTAGTGAAACTAAAGACCATTTAAGGATTCTTTAATTAAACTTCAAGGAAGAAAACATAGAGATAAAGGATGCAGATGGAAGTAGGGTGCCAAAATAACATATCTAACTCTAAAATTTCTGTCCTACTATCAGAGAAACCATGAACATAATGTAAAAAAAGGAAAAAATTGAAAAGAGTGGAATAACATCACCATCTAACAATGCTCATGAATCCTAGGAATGTGCTGGTTCCATTGATATTCAGTCCAAGAGATTTACAAGGCTCCAAAGCCAAACTTCATGAAAACTCAGAGTCTATGCTCAGCTCAACAATCAACCAACAACTAAAATGAGGCCTCCATGCAGTATTTAACTTGCAAAGAGGGATAAAAAACCTAGCTAGGGTTGAAAAATGTCATTAATTACATCATAAATTCCATTTTTGTCCTATGAGACCATGCAAGGCCCAACGCACAAATATCTAACTTAATAAATGCAAAAATAAATGCTAACATAACTCCTCAACTAAATCTAGAGTGATTTTCCTAAAAAACCCTAAAAATGTATTTTTAATTAAATCCAAGTGTTTTTTTTTTTACTTTCTAGCAAGGGCGCAATGCCAAGGCCAAGGGCACAGTGCCAAAATAGGAAAAATTGGTCTTTTTGCAGCTGAGATTTGGAGGCCTTCTCGGTGTCCAAATGAGCTCCATGATAGCTCATTGAAAATCCTGTCCTATATACGTTCCAAATATACCTTTAGTTTTCAATTGGGTTCCCATTTACTATTAAAAAACACATTCTCTAAAGACTTCTTAGGGTGTAGCACCAACTCTGAAAATAGAGCAGAAAGTTGATTTTTTGAATGTTTTTGGCACTTTTGGGGTACTAGTTCTGCTCCAAATAAGATGAAATTTTGTGAGGGTGATTTCCTTGGCCTAAGGAACACAAAAATTAAAATTTTTCCTCCAATGGGTGCCCCAAAAAAGAGCGCAGCGCCAGTGGCGTTGCGCGCTTGACCCTTCAAAATAGTCAAAAATTCAAAATCTTCAAAAATGTGCCAAAACTTGAAATTGTCTTGCTGATCATGTTTGGGATGCTTGTAGGGATGCATCAACAAGAATTTCAAGTTTTTATTTGTCTTTTCCCTCCTTTAGGGATTGAATCTTTGCAAGGACTCTTTTGATCTTGGCCCTTGCAATTTTCTTTCTTAAGGCATAATGCCTTGCCATCTTTTTTTGGAGGTCAAGGTATTTCTTGGTCTTCTCCAATTGACCCTCTAAGTGAACATTTTCCCTCTCTAGCCAAGGTTCTCTATCATTATCTATTTCAATGGAAAGCATCTCAATTGGGGTGAGCTGCTCTGCCAATGTTTTCTCTTGCTCTCTCTCCTTAGCTAAGGCCTTCTTCAAGCCAATTTTCTTTGGCCTCTTCCTCTTCTTCAGTGTCGTCATGAGCGCCCAAGACCTCATCTAGCTTTTCCTTGGCTTTTGTAGCCTCTTTCCGAGCTCTGATAGCTTTGAACTCATAGATAGAATTCTGTGCCTCTAGTTTCTTATTTTCAACCTTAAAATAGTGGTTTACATTCTTAGCCCTACCTAGATTGGTTTTCAGATCTTTAATCTGATCATATTTTCTTTTAAGCAGGATGTTAGTGATCCTATGCTCATTTTCATCATCACTGTCAAGGTGAATAAGTTGAAATTATTTTTCAGTCTCATGCTTGTCTTATTCCTCTTCATCAATGACCTTTTCCTTACCTTTATCAAACTGATTGGTTGATGTAGAAGGCATTGAACTTTTCCTCTTAAGGTAAGAAAATACATGCCTATTTCCCTTCTAGTAGGTCAAAGGAAGAGGTTCAATTTTCACCATCTCTGTGCCACTTGTTTCACTACCATTATTGCTGCCATCATGACTACTATCTGCATTGGTATCAACATCGCTCTCATGGCTCTTTGACCCACTGACATCATCCTCACTACTTTCTACCTCATTGCCCTCACTACTCTTTTCTTCACTAATTTATTTCTCATTGCTTTCTTCCTTACTTCTTTCTTCTTCATTTGCATCTGCCTCACTGAAATTTGCCTCACTGTTTTCTTCCTCATTTCTTTCTTCACCTTTTGATGCACTAGTACCATGAGAATATGGTGAGGGATTGTGAGAAGGTGATGAAGGAGGATTATCCTGAGGTGAAGGAATGTGAGTAGATGGTGATGGATGTGTAGTGGAGTGTGATGGTGAAGGAGGAATGGGAGGATGAGAAGATGAAGGGACATATTGCTGTTATTGGCCTTGTGGATTGGAAATGAAGGTCTCCCATGGAATGCCCTTCTGCTACAATTGATGCATAACAACCATTTTGATAAGAGAGTGATGGAAGAGGCTTTGCATCTGATGAGGATCGTCTCTCTTTTGTATAATATAGGAAATTTTGTCAATTCTTCTATAGAGGTAATAGGGTAGGTGTAGCATCCTCACCGTAGTAAAGTGCATGAGCAGCCTGATGTGATAGGAGTAAATGCAGGAAAATATTTCTTCACATGTAAAATACTTCATAATTATTCTCATCATAGGTGCATATCTCTCAGGAAAATGTGAGAAAGGAAAAATTTATTTGTTGTGGTCTTTGTATTTAGGCTTTAGGTAGGGTTCAAAGTAGCTCATGTCTATATTGGCCCACTTGAACCATTTCTCCCCTACTCTTGGTATGCCTGTGTCATTGGTAATAGCATCTGAAGACAACTCAAAGGTGACCCCTGCAAGGTTAACTTGTTTTTCATGCAAGTTAATGATGAAAAGTCTGGTTAGCTCAGGGTGGTTTTGTACCTATTGTACCTTCTCACAAAAATCAAAGAATCTTACATGCTTGAAATATGAAACAGTAAGGGGAGATGCCATTAGCTCCCTTGTGTTGTGGGGTTCAAATATTTTTATCTTTCCACCTTTGTGCTCATGCCTCCTTGGCATTTGAGCCTCTCCTCCATTACCACTGTTTTATGACATTGTAAACCATGCCTTGAGAAAACCCTAGGACTATAAATGGAAATTGAATGAAGAGATGGTGATAAAAAAGAAAGCTTTGCAAGTGAGTGAGATGAGTGAATGAGGGTAAAAGTGTATGAGAATGAGTGAGACACTGACAATTCAATGATAACCCTCTGCTGACATTTTCTTAAACTCTGTTTTGAAACACTTTTGGGCTGATGTCAATTTGAGATGAAGGAGGGCAATGGAATGTTAGCCTTTGCAAGTGGAGGGACTGATTGAATGAATGGAATGGGTGTAGGGACAACTTAGGTGAATGAACAACCTTCAAATAGTGCAACCCCTCTATTTATCACTGATTGTCTTTATAAGAAGATGAAAGTAATGGTAATCAATGATGTCAAGTTTAAGTCTTAGGGTGTGATTTAGGATTTCAATTTATTTTAATCACAAATCATCAAAAATTCTTTAATATGGGCTTAGGGCATCCACTTACCATTCGTTAGTGCCTTATAGGAGCTTGGAGGAAGCTTGAAAGAAATTTAAGGTAGATTGAGTGGTGGTTTTACTTGGAAAGCCCTCCTGGCCAAGGGTGCAGCGCTCAATCCCAGGCGTGCAGTGCTCAATTTTTTCTTCACCGGGTAGCTGTCGGGCAAGAGTGCAGCGCTCAATACCAGGTGCGCATTGCTCAAGTTTTTCTTCACCGGGTAGTTTTCGGGCAAGAGCGCAACGCTCTGCTAGGCGCGCAACGCTCAGTTCTAGGCATGCAATGATAGTGTAAAATACACGGGGAGAAACTGTCAAACCCGCAGCGCTAGTTTCTAGGGGCGCAACGCCAGTCTGAGCACGTAACGCCAGAAGAATTTGCCCAAATTCGACTTGAAAACTAAAAAACTTCTCTCCTTGAATGCTTCTAACTCTTTTTCAAGGCAACAATGATTTGTTTGAAGTGAAAAATGACTTTTTATAGGCTTGAGAATTAGATTTGACTTTGCAAATCCGCTTTCCTAATGTTTTAAGCCTGTTTATCTCTTTCACTAACATTCTTTGACTTATTGCTTGTAGGTGACAGAAAACAATAACTTGGCTTTTCTTTTACTCCTTTTCACAATTTTTGCATGCAGGTGGCTGAAAGGATGAGTTTGACCCTACTTTTTTGCTCCATGAGGCATGAAAAGTTCAACTTGGCAACTTTAGGATCTGGATTACACATGATGGCATCTTCAAAAATTTCTATGGTTTCCATTACAGTACTCAACTTATCCCTTTCACCTTGGCTGACAGTTTGTTGGAGTTATGATGTTTGTTTTCCTTTTGATCCTGAATATTTGACAGATTTATTTTGACACAACAGTAGCCTCAAAATCTTCTTTTGCTTCCACCTTGGAGCTCAACATCATCTTTTGATCATTTAGGCAAGACAAACTCATTTTGAAAAGTTTGGGATCTGATCACACAATGATAACTTCAGAATCCTTCCTTTGCTTTCACCATGGGGTTTAACATCAACATTTCACCTTCTCTAGTCACTTTTCGAAAACCTTAGGCGTGTGGAGTGCTTTAAGACAATCATCAGTGTTGTCTTCTAAGTTATCTATAGCCCTTTCAAGTTCATTCATTTCTGTTCAGTTCACCTCACCTTTTTCTAAATCTCATCAACAATCTCTGATAAAATTTTCTTCATGTTTGGCCTTGTGTACCTTCATGTCATTTCCTTTCGTCAATTGATCATTGTCTAACACTCTATTTGGACCATCAATCTTAAAAACCCTAATTATCTACAAGAAAAAGTGTTGTCTCTCTTCCTTGCTGCAGGTTGTCTTCATTCAGGAGTAGACCACCTACCTTACCAGTACTTTCTGCTGATAGACCTTTTAACACTCCTGCAGAAGTGTCAAAGTTTACATTTACCTCTTGCAGAGCTTGAACTTGATAAGGTAGTTTTCTTTGAAAACTTTTTAGGTTTTTCTTGAGTAACCATGTCTCAACATTCCAATACCTCTGAACCAGATTCTAACAAAGAAAAACAGTGTCTGAAACACCAATGATGAGCTTGGAACATATGAAACCCTAATTGACCTAGTGGGATGGTTCTTTGACCTGACCTTGATTGAAAATTGGCTTGGAGGCTTCAAGTGAAAGACAGAGTATTTGTCAAAGTGATGTATTGAAGATCCAATATTCAATGTACTTGATTTATCTAAAGAGCCTACAGAGATAGTTTTGAGACCATCAATGCTTGAGGACCTTGGGGAACATGGGAATGAATAGGCTTATAGGAAACCCTAGAGGGAAAGTGGGGTTTATGGGCAGGGGAAAAATAGGCCAATGAAGTTGTAGGTAGGGAAGGAGGCTAAAAATGATAGGTAAAAGCCCATAAGGAGTTTGTAGGAGTGATAGAGTGACCATGGAATGACAAGATGATGAAATAGTGGAAAATTTTCCATAAGGATAATGAAGGCAGTGAGATTTCTAAAACTCACAATTTTCAAGGAAGGTTGTTTTCAGAAATCTAGAACAAATCTTTATTCATCTATGGATAATGAAAAATAATGATGACTAATAGAGGGAATAGGGAAAAAGCGGAGGTCAAGAGGCTCCCAGGGAAGAAAGGTCATTTTGTTGTGAAGGCAGAGAGAAGAGTAGAAAACTAAGAGAATTCAAGAAGAGGAGAAGCTTTGATGATACTACAATTGGTAAACAACACAGATACCAATCAAATGGGAACCGTACCGAGTTCTGATTTTTTTTGAGGTTGCAAAAAGTCATTTAATTTTGAAAAGTGTTGATTCAAAATAGTCCTTTTTTATTTATTTTAGAGCATATTTTTGACACTTCAAATTTTATTATGTTTTAAGTATGGATTTTTTTTTTTTAAATGATAGTGATTTTAAAACCAAATTTGGAAAGTGTTGATGTAGCATCAACTCCTTTTTTTGGAGGGTTTTTTTTTTTACATTTTAAATTTTTTATGTATAAAGTATGGATAAAAGCTTTAAAATGTTGGTGATTTTCATACCGATTTTGAAAGTGTTGATGTAGCATCAACCTTTTTTGGGGTATATTTTTGACACTTTAAATTTCACATATCTTATGCATGCACATTTTTTAAAAAAATTTAGTTATTTAACCCATTTTCAAGTTGCATTCTTCTTCTTATTTTTTGTTTTCTTCCTGTGATATTTGTTTTTCACGTTTGTATTTTTCATTTTTTTTTTTTTGCAATATTTTTTTGTAATGAAATTTTCAATTTTTTTGGCAAAGTTAAAAAATAATAATAAAATCAATATTTTAAAGTTATGGTTATATATATATATTTATATATCGTTAATTAATACTTCAATACACATAAAATAATTTTGACTAAACTAATAATAGTTTTAAACCGCTAACAAAACATATATATTTTGTATATAGATATAATAAAAAATACACATTTTTGTATCTTTTCGCTAAAAATGGCATATCAAATAAAAAAAATTTATAAAAAAATAAATAGAAAAATTGCAAAAAAAATAGCAAATTTGAAGACACGTTTATGAAATTTATGTTAAAAAATAATAATATATGAATTGTTTTTTCCCCAAAAATAATGACATGCATAAAATATAAAAAAAAATTAGCAAAAATAAAATAAAATGTAAAATGGCTTTAACATAAAAATCAAAGTAACAAAAATAAAAGCAATTTTAACATAAAAATCAAAATAAAAAAATAAAGAAATTTGTTTAAAATAAAATATAATAAAACAATCCCAAAAAAAAATTAAAAGGAAATTTTAAAAACATGAAAAAAATTAAAAGGAAATTTTAAAAACATTAAAAATAAACCATTAACTTTTAAAAATAAGCAAATTAGTAAAAAGAAAGAAACATCATTTAAAGAAAAAAGAAAAGAAAAGCAATTAACCTTTAAAAATAAACAAATTAGTAAATAAAAAGAAACCTAATTAAAAAAACCAAAAAAAAAAATTGAAAAAATAAAAAAGGGTTTGAAAAACCATTATTATATTTCTTTTAAAAATATTTAAATAATGAATTTTTTTTTTAAATATAAATTGAAAATTTTTAATAAGATATTAAAATTATTGAAAAAATAAAAAACATTAAAAGAAATACTAGAAAAGAAAATATAATGTCTCATATATATATATATATATATATATATATATATATATAAAACCATTAAAAAAATGAAAATAATAACAGAAAAAGCTAGCAAATATTCAAAATCTGGTAGGTGCCACGATCGTAGCACCAAAGAGCCATCAAAAGATAACAGGAGTAGCGGCGCCACTCCCGCCGCCCGTTGGGGGCCCTTTGGCATCACAGTCGGGGTAGTTGGTGATTCCTAAAATTAGACGATGGCCACATTGCAGACAAGAGCTCTGGCAGACTATCACAGACTGACGTCGCTACTCTTGCCACGTAACATTTATTTTCATTATTTTTTTCTTTTTTAGTGTTTACAAAATTATTCATTTATATATATATATATATATATATATATATATATATATATATATATATATATATATATATATATATATATAATTTAATATTTTTTAATGTTTTCTTCTTCAAAATTTTTAATTTTTTTTTAGTTTTTTTTTTCATATATATGTTTTATTTAATTTAATTTTTTTTTTAAACTGAAACGGGTATTTTTATTGATAGGGTGGGTTGGCCGAAGCCAAATCAGACATTACAGATCACTGCATCAAGCATTACAATTCACTGATTTTACATGAACGCCTTGTCCAATTAGGGGATAGTTGCCATGTTCACTGCTCCTGCATTTATGCTGATCATGCTCTTTTCTAGAGTGCATCCTATATTTGCCAGTTTGTCTGCTTCTGTGTTTAATTCTCTGAGGATGTGAAAGATTTGAGCTGAGGGGAAGTCCTTCAGGAGTCTGTTCACTCTTGCAAGCTATTTATTTAACACTGGATCTTTGAGCCCTTTCTTGTTTATAAGAGATTTTACCAACAGCTCTGAATCTCCGAAGACTAAAATTTCCTTTGGATTCTCTTTCTTGGCCAGTTGACAAGCTTTTAAAAGACTGAGAACTTCAGCCTGATTGTTGGTTTTTATCCCAAGTCCCCAACTGAAGTCTTCTTTTTTCCCATTTGGAAAATAAATAGCCCCTCCTGCTCCTGACCTACCTGGATTGCCTTTTGAGGCTCCGTCAAAGAAGATGGTGCATTTTCCTTGTGTTTTCCACCACTTCTGAAAACTGTCCAAAGTGTCTCGAATCTGCCATTTTCCTTTGTGGTCTGGACGTGTAATTGCTAAAGGTCTGGGCATGGGGGAGAAGCCATCCAGCCATACCCTTTCTTCATTTCGGAGGGAACTATCGTCTTTGACTGTGGAGTGTCTCAAAGTTTCTAATAGAAGTTTCTTGGCCTGCTCCGCAGCGATATCTGCAGTCATTTCTTTTGGATTGAAGACAGTTTCGTTCCGGGCTAGCCACAACTTCCAACATACATATTTTGGGGCTGCAATCCAAACCTTGTGCTAAAGAGATTTGTCTACAATGTTGAAGGGGTATCGAGCTTTCCATGACAAAAACATGTCCGTAATCGAGCAATGTGCAGGGGTTCTCACATTCAGACCTGTCAAGAAGATAGACCAGGCCTTCTGTGAAAACTCACAATCAATGAACATATGATCTGTGGTTTCCAAAGCTTTTTTGCAAAGAACACATCGGTGAGGGCCAACTATGTTTCTTCTGCACAGATTTTCTCCAGTGAGGATTTTGTTGTGAAACAAAGTCCAAAAAAAGAAATTGATCTTGGGAATGCTGAAATTTTCCCAGATCTGTTTCCACACTATTTCAGGATGTAGAGAGTCCTTTTTACCTTGCAGCTGTAAGTATCCTTGTCTGACTGTGTACACCCCCGTCTTTCCCCAACCCCATGAATATTCCTCGTCCTTGTGCACTGAAGTATAGTCTGCAATTGCAGTTGTAAGAACATTCAACTGGTTTTTTAAGTGCGCTGGGGTATTAGGCAAAATCCAACTCTGCCAATTGCCATCATGATCCCAATCTGCAATGTCCTCAATTTTTCGAACTCCTTTTGAACTTAACCAATCTCTTAATTCTGCAATTTCATTGTTAGCTGAAAGAGGAGGATGTCCCATGATTCGATCTCTCCACAACGATGTTTTTTTGCCATTCCCTGGAATTTTATACAGGTGAGTTCTGAAGTAAACGATTGCTTTGCTGCAGAGCTTCGAAGTCTGCGTTCCTCTGGGAGAATTCGCTGGGTTGAAGGTGATGATCGATTGATTATTGAGGTATTTGAGATTAATGATCTGGCTGACAGGGTGGGAGGGCTCGGTTAGCAGCTGCCACAACAGCTTACACCCCAATGCTAAGTTGGCATGCTGGGGGTCACGGATTTGGAGTCCGCCTTCTACCAGTGGACGCTTCACAATTTCCCAATTAATTAAATGAAAACGGTTGCTGTTGCCCCGCCCACCGTTCCATAAGAAATTCCGCATGAGACAGGAGATATGGTCTGCAATTTGTTTTGGTGCCATCAACAATGAGGCTTGGAATGTTGGCAATGCTGAGAGAACAGTTCGGATAAGGGTGAGTTTGCCGCCAGTGGAGAGCCAAATTCCGCCCCACGCTGTAATCTTTTTCTTAAACTTAGAAATCACCTCCTCCCACATATGATTTCGGTTGGATCCCATCGATAATGGAAGTTTGAGGTACTTAATTTTATCCCAGACTGCGTGGCCATTGAATCCCAATACACTAGCAATCCTTTCAATTGTCTATTGGTCTGTGTTCCATCCAAAAACAACGCTTTTCCTCTCACTGATTAGCGCTCCAGAGATGTTGCAGAACTTTTGGAGAATGGACTTGAAGGTGTTGGCAATTTTTAAGGATGCACCCCCAAGAAGGAGTGAATCGTCTGCAAAGAGTGCGTGGTTCACTGGAGCGATGCCTTGCACAATTCTTATCCCAGGGATGGAGCCTGTTTGTTTCTCCTGTGTCAGCTTCCTGCTCAATGAATCAACCATCAGTATGTAAAGAAAGGGAGAAAGAGGGAAACCCTGCCTCAATCCCCTGGTGGCTAAGAAAAAGTCTGCTGGTCTTCCATTCACCATTGGGGCGATCCAGATATTCTCAGTGCAAGCTTTGATGAGGTTTATAAATTCCTGACTGAAACCAAAGGCAGCAAGAACCCTATACAGAAAAGAACGATTAACTCTATCAAATGCATTACACATATCCAGTTTTATGATCATACCTGGTTCTTTCCGAGAATGACTGGAGTGTAGGGCTTCTTGGACTTGAATGACGTTGTCCAGAATTTGTCTGCTTTTCACAAATCCCCCTTGAGCTGGAGAGATGAGTTTTTGAAGAAGGGGCTTGATTCTGTTGGCCAGAAGTTTGGCCACGATCTTGTAAGAAGAATTGCAGAGTGAAATCGGCCTATATCTGTCAAAGGAGCCAGGGTTTGTTTCCTTGGGGATTAAAGCGAGGAAGGTGGAGTTAATTCCGCCTCCAACTTTTGCCTTCCTCAAGATTCCCCTTATCAACCTGAAGAGATCAGTTTTGATTATCTCCCAACAGATTCTATAGAAATGCACTGAGAATCCGTCAAGTCCTGGAGCTTTGTCTGGTTCCATGGACCAGACTATGGAAGTTATTTCATCTTCTGTGACAGGGCTCATCAGAGAATCATTGTCCTCCACGCTGACTAGGCTTGGAATTTTGGTGAGAAACTCTAATGCATCCTCCTCGTTCCCATTTCTTTCTGCGCTAAGGAGGTTTTGGAAATGATTTACTGCTGCTTCTTTGATTTGTGCAAATCCTTTGTACACCTGGCCGTTAGAGCTGGTAATTTTTGCAATATGGTTTCGTGAGAGACGTGCCCTGCACTGTCTATGGAAATAAGTGGTGTTTCTGTCTCCGGATCTAAGCCACAAACTTCGAGACTTTAAACGCCAATGTTCTTCTTCATTTCTGAAGGAGCTGTATGTATTCCTTTGGGCAGCTTTTTCGTTGGCTAAGTCAGTGGATGAGAGATCTTTCTCCTCCATTTCAAATTGAAGACCTTCCAGCAGAAGAACTGCCTCCTTCCTCTGTCTAGTGGGGTTTTCATGGATTTCTTTATCCAATCTTTAAGAGCTTTTTTTGTATTTTTCATTTTTTGTTCCCAAACAAAACTTGGGGATCCGGTAACTTCAATCCTCCATGCTGTTTGGAATGTTTCAAAGAACCCTTCTTTTCCGGCCCAGAGAGGACTGAAGCGAAATGGGAGGGGACCTAGATCTTCTTCTTCTTTCAAGCATAGGAGGGTTGGCTTATGATCCGATGTGAGCTTTGGGAGGATCTTGGTGAAAACTATTCTGTTGTCCATCATTAGCGAGCTGCTGATAAGGAATCTGTCCAGCCTGGATGAGATATGGTTTTCGCCTGTTCTGTTGTTAGTCCAGGTGTATTTGCCTTTCACTGGTTTGTAGTCAACCAAGTCCCACTGCTGAATCAGATTTTCCACTGTGTTGATGAAAGGATCCCTAGAGTAAATCCCTCCTCTTTTTTCTTTGGGATCTAGGATTATATTCAGATCACCACCTATGACTATATTGGAAGGATTGATATGCTCTATATAATCCAAGAGTGACCTCCAGCACTCTCTCTTTTCTTCATAATGGACGGGGATGTACATGTTAAACAGGGCAAGGGAGAGGTTGCTTGCAGTGTGGCGCAGTTCAGTATAGATCCAATGTTGGGTCTCAGAGAATCTTTCTAAAGAGAAGGAGTTTTTTGACCAGAATGTGCCTATACCTCCGGTCGAGCCCCTTGTGCTAACAGCCTTTCCAGTGTCATATTTCCATTTCATAGAGCTAGTATTTAGAAGGGTTTCCCCTTCTATTTTGGTCTCTTGGAGCATAAGGATGTCCACGGTTTCCAGCTTCAGTAAATCTTTGATAGCATCTGCCTTATTGGGATTTCCCAGACCCCTGCAATTCCAAGAGACCATCTGCATCATTTACCACTTGATGGGGTGGGACCTCCTCCCTTGGGCACCCTTGGTCTTGTATTTCTCCCGAGGGTCATTTCAATGGTAGTTTGACTGCCTAGGGTTTTCTGCCTTTCTGATTCTTCTTCCCTGGTTTCCTTGTTTGTTCTTCTTCCCACTTTTTTGGATGGCCTTTCAAAGGTTTCTTCATCAGATGATCCCATGTTTTCTGGGCTCTTCTTCTTTTGTTTAATAATATCAGCATACGAAGGAGAAGAAGTATTGCTAGGGGTCAGGTTTGGGATGTTGCTTGGCTCTTCGTTGTCTGCATTATTCAGCTGTGGTGGATCTTCCTTCTCGAGCTCTGGAGGATCTGATGGTGGTGTAAGAGATTCAAAGGGATTTTTATCTCCTGCAATGCTGATAGCTTCCCTACTTCCACTGTTTTGGTTACTTGTATCTCCTTGCCCTGTTTTGGCCACTGTCTCTTTTGCTTTACTTTTGTTATTCTGTCTGCTGCTTGTTGTTCTCTTTACTTGCTTCCATTGTTCGCCTTTCTCTTTCTCTGCTATTTCCTCATTTTTATTTTTACAATATCTGGCAAAGTGCCCATATTCATGCCAATGTCGACATTTAAAAGGCAGTTGCTCATAATCGAGCTCTTGAATGTGCGTCCAGTCTGCCACTGAGAGTCTGATGGCTTCGGGGAGCCCGACCTCCAAATCAACTTCCACACAGATACGGGCGCAAGAGAACTGATCCTTCCTCGGGGCCTGATCGATATACCTGCCTAGGGCATTGCCGATGGATTGTAGTGAGCTCTGACTCCAGCAGTGGAGAGGGAGGTGCGGGAGATGCACCCAAACGGGGACGGCTGTGGGCACATCTTGTGCAGGATCGAAATCTGGAGACCATTTATTCAAATATAACCCTTGGGGGCCCATGAAATATGGCCCGTTTCGGAAGATCAGGCTTCGGTCTTCCACACTGTCAAACACGAAGACGAAGAACCCCTTGGCAACAAAATGGCTTTTTATTCCTTCCTTGACCAGTGGTGATCAGTTTCGTTTGACCCAATCATCTACTGCTTTCGGGGATGGCCATAGCCCTGTGAACTGGCCGATGAGGCCTCTCTCGGCCAGGTTTAATGCTGATCTGCATGCATCGTCCACCGGGAGAGACACCGTAGGGATATTGTCCATCTTCTTGATAAACTTTTGCTGAGAGACCGAGGTCGGCCTCTTTTCTACTGCAGCAACAAGAGTTCGAAAAGCCTCGAGATCAGGAGGCGGGAGGGAGTCTCCATCATTTTTCATGGTCGGGGTTGGAGATCAATGCAGGAACCCCATGAACAAATGCAAATCGACCTCCAGAGATAACAAAACGCAGGGGCAGAGTCACACTCGTGGACCAAAGCCACACGGGTCCAGGGCGCTGCCTCCAGAGAAAACAGATCGCAGGGGCAGAGTCTCACTTGTGGGCAAAAGCCACACAGGTCCAGGGCGCCACGAACCAGAGGAACAACACCGAGCCCAGAACAGCGGCGGGCAGAGCCGAGCCCAGGAGTTGCAGAGCGAGCGCGCGAGATCTAATGCCCAATGTCCTAGATGTCCAAATCTTGCCATACACCAATTCCCTAGTTTTAATTTAATTTTAACCATGTTATATTTTATTTTATTTTAAAAAAATTAAAATATATTTTAAACTTTTGTGGTGTATTATTTATTTATTTTTTAATGTTTCATTGAATTTTTTGGGTTATTTTCGGAAAAATTATGTTTGATTCTCTATTTTTGTTTTTTTTATTGTTTTTTAATAATTTTTTATAAATATATTTTTTTTCAATTTTTAATTTTTTTTTGGTCATTTATAACTTTAAAATTTTCATTAATGTTTTATTTTTATTTTAGTTTTTTCTCTTCTTCTTATTTTTCCGTGGAGTTAAGGCTCCTACGGATAGAGCAATTTTGGTATGCCATTTCTATATCCATCATAGTGAAAAAATTTAGTCGATGTTTCGAGCCAACAATTATGATTTTATTTTATTTTATTATTTGATTTTTTGTTTTAGGGGTTGTGTCGATGTTTGACTAGTAACTTGACCCTACTATATGCCATTTTGATAGTTGATTTTTAAGTTTTCGTTACAATGGATCAAATCCGCGTCCACTATATGTCAATTTGATAATTGTTTTTTAAATTTTCATTGTGATGGGTTTGTTGGTGGATTTGGTGTACGAGTGTACCAATCCACACTTGCTTAAGAGGAGTGGTTATTTCCTCTTAAGTTTCTAGTCATAGACAAATAAACAAAAGAGTTAGCAGATTAGTGAACATGCCGTAAAACAAAACACACTAGATAATGATATAGTATGCATATGTAGAGAGAAAACAAAACTAAACTAAAAAATAACACGAAAGATCATATAGAGTCAAACAACACAATAATACCAACGGTGGTGTCTATGTCCCCTCTTATTGTGTGCTATTAGGAATAAAATATAGAATGTTTACACACTTGCCAAGGGGCCCTTAGAACTAGGGAGTTCTAAGACCCGATGCAAGGATGTTTTTACCTCTGCGCTGCCTTGGTGCAAGGTCCGTCTCTCTACTCCAAAGGATTGGAGTTGTTGGATGGCCAACAACTTAATCCCCTCTCTACTTCTGATTTAGATCACACATTGTTGGATTGATTGAAGAAATTTGGCTAGCATAACAAAGTGCTCTCCCTTGATTCATCTCTTGGTGGAATTTTATAGATGAATTCAAACCCTCCTTCCCTCTCTTGGTACATTGGTGGATTCCTCGGCTCTTCTTTGCTCGAATGCTCCTTGAATTCACTTTGGAACTCTTGGATGATTCGTGGATTCGATATTGATGTTTATGATATTTTAATTCCACATAATAACACTTTTATAGTTTAAATAAAAAGGTGTTGTGTAAGGCGTAGTTCACATACTTGATTATTACGGAAAGAAAAAGTATGGTGGTGTCGCACCTGTCTATAGCGTGGTTGAAAGACTGCCAAGGTATAGGGGCATGACAAGTGGTAGCTGAGGGTGTCGCGGTGTAGTCGTGAATGAAAACACAGAGGTGGGAGATGATTCAGGCGGAAAGTGTAGCGTCGCATGCGGAAAAGTACCGCAGGGCGTCCACATTGTAGGTCGGGTCAGGCAGGGCATCTGCACCGGCCTAAACTTCAGTTCAGAAGGCGTTCTGAAGCGACCGAAGATCAGATTTTGATGCTACAAAGTGCAGCAAGTGCGTATTGACGAGCCAGAGATAACCATACTATTGGGAAGTGATTTGGACACAAGGTGTGCTCAAGGAGAAGTCTGAACTCATAGGCAGCAAGTGACCCGAGTGACCCAAGTGACTCGAGTGACCCAAGTGACCTGGAAGTAAGGTAGTTGGGTAGGATTGTGTAGAAATTTCCAAAGGTTGAATTGAATGTTGTAAATGATTGTTTTGGCTAGTTTAATTATTTTCAAGAATTTTTAAGCTTGGAAAAAAGGTAAACTTTCCTTTCCAAGGAGAAAAAGGGATTTTTCTTGATTATATTGTATTCTATATACTTTTATGAAACATAATACAGGGCAGACTTATAATCAGGGAGTTGCTCCTCCCTTGAATGTTATGGGATTCATGTGGATTTTATATTGATGTTTATGCTATTTTAATTCTGCATAATAAAACTTTGAAAATTTAAATAAAAAAGTGTTGTGTAAGGCGTAGTTCACATACTTGAGAATTACGAAAAGAAAAAGTACAGTGTTGCCGCACCTGTCTATAGTGTGGTTGAAAGACTACCAAGGTATAGGGGTGTGAAAAGTGGTATCAGAGCTACCATTCTTTGGGGGCTTTGTACTAAAGCAAGCAGAGACAACTCACAGGTTGAAGTTGAAGCTTGATTCAACAAACATGGATATTGATGCAGGGTTGCAGCAAGTATTGGAGTTTGGTACCATAGAGTTGAGCAAAGGTATGACTAAAGTCATGGTAGAAGCTTAAATGATGAAGAAAGAAAGTTTGAAGGCTCAAGTTGGACTTGAGAACATGATATACTGTTGGAAGGATACAAGGCAGCAATATCAAAAGACTCTTGTGCAAGTGTCTGAACACTTGGAACACATTGGAGATGGGTTGATGGAGATGCCGAAATATTTGGATGGAATATCTGGACAAATTTCTGAAATTAAGAAGATTGACATGGAGATACAACAAGGTGAACAAAGACTTCAAGAACTCTTTATTAAAAGAGATTACTTGAAGGAAAGAAGCACCACGTTGCAGGCTAAAGTCAAGAGCATTGAAGATGAGATCAAGAGGGACTTCCTTGATCCAAAACCTATTGGTTTGAAGAAAGAAAATGCATATGATGGCACACTTGGAAAAGAAGAAGACCACACTATGATGATTTGTGCACTTCGATTGGAAGGAGTCAATCTATGTCAGATTGGGGCACTTAGGAAGAATTCGAAAAGGAAGGATCTTGAACCAATTCAAGAAGACTCAGGATCAGATTGTTCTATGGGGTCTCATGAGAAGAAATATGTGAAAAGTACTGTTAGGTCGAAGCCTAGTTTGAAAGACATGTTGGAAGAAGAAATGTTGAAGAATATTGCAGATATAAGGCGCAAGATGAGAAGAATGAATAATGATGAAAGTTCCTTTGACTTGAGATTTGTTTCTACAACCGTGCATGGAAAGAAGTTCCCTACTTTGATAGACACGAGAGGTACTGATAGCTTCCTAAGTCGAAAGGCAACTTCATCTCTTAGAAAGAAGAAGGCTAGCATGAAGAAAGAGTTGAGTGCTTTCAAGGAAGTCAATTCGGGAATGAAAGCAGTGACTGGTGTCATGAAAGGCACACATGTGAGAGTAGGGTCATGGTTTGGAAATATGGACTTAAGATTCATTGACATGGATGATTATTCTATGGTGTTGGGGCGATAATTTCTGGTTGCAACACAAGCCATACCAATGGTGGACCGAGACATTCTCTTAATTCTTGATGATGGGAAAACTACGATTGTTCCTATGACAAGGAAAAGTTATTTGGGGTATCAACTGAGAATGACTTCATTGATCCTATATGAGAAGGACCCAGATATGGAAAATAATGATATGGGGCATTGGGAACTCGGATCTATGCCTCAAACAACAAAGGAAAAACTCATGTTTGATTTTGCTGGAAGAGATCTGAAAGAAATAAGGAAATGAGAAAAGGCGACTTCACTTCTTGAACATGTAGCAGAGAAATATACTCAAGGTCTTCACCGGGATGATGTGAAGAAAGACACTTCTTTGGACATGGGACTAGGGAAATATTATGTAGGTAGAGATTCAGCTGGCATTGTAGAATATTGTAGATATGCTATGGGCATATATGAATTTCAATTAACAAAGGACAAGCTTGGGAAACTAGGATGCACTCAAGAGGAGGTTGATTCTGTTCACGAGTACTTCAAAACTCGACATCAATCTGATACATGGGTGGATGAAAGTTAGGAAGGTGGCTTCCTGGCCCTTTATTTGAAATAAACCTTTGGAGAAAAGGGGCTGTGGTGCCTTAGTGCATGGAGGACCACACCAATCTCAAAAACAAAGGGCCTTTGAAGAAAGGTCCCACATGCATATATTCCTGGATGGATGCAGCTACCTTGATAGCACACTGGAGTAGCATCATAGACCACATATTGCACATGGAATGGAGGAAAAATTCATGGACCTGGATATGGCACATTGATGGATTTGGTGAGAGGAGATCTCTTACTTTGATGATGTCTGGAGGATGTGACTACTTGGCATTAAAGTGGCACATGGATTAACATCATGGACAACATGTTATGGAGATGAAGCACACTTCATGGACCAAAAACATGGCACTTATAATTTGGATAGATTCTCGATTGAATTGATGAATGTGACAAGAGCTAGAGAAAGACTAATGGATGGCATGAGGTTGTACATTCTTATGAGGAGGGCGTTCAGTTGGACTAATCACCTAAATTGTTCGAATCATGAGGGCTAGCAATGCTACGTAGGTGTGCTAGATGTTACAAGCATATAGATGTTTGACAGAAATATATGGTTATCAATATATTCTTGGGTTGAAGTATCTTGGCTAGGGTTTCACATAGATATAAACCCTACGTCGAGAAGGAATTCTGAAGGAATACATGAACTTGGTAGTTTACGCATTATTTTGATGATTATAGAAGAGTTGGAGGAATGGACATTGTTGGAGATGTTGGAGTCAACAACACTTTGCGATGATAGTTGCGACGATATTGTGCACATGGATGCAACGATAGATCATGCAATGACATTTTTCTACAAAAGTTGCGAAATTATTACACACATGGAGTTGTGACGATGGATCGTGTGATGGGGGGATGAGGTTGTCAAGGGATGACAACACTTTGAAATGGTGGAGGATGTAAGGCCCCAAGACTTCATGAAGCATGTTCGGGGTAACGGGCACGCCCACCGGGCATTTGGACGATGTTCATACGTCGTGCGACATTATGGGCGGACCATCACACCAAAGTGGGCGCAAGCGTGGGTGTGTAGCGGTGAGTGGCACGGGCACACGTTATAGCGGGTGCATCGCACATAGTTGGAAATATCATTGGTGATGCGAAATTATAGGTGAAATGTCGCTCTGTAGCAAAGTTAGAAGCTGGCGTAGCAAGTTTAGTCGTCGACATGTTGGAGCACAACCGACGCTACACCAAGTGTGGACAGATAAACATGGGCGTCGGGCGGGTCAGCTCTAGTACACCGAGTGACCCACGAACAAAAACATAACACGTATAAATAAAGTGTGTGGATGATTGTTGGGAGGCATCCATGAATCATCCAAGAGTTCCATAGCAAATTCAAGGAGAATTCGAGCGAAGAAGAGCTGAGGCTTCACAAATAACTTGTTGGTGAATGCCATCACCAAGGAAGAAGGCCAAATGCGTTTGCGTGCAGAGCTGAGGGCATCGGGGTGTAGTCATGAACGAAAATGTAGAGGCATAGGTTGAGTCGAGCGGCAAGTGCAGCGGCACATGTGGAACAGTACCGCAGGGCATCCACACTGCAGGTCGGGTCGGGCAGGGCATCCGCAATAGCCTGAAATTTAATTCAGGAGGAGTTTTGAAGCGACTGAATATCAGATTTTGAACACCTCCTGAACTGAAGTTTAGGCCATTGTGGATGCCTTGCTCGACCCGACCTGTAGTACGGATTTCCTGCGATACTGTTCCGCATGTGCTGCTGCACTTGCCGCCCGTCTCGACCCATGCCTCTACGTTTTCGTTCACGACTGCACCGTGACACCCTCAGCTCTGCACGCAAACATGTTTAGCCTTCTGCCTTGGTGATGGTGTTCACCAACAAGATGTTGGTGAATCCTCGGCTCATATTCGCTCGAATGTTCCTTGAATTCATTGTGGAACTCTTGCATGATTCATGGATGCCTTCCAACAATCATCTACATGCTTTATTTATACATGTTATGTTTTTGGTCATGGATCACTCGATGGACTCGAGCCGAAACCCCCTGAAGCCCACGTTTAGTTGTCCACACTTGGTGTAGCGTCAGCTGTGCTCCAACATGTCGGCTGCCCAAATTGATACGTCAGATTATAACTTCGGCTATGGAGCGAAGTTTCACCTATAATGTTGCATCGCCAATGACATCGTCGGCTATGTGCGACGCGCCTACTACAACGTGCACCCGTGCCGCTCGCCGATACACACCCACGCCCATGCCCACTATGGTGCGACAATCCATCCATAACATCGCACGGTGCCTGAACAACATCAAAACACCCGGTGGGTGTGCCCGTTACCCCGAACCCGCCTCGTGAAGTCTTGGGAAACTGGTGTTGAATCTGAATTTGTAGTATTGAGCAAGGATACAAGTTGTAGCATTGCAAAGGTATTGAACCTTGATGGAAGAGTTCATTCGAGAGAAGATGAACCTTGAAGGACTTAAAGAAAGGATACTGAATTGTGTAAGGAAGAGGAATGCATTGAAGAAGAGGCTCTCTGAAGTGAGAGAGGCTTACCAACCATTGGTTTGGAAGCAAATATCCGAAGAGGAGCAATATGTCTCTGATCTACTCATGGGTGAAGAAGATGATTTGGAAGTTGAATATGATGAACCGAGTGAACACCAAGGAGCGCTTCTATGAAAGTATACCGAGCTTAGTAGGCTTGCAATAATGCATAGTGGCTTGAAGCCCACTATGACCAAACCGAAGAATGTTGGGAATGCAGTTGAAGTGAAGGAAGAACTTGTAGAACAAATTGAACCCGAACCAAGCACATTACAGTCATTACAGGTTGATCCACACAAGGATGTTGCAGATGTGGAAGATTTCAAGGATGGAATTGATAAACAGGTTGGACCAAGACCAAGCACATTGGGAGCATCAGTGATGGATGATTCTCATGAGGATGTTATAGATATGGAAGAAGTGAAGGTAGAAATTGTGACACAAGTTGAACCAAGACAAGACACATTGTAATCATTGGTGGATAAACCACATGGAGATGTTGCAAATGTGACCATGATGGAGGAGGAAATTGATGAGCAGGAGGTACCAGGATCGAACAAATCAAAGAAATTGATGAGGATGGAGGACACTCACTTGAGGAGTCTTCATACAGGTATGAATTGTGTTTTATTGGAGCATAAGGAATATGGACCACATATGGGGATGAGAAAGAAGATGGCTTCTTTGCCAACACCATGGATGATCTCTCCTTTGATTCCTATGATGAGACCTTGTACATTGGAGGAAAAAAGAGCATTGTTTGTTGCAAACCTTGATGGGGAAATTTTTGACCTTACTCTAAATGGTTCAAATGCCTTGGAAAATGGTGGAACTTGATGACCTTTTTGATGGAAAGGGTCATGATTAGCCACATAGAATGGCAAGTGCCCGACATGACCTATAGAATACCTTGGTGGTAGGGCACATTGGTGGAGTAGACTTCTTCATGGCTTCAACCAAGATGGACCTCTTGGTAGACCTTTAGTGGGGGAGTAGCCTTGAAGGAAGTACTCATATATGATGGATGAAGGTAGGAGTGATCGAGATCACTTCACCTCTATATATGTACACATGATGATGATGAGATTTGAGTTTAGTTCACTTATATGAACACATGGGAAGAAAAAATCATGGACATGGACTACATGGATATCTTTTATAGATGGACTGATGGGATGTTGTTCACCATGAGAAACTAGGACGTTGGTTGGATGAGCAACCTATGAGACATTCATATGATTTGTAGGGTGAGAACTTGTGATGGCACTCATGGCCAATATAGGTGTTATAGGTCAATTTGGGCACCATTCCCAATGACCTGGTTAACTATACATCATCTCCAAAACCAATGAATAGGGTCTATCATTCCCTATCATTTCAGTTGTTACATGCCCTAACACAAAAAACAAGACAAATCATCCATGAATTTCATTTACAAAGGTTTCCAAGATTTGAATTTTATAATATATCATATGAGAGCTCACCAACGCTTCCTCTAAAGGGACTAAGTGTGTTTCATATGCAAGTAACCCCACCCAAGGGTGCTTTGCAAAGCACTTCCCGACATTCAAGGGTGCGTTGGTCACGTTGGGAGCGAAATTCTCTTTGTTTCGGAATATCCATTTGGCTAGTGCCTTCTAGAAGAGTTCCCATGTGTCAAAATTCAAATCCATGTGTCCATTTGATACCTCTGACACTGGGAAAATGTCTTGCCTATTATTATAAATTCATTAATTGTAAAAATACCTTCAACTCTATAAATTGAGCACCGATCTTAGTGTTTGAGGGGGAAGAATTTGAGCAGAGAAATGCTGGTGGAATTTCAATTGAGGAATTTATTTGAGTGACATACTGCTGGAGAGATGTGCATTGTGATGAGGTTGGGATGTTGCTGGAGATGGTGACACTAAATAAATCACTGGGTTGTAACCTCCCCTTCTATCCATTAATAAAGTTTGCTGCTTACTTTCCCACATATGTATCTATATAAGCTCATGTATTTCATATTATGAATTATTATGATGCATATGGTTCATGTTTTATTGATTTAACTAAATAACTTGAATAAGAATTTGTATTATTGCTATCTTTTTCTATTTAGTGTTCATCTTTACAGGAAATATTTTGGCGATCTAGCTTAGATTTGAAGCTACAGCAAGAGCGACAGAAGGAGAATAGGAAGTGCTTGGACTCCAAGTAAGTTCTTTGATCTGTTACGTGTGTCTATTTACAGTTAGGAAAAGTAGTTGAAAAGTCTTTAACCTGTTGTTATATATGAGCACTACATCTAGGGAAGAATGTTTAATCCGTAATCCATAATTCTGCATAACGAATTGGCGACTCCACTGGGGATTTTACCCTTCATCCTTATTGTATTTTCCTCTATTTTTCTCTATTTATTCACCCACTAGCATTTACTCACAAATATTAGGCTTGTTTAAATCCAAATTTGAATTGGGAGTGTGTTAAACAATTGTATTTTTCCTTATACATTGCGCCCAATGCACTGTTGGACAGGACACATTTCTTTGCATAGCACTGTCTCCATTTCAGACTTGCGTTTCAACGCACTGTCTCCCCTTAGAGACTATGTTGGCCCCTGAAACCATCCAAATTCCATTGAATTTTTCATTAAATTTTGTTTTTAGTTTGTTGTTTGTTGTGTTTTAAAGAGCCTGATACCTCAGATTGACCAGTAACCTTACGTACTCCTTCCTCCTTTGAAAGAAAAGTTTGTTCAATGTTTATTTAAAGTGTTTTTATTTATCATTTATGAATTAATTTCAAAGTCTTTTCATTGCTGCATTAGATCCATTTTCTTTTGAAAAAGGAATTTTTCGTTTAAATCTTCATTTCATGATAGGAGAAAATGTTGTTAAAATTCCTCATTTTTCCTTCAAAAGAGAAATTGTTGTTTAAATTCTTCATTTCTCAAAAGTAAAAGGCAATTGTTTTTATTGATTTGATGCACTTAGTTTCTTTTCTGCATTCATAACATTAAAGAGACTGAAAAGAAAAAATTTCAATTGCATGTAGTGGATTGTGTTTTTTGCAAAAGGAACAATTAGGAAAGTTGCATTTAGTTTGTGCTCTTTGATTTGTTTGCTCTTAAATTGATTTCTCTTTCTCTCTAATAGCTAGAATTTTCATTGAAAAAATAAAAGTGAAAGATTGCTTATCATTTTAGTTTTCATTTTAGGAATTTCCAATACATCATCACAGTGAACCTTGAAAGGAAAATTGATAAACAAGATCAACTTAAAATTTATCTCAATTTACCTAACAAAGCATTGGAACCACAACGATAACATTTAGAAGGTCTAGGCTAGAGACATGTTCCAGCGTCGTAAAACATAGCAGCTGTTGTTAATTGTCTGCAATATATTCTGAGTGTGATACCTCACTCCACGTACGTAAGTATATCGTAGCTTGTCCATGTACTTTCAGGTATATCGGGCAGTGTTACAGTACACAAAATATAAAGGGGTGTTCTCACTGTGCAGTTTCACATCAGACAACACTAATATAGACTTGGGCCTCCATGTACCTTGAGGTATATTTGGGAGGACAAATTTAGGTTTCTATCCATCCATAGTGAACTGAGTTGGACGCCTTGTAAATTGTGATACACCGAACATAGCATTTGGGGAGATTGCCCACCCGTACTTCTTGATTCACCAGGAGGTATTCTGCAATTCACAGTTTCTTGGTAAACCTTTTTTGCCTAGAAATACCCTTTTATTTATTTATTTATTTATTTTATTAAAACAAATCAGTAATCATGGAAGAAAAAAATCCTTTCCCCCGTCATTCGTGTAGATTAGCATTGAAACCACCTTTACCACCAGAAGTTATCCCTAGTCGATGAAGGCGAAAACACTCTACTAAATCAAGTACTATTCGTACCTCTGGTGAAACATCATCTTCCCATATACAAGAGTTAGCTCAAGTTGTTTGTACACATTCTGGTTCATCTACTGTTGTTGAAACAGAGTCCTCACAACTACCCGTGGTCACAATCCATCAAATTAGTGAGACCATGCCTCCTGGACTCAACTTTTTTCAACCAGAAGTTGATCCAGATCCTATCTCCTATTTTCCAGAACATCTGAATCCCGAAGTTGAATAGCTAGAAGTTGTTCCTACATTTCTCATCCCACAAATTTATGTAGCCATTGAGTTTCCCATATCACACAGTCAACCACCTGAAATATACTTTGGGCTTGACGGCGAAATACTTCCACCTGGTTTAATTTCGATTGAAGAAATCCCACAAGACGAGAAACCTTTAACTCCAACCCATTTCTTTACCTATACGAGTATTTTCCTCAATCACCACCCTCTACTTTTGTTGATCGTATTCCTAGTCAAAATCCCATCGATCCAAAAGGGTATACATTTGGTCAAGTAACCATGCCTGGACCAACATCTTTGGTTGGGCCATCTGTTCCAATTACATCAGAACCTTCCCTCCCTACCCTGTCGATGTTTAGAACTTCACCAGAGTCATATTTTCATCGTGGCCCGATGGTCCCATCAGGTTATAGATATTTATCTAGAATTTTCTCTGGTGCATCTTCAAATCCATGGAATTTACCAATGTCATCATCTGGTATTCTAACTGGTAAACCTATAGTGAGTATTGAATGACTTGATTCTTTATACACAACATCAAGGCAATATCAAGTCGGTCCTTCTGGGTCTATTCCATCAAGTACCATATCAAGTGGAATCCTAGCATTTGGAGATCAATATTTTCCATCTTATTATCCTCCTCATGCTGGGGGGAAAACTTTGGTCACCCACTATGACATTAATCCGTCACTTTTTGGTCAACCTAATGTTTAAATGAATGTTTTTCAATGGCAACCCACTCTACCTATCCAACCACAAACAGTTGTACACTCATATCAACCAGTTCAACCTGTTACACCCACATCATTTCCACTTGTTAATACATCTTTACCCCTGCTACAGAATCAAAATTTTGTACAACAACCTTTTCAAGTGGGTCCTTCAACTCAATACCCTCAAATATTGGGTCCATAGACTCCAATATTTCGGTTAATTTACAACAAACTTTATCCAGAATCATTTATTCAAAAGCTAGTTTACCATTTTATGGGATGTCATAGCCACAACCTGGTTATACCTACCAACTGGATCCAAATTATTCTAATTTGGGTTATAACATTGGTGGACAGGCCCCTTGGCAGCCTTAGGCACAAATACCTCAAACTTCATTTCAACAATTATCATATCCAGGTTTTGGTCTACATAATCCTCAAGCGTTTGCTTTTCAAAACAACCCCTATCTGGGTTACCAGCAGCAGATTCCTTATGCTGGTGCTCAAAGGCCTGTTTCTCAAGAAATTCTATCATACCCTGGCTATTCTCAACCTGACCTTAATAGACAATTTCCTTTTGTTGCAGATTTAAGGTTACCAGGTTTAAATCGGCTAACCAATGATCCAATGAACTATGCTCCTTGGTGGTTGGTGATACCTCACAAATTAGCCTTAGATATTCCTAAGTTCAATGGAAACCCTAGGGAAGAACTATCGACTCATGTCATGAATTATCATTTATGGTGTCCATAAAATTCCATAAATGATGATTTTGTTCGACTACGTCTTTTCTAGCGTATGCTCACGGGTCTGGCTGCAAAATGGTATATTGAGTTACCTAGGGCTTCTTTTGATAATTTCACTGCCCTAGCTACTGTCTTTTTGACTCACTTCTAGTTACCCATCCAATATGAAACTGGAACAGAACTCTTGACCAATTTAAAATAGACTAATGCTACTCACATTTCTGATCATATTCATGAGTGGCGTCATCGTCGTAGAATGGTTAAGAATTTTTTTCCAAATCAGCTCCTTGTTGAGTGGTTCATTAAGTCCCTGTTACCATATATAACTGAGGATGTGGATAAGGGTGGCGTCATCACAGAAGAGCAGGTTATTACTCATGCCCAATATTTATACTTGATTTATACTCAGTCTGGCACACTCTATGAAAAAAATTCCTAACGCGCCGAGATATAATTTTACTGTTCCTCCTCAATTAAAGGAATCTCATGCCATAGACGGCTTTATTGGCACTGAAAGCACACATCATACTACTACATCTGATCCTGCACCTTCTTCTGAAATTAATGTCGTGTCGTTTGACAAGGGAAAAAGTGACAAGCAACCTGGAAGTAAGAAAAAGGGGAAATCTAAGAAAAAGAAAACTTCTAACCCATAGGAAAGATCATATGATGAATCGCCTGGACCTAGGAAACATCATTATCCATGCATAATCTGTAATTAGGAACACTTTTTTTGGGATTGTCCTCACCGCGCTGAAGTCTCCAAGATCATTAAGACTTCCAATGCGTTAGTTGTGTTGACAAATCCGTTTCCAAATCTGGACACAAATTTGGTTGCTATGGATCCAGCTTCTAGTTCCCAAGTACTTATGCTATCTGTCTCAAAACCTTCAACAGATATTTTGGTGTCAACTTGTAACAAATATTATGGTAGTCAGGCTATTGAACAGCCTACTACCTCAACTACGAATCTTTCTATAGAATCAGTACCGCCTACTGCTATTCCTAATTGACAATCAAGCCACCAAAGGGAGTAATTCACAAATCGACATATGATCCTTGAGAAAGAGCTAGTCAAAATTATAATATAGTTGAAGATTTGGCGCAATCCCCTTCAGCTATGTCTGCTCTTGAGGTATTACAAAATTGTCCCTCCCAAAAATAGGCTTTATTGTCAGCTATTGGTGGAATAGATCCGACTGATTCTAATCTTGTCGTCTTTAATTATATGGGCTATGTGCCGCAACTTCCAGAAGAATTGGAATTATCCATACAAGTAAATGTTCTCAATCACCTTGTTCATTGTACTATTATTGATGAGGGAGCATCTACATGCATTATGTCTCTAAATTTTTGGAATTCACTTGGTTGGCTGCGTTTATCTCAATCATCAACAAAGTTGAAGGCTTTCAATGGATGTACATATAAGCCTTGTGGTATTATTAATAACATGCATGTTGAACTGGGGAAAAACAGTGAATGTTTATTTCGAGGTTGTTGACGAACCCCTTGAATATGATATTCTACATGGAAGGCCATGGGTATATGCAATGACTGCAATTTTTTCTACATATTTTAGAATGATTGCCTTTCCATATAAAGGTACTATCACAGTCATTAATCATATATCCTTCTTTGCCTCTACTTCGAAGGTAACTAGAAGTGTTCCATTCATTCATGCACCCCAACTAGCACTTTAGAATATTGGTATAGGACTCTTAAAGGATTCCACTATTATGGGAACCTTTGCATTACTGCTACCCTCAACGTCAGCAAATTTTGATATTATAGAGACCTGCTACATGATCTCTTCCACTCCCTCTGGTTTAAGGGAGAGTGCCAATGATTCTGGAATTGTTATGTTGGATGAATTCTGCAACCCAACCCTATTGAGATGGCATAGCAATCAATCTATCTGGCTTGGGCGGCGAATCCTAAATAAGCGTCACCGATTGTATGGGTTGATTGTTCCTTAGAATTTGGTACTCCATCTAATCCATTTTCCTCAATTTTCTTGACAGATGAGAATATTTTAGAAGCCATGAGGTCAGAAGGAGAAACATGGGAAGATTATCATCATCAATCCCATCTTCTTGATTATGAAGAAAATTATCTTAGTGAACTATATCACCCATCAATTAAAAAATAATCGAATTCTTTACCTATTAATGCAATCGATTCCGAGCGAAATCTGTGAAATATTGAAGAAACCATTTCTATCGATATTTCGACTAAACCTGGTGTTATATAAAATATTCATGTCAGTGTATCTTTTTCTCCATCAGAACTCGAATCATATCACTCTCTATCTCGTGAATTCCATGATGTATTTTCTTGGTCTTACGAGGAAATGCCAGGCATAGATACTAGTATTGTTGAACACACTATTAATATGTATCCTGATGTCAAACTAGTACATCAATGGCTTCGTCCTGTTCGTCCAAAGAAAGTCGCTGCCATCAAAGAAAGAGTTGAAATTTTTTTACGTGCTGGTTTCATTTACCCTATTCCGCTAACTGAGTGGGTTTCCAATATCATTCCTATCATGAAAAAACAAGGAACAATTAGAGTGTGCGTTGATTATCGGGATGTCAACATTTCTTGTCCAAAAGACAACTATCCTACTCCCTGTAACGACCAGATTATTGATGATTGTGCCGGATGTGAAATATTTTCGTTCATGGATGGATTTTCTGGCTACAATCAAATCAACATCCATCCAGAGGATCAACATAAGACAAAATTCATCTTTCCCTGGGGCACATTCGCTTATAAGAAACTATTGTTTAGTTTAAAGAACATTGGGGAAACTTTTCAGAGAGCAATGGACTATGCTTTCAATGACATCAAGCACATTTTCAACCTTATCTGGATTATTTACTCGTGCATTCACAAAATCAGGCTGATTACCCCATGCATTTGAGAGCCATATTCTTATGCTATTGACACTACAAAATACACCTCAATCCACATAAATGTGTGTTTTGTGTTGGTTTTGTTCATTTGCTTGGATTCGTAGTCTCAAAAGAATGAATTTGAATCGAACCATTGAAGGTTCAGGCCATTCTTGATTTTCCTGCACCATCAAATTTACTTTAGATATAGAAACTTCAAGGAAAGGCTAACTTCCTAAGATGATTCATTCCAAACTACGCCGAAATGGCTAAAGGATTTACTCGAATCTTGAAAAAGGGGGTTCCCTTCCATTGGGACCAAGTTGTGCAAGCTTCTTTTGATGTTGTCAAGGATAATCTTGTCCGTGCATCATTAATGTATCCCCCTAACTCTCAAAATATTATTTCCTATATATCGTCATGGTTGAAACGACCATTGATATGGTTTTGGTCTAAGTAGAAGATGGAATTGAACATCCGATCTATTATTTGAGTTGTAATCTCAATGATACCTAAGTTAAGTATTCGTACGTAGAAAATATTACCGTGGTAGCTGTTCAAGATGTCCAAATATTTCGCCACTATATCCTGCTCCGAAAGACCACTATCATTTCGGATTCCAATCCCATGACTTATATCTTATCACATCGATTGCTGTGGGGAAAATATTCAAAATGGATTTTCATTTTACAAGAATTTGATTTGGAATTCATCAAATCCAAGTCAAAGAAGTCTTTAGTTTTGGATGAGCTTCTTTGTGACCTTCCCTTTGATAGTACTGCAACTACGTCAGAACCATCAATTCTTGACAAGTCTTTGTTTATGATCGGATCATCCGATCCTTGGTATGGAGATTTCATCATTTATCTCCAAACTCAAACTTTTTGACCTGATACCTCTCGCTTTGAATAGCGACGTATTCGATACCAAGCCAAATATTATCTAATCGTCAGCAATACACTTTATCATTGTGGTGTCGATACCATTTTAAGGAGGTGCCTCACTCATGAGGAGGCTGAAAATGTTTTAAATGATTGTCATGCTGGGGCTTGTGGTGGACATTTATCTAGCATTAGGGGAATTTTGAGGTCTAAAATGGGCCTTCTAAGACAAATGTACAACCAAAATAAACTTTATAAGAACCAATAGGATTCAGGATGATGATGTCAACCATGGGGGATGATTCACCATTTTTTAATTAAAATTGTAAAAATATTAAAAAATAATAAAATAATAAAACTATTTTTTCAACTCATATTTCGATCCGGATTTATGCAGGAACACAACAGAATAAACATATAACCATAAATACAGAGATGCAGCGGAAATAACGCTTCATTTCATTAATATCAAAGAACTGAAATTTGCTTACAGACAGAATGGAAATAAAACTAGCTAGGGCGCTGGTAGCTATCTCTGAGAAGAGATGTGGTGGCTACAGGCCTATGAACTAAGTTACAATGAGGCTCGAGGGCCTATTTATTATTTAGAAACAATGGGAAATCCTAAACAGCCAAAACCCTAACCCTAGGAGATGAAGCGCCAAAACTATGGGCCCCGTTTGGGTAAATTGGTGTTTCAACTTCCCAGGGGCGTAACTTTGGCATACGATCTCTGTTTGACACGTACCATACCTCGTTAGAAAGATCTATCCGAGGACTACAAATTTGGAACGGGAAACATTGGTCCATGGACCCATGTTGCCCTCCGTTTTCCCAAAAAACGTCGTTTAGGGCCTCAAAACGGCTCCGGAAGTTTAGGACCCGAAAAACTGCTAAAAATAGTAAACTGTGCTGAAACTGAAAAATTGAAATAGACAATGGTGGAGCCCCAAGTGGAATAGGCGGGTGACCACCAATATCCACCTGGATCATTCATCCCCCCTTAGGAAGCAATGGTCCCCATTGCATTAAGTTCCTCCATGAGATGAGGAAATTTCTGCTGAACTTGGTCCCTGGTGAACCACTTTCCTTGGTTCAGGAGTTGGCCAGCTTTGACAACCCGATATAGTTGGATCTTCTGTTGGTGATTGTTCTTGATTTGCATGTCCATGATACAATCTGTGGTGCCCTGTTCCATGCAGTCTAGATTTAACTCTGTTGGTGTGAGTTGTTCTGCAATGTCCGAGGTGTCTAGTAAAGGTGGGAAGTAAGGACGAAGGCGATCCACATTGAAGACTGGGTGCAGACCAAGGAATGGTGGAATGCTGAGCTCGAAGGAATTGTTCCCTATAGCCTTGGTGATGGTGTACGACCAGTATCAGAGCAGGCGAAGCTTGCGGTGGGGTCCAGTGAGGCGCTCCTTCTGCAAATGTAGCCATAATTTGTCGCCCACCTTGAAGTTGTGTGGCACCCGGTGTTGATCATGGCGTTGCTTGTACTTGGCATTGGCTCTATCCAATATATCATGAACCTGTTGGCGGATGTGTTGAATGCGCTCGATGAAGCTACTTGATTTGTCAACTTCAGACTGGACATGAGCTGAATCGGCCTGAGCAGCTGCAAATGGCATGGCTACGTCAATGGGACATAGTGGTTGGAATCCCAAGCCCACCTGAAAGGGGCTATGGCCAATTGAACTGTGGAGAGCCCTATTATAACTATGTTGTACATAGGGGAAGCTCTTGTCCCATGTGTGTGGATGCTTTTAATTGTACATGTGCACAATGTGTACAATCATTCTGTTGACGACCTCTGTCTAGCCATCTATTTGGGGATGGAAAGTTGTGGACTTGGTGAGCTTTGTGTCCAACATTGACCAGAGGCTAGACCAAAATGTGTTGAGGAACCTGCTATCTCGATCTGATATGATAGACTGTGGGATCCCAAAGTGCACCCACACTCGTTCAAAGAAGAGTTTAGCAGTGGCTTCTGCTGTGATATTCTTCTTGCAGGCCGCCATAATGGCCATCTTCGAGAATATGTCGACGACCACAAAAACACAGTCATTTCCATGCTTAGTAGAAGGCAGGCCCGACATGTAATCCATGGAGATGGATTCCCAAGGTCGACTAGGGGTAGGTAGAGGAGTATATAGGCCTTGCTTCTTGATGGTCGGTTTGGCAATGGCACAAGCAGTGCAGGATCTGATGTGCTTCTCGACATCCTTTCGAAGGTTCGGCCAATAGAAGTACTTCTGCAGGATTGCTACTGTTTTCTCGACCCCGAAATGCCCAGCGACTCGACTGTAGTGTGCTTCCCATATCATCTTGGCACGCTCGCTTGAAGGAACACAAAGGTGTCCCATGTGACATAAAAGTGCATATTGGAGGTGAAAATTTGGAACTTGCATACCCCCCAAGAGTGCCTTGTAAGTTTGGCTGAATTCTGGGTCACTCTTGTTGGTATCCTGTGTTTTGACAGTTTGGCAAATCAAAAGACAAGGCAACATCAGAACCAATCTTTAGAGTTCCAGGATCTAGTCCTCCTGTTCTCAGAGAGGGATCTCTCAAATATTTGTTTGCAAAGGTTTATCTTGTTTGCTTTGGTTATGGATTTTAGACTAGTTATTACGTGCAGATGTTTGTTTGGTTGGGTTGAGTTGATACAACAGAATATGAAAGGTCTAGGAAAGATAGACATAAAGAGGAAATATCCGGTTCATTGGGCAATGGAGTCAAAATAAGATCATGACAAACTCTTCAAGGGATATGGGATATCAAAGGGAAAATCTAACTTGGCCACAGGATCCTTTGTTTTGGAATGAGATGGACATTAATGGTTTGGAAAAAGAAATTTAATTCTCAACAAAGGGAACTTGAGAAACATGACTTATCAATAAAGAGATATTTGATAGATAGGGCTAACCATAAATTCTACAAACATTCTTTAAGCAAATAATGATTTCAAGACAACTTCTAAAATGAAATCTAAGATTCGGGGAACACCCTATTTCCTCAAAGATCTTATTTTAAAGGATTTAGAAAACATAAAAGATTCACTGATAGTTGCATTCATAGAAGAGAGAACACCTAAATAACATCTGTGTTTGCAACTATAAAGACCTTCAAAACAACTGTTTAAGCAGGGGCAAAGGGTAAGATCAAAACTGACCTCTTTGGTTAACTTAAGACAATGGTACTTCGAAGGGAGATTTCAATAACGGCTTTCAAGTGATGGCAGACAAGCAGGGAGAACCATAACATGCTGAAACCAACTATTTGAGCTATCAAGGAAATAAACGAGCATGAATACTAAAGAGAATGTTTAAAGCCTCTAAAATACTTCAGCGGAAGAAAACATAAAACAGTGAAGGGTGAACAGGTCTAAGGTGATCCAGGAGTCATTTCTTAGCCTAAAACTTTCAGCCTACTGTAGTAAGAAATTATGGAACATAATGAAAACAAGGGAAAAAACATTTAACAGTTCAGAGCACTTCACCAACAGCCAAGCTCATGGATCCAATGATAGAGCCTTCTCAGGAACAGACATGCAACGGCATCATCAAGACATCCAAGACTCCAAGTTATTTTCAACTTCAACAGACTTGTATATTTATTTCAGAGAGTTTCAAAATTACAACTTGTGATCAAACAGCAACCAACCTTCTCATCTTATGCAGAAGTACTTATAGGAAGATGAGGAGGTGAGAACTAACAAAAATATCTCGTGAACCATTAATACAGATTAAATGACTTCTCGGTCTCTTGAGGGGTTCGATGGAGAAGTGTACAGGTGGATCACTGTATTAATGTTTTACAATTAATATCAAAGCTCGGCGGGAACTTTATTTGACTTTGAGGCTCTATGTTCCGTCTGGAGCAACTCTGCATCTATTTTCTATTACACTCCTTTGGCAGAATTAACTTCTTGGTAGCGCTGGAGGCAGATATTTCCTGAATCAATAACTTCGGCCTCTGTTTGAAAGGTTTGAGGCAACAGGTGGCTCTTTGTAGTAGCTGAGGAATCAATTCGCCTCAGTTGAAGCGGTGGAAACCTTTCTGTCATCAAAACATTTATGATTTTCTTAAATAGTGTCTAAATTCGGGGAATTAGGTTTTTATAAGCATTCTTAGCCATAATCCCCCAAATCTGTCTTCAATCTTCTGTCCTTCCGCGCTCTGTTCTTTAAAACTTATAATTTTTTTTAAAATCGCGTAAAAACGCAGTGTCTTGTCAATGTGCAGGGCCGCGCTGGGCTTTTCGGCATCAATGCTCATGAAACATTGACAAATAATTGAATCCAACCGTGTGAATGGTTCCTTTTAACAGCTCTAACCCGCAGGAAACGTCTTTCCCAACCCTCGGCTTTCTTTCATTTATACAATGGAAAACCATTAAAACACCTGCAAAACACAAAAATAGTTAAGAAATCCTGCGGAAATAGGTTTAGACTGCTTCGGATGGCGGGGGAGGAGCATAGCCGTCGGATGAAGGCAACCAACGGTGGAGATTTGCGTAGATGAGGCGAAAAGGAGAGCGGGGAGATGAACAAGTCGGAGTGCTTTTGGACCGTCCGATCCGGACACGTGGACGGTCCAGATCTAATCGGAGGGTCTCAATCGGAGGTGGCAGAAAAGGGGATGCGATTGAAAATTCCAGTGTGATAAAGCGCTGGTCGTTGATCTGCAGATCAGATCGACGGTGGGGAATGAATCGGAGGAACAACAATCGGGGGAAAAAATAAATGCATGCGATGGAAAACTCCGATGTGATTAAGCGCTGTCCGTCGATCTGCAGATCAGATTGACGGAAGATAGTGAATCGGGGGATGGCCGATCGGCGGGTGCAAACAAGTGTATGCGATGGAAAACTCTGATGTGATTGGGCGCTGGCCGTTTGATCGGCTTACGATCAACGGTGGAGATTAGTTTTTAGAACGACCCTGCAGAAACCCTTATAATATATCAAAACCCCAAGTTTTTAATATAAACGAAGGTTTAATGAATCAGGGCGGAAATAAAATATATACAAAGGATAGGCACCCGCCTGCGGGGCCTTCGGATATGTGGAACGCAAAGGGCCCGGGGCTTAGTACATCAAAGGCCAATCGCAATCAGAACTGCGGGCCTGGTCTTTCTGATCAACCCATTGAAATTTCCCCGATTGCGATTGCGCGATCGGTCTTTTTGATCAACCCATTAAAATATTAAACACGTGACTTCAAGCTTTTAAGTTGAAACTTTGGATAAGCGGGTTCTTGGGTTTTATAAAGGAAAAAGCAGAACGGTAATGAAAATTTACAATGTTTTAAGCACCAGAGGCGGGCTTACTGGATATATAAAATAAACAATGTGATCGGGTTTTTTTATTTACAAAGGATTAATCGCATCGGAACATTTCAAACCAAAGTATGATCGCAATCGGAACTTTTGAATAGAGCACAAGTCTCGCGCATTTGGATACTTCCGATGTGATGAGTGCTGAACAGGGTTAGCGCTTGGTTTTGTAATGGAAATGGGGGTTCCCAAACAGTTAAAAAGTGAGTTTTCAACTATGGAAAGGGGAATTTTTCATAAATGGAAAGAAGAGGACTTATGAAAACAAGGCAGTTTTGATGGAGAAAAAGGGGAGCAGATGAAAGGTTTGAGAAGAGGGAAAATGAGGGTCTTTCAGCAGTCTTTCATTTGGAATCAACAGAATTTTCTGAGTAGAAAATGGGACAGAAAATGAGGATTTGGGACAGAGGCATGAGACCTTAAAGAGACTTCAAGAGCCAACAATTTTTAGTGATAAAATTTGTTCCTTGGAGGCTCAAAAAAGATCTTAGCCACCTTTTGGTATAACAAAATATTATAGGTGGCTAACAGTGGCTCCACTTGGGGATGGTGCCTTCTTGAAGGCATCAAGAATTCAGACTTGATTTCTGGGAGGCTGATCAGTTGCCTCATCCATTGGGCTGCCCTCCTGTGATTGAATGATCTTCTCTAAAAACATATTTGGCAGCCATGAAAACAATGGACCTTTATCAACAAGCTTGCTACCTACCCAATCCTACAGATCTAGCATTTTTTCTTCATCAGAGTGCACTTGGATTGGCAAACTCTATCCACAACATTTTATTCTTTTGAAAGTAGGAAATCTAATCTATTTCTAATCCTTATTTCTCCCTGAACTCAAATTAAACAGTTGAGCTCAGATATTTTTCTACCTAGTCTACTGTCTGTTGGGATTAAACAGTCCAACAAACTTTCATTCTCTAAATTCTATAACAGAAAATTAAAAAATAGTCAAGTCAAGATTGAGCTGTTTGACTTGCTATGATCTATGGCATAAGAGCAAGCTGCACATAGATGATTATTTGCAGAAAATTAAATCAAAATGGAAGGCTTAAGATCTGAAAGTTTCTCATTATGGCCTTCTTTTTCCTTACAACTCTGTTTTTAATTTTGTTTTGAGCTGTCTCTTCCTTGATATCTGATTCAGGTTTTGAGCGGATTAGAACCAGATTTTTACATCTTCTTGACTCAGAAAAATAAAACAAGTGTGTCATTTCTCTTTGGGAAACTCAGGTTCAGATTTTGAGTTTGTTTGAACCTTCAATTTCTATCCTAATGTATCTACTGATAAGCCAAGATTAAACAGTTTGGCAAATCAAATTCACTACCCTATCAGCAGAAAAATTGAAAGCTAATTAGTCAAGATTAAACAGTTTGACTAACTAGAAGTGTGTTTTATGGGAGTGGCATTTAAGCTTGCACACTTTCAGATTTGTTTCTTTTTTGGTACGGGGCTATATCTTTCTTGTTTTGACAACCTACCCTCTTTTCCTTTTTCCTATTGTTTTTTGTATTTTTGAAGTTTTATAACTTTTGAATGCAATGGTTAGACTATGATATTTACAATGGAGACAAAAATGCTTTGAAACTTAAGACTCTTGGCATAAGTAATGCTTGAGCATCCTGCCATTGACAGGACCTCCATATAAGTCTTCTCCATTCAATTCTTTCAAGAAAAATGTATTATGACCCCTCCCAGCATGAATAATATATGGCCCTTTCCACAAGCTCTCAAACTTGCCATGTTTCCCCTTCTCTTCCCTCCGTGAATCCCACTTAAGAACAACACTTCCAACATGGAAATTGTTTGCCTTAGTCCTCTTATCAAATTGCTTCTTCATATTTTCTTGGACTAACTGTGTTCTCTCATAAACTTCTTCTCTAGTCTGCTGCAAATGGATTGTTTGGTTGATCCTCCTCTGCATATCATTTTCCTCAACCTGTACTTCTTGAAGGAGTTTTATGACTGGAACTCCTAATGAGGTAGGAAAAATTGCATCCATGCCATAAACTAACTGATAGGGGGACATATTTATTGATTTCTTTGTAGTCATTCTATCAGCCCATAAGGCATGAACCAACTTACTGTGCCATGATTTTTGATTTTCTTCCAATAGTTTTTTAATGATATTGATGAGAATCTTGTTGGAGGATTCAACTAATCCATTTCCTTGGGGGTAGTAAGCAGTGGAATGGCCCAAGGTTATATGGTATTTGTGACAGAAATCAACCATCTTTTTGGATTTGAAAGCAGCAGCATTGTCTGTTATGATTTTTCTGGGACAACCAAATCTGGATAGGATGTGGGTTTCGAGAAACTTGATAATGACAGAGTCATTAGCATTCCTGGTAGGTATAGCTTCTATCCATTTGGTGAAGAAGTCAGTGGTTGTGAGGATCCACTTATGTTGAGCTGAGGAAGATGGATGAATTTCTCCAATGAAGTCCAGCCCCCATTGTTGAAAGGGTGCCTCAACTCTGATAGGATGTAGGGGTAAGGGAATGAGTTTTTTCTTGCCATCAAAGATTTGACACTTATGGCAAGACATGACCAGCTTCTGAGTATCTGGGAAAAGTGTAGGCCAATAGTAACCTGATCTGAGAATTTTGTTTGCTGTGGCCTTCCAGTAGAGGTGTCCTCCACATTCACCATCATGTAGTTCGTGCATGATCTTCCCTGCATCATATTCAAGTAAACATTTAAGCAAAATTCCAACAGCGTTTTTCCAATATAACACCCCGTCCAAAATGAAAAAACTCAAAGCTTTTTGTTTCAAAAATCTAGCTTTAGTTTTAGACAAAGAAGGATGAGTATTCAAATATAAAAGCACATAAACAATGTCAGCATACCAAGGGGAATTTAGGAAAGTTTCCTCAATAAAAGGGGCATCAGATTCTTCCATTTCTTCCAACACATCCACCATATTTACATCTAGTGCTTGGAAGTTGGACTCGGCCATAAGTTTTGCTAATCCTTGCCCCTTAACAAGTTTGGTGGGCCTAATTTCTAAGTCATATTCAAGAATAGTTGCAATCCATTTTCCCCTTTTACCATCAGGGTCTTGACTTAGAATATCCTTGACAACGGTATGTGGAACAAAAGAAATTATATGAGAGTGTAAAATATAAACCCTAAAGTCTTTTAATGCTTTTACTAATGCTAAGGCTTGCTTTTCCATAATGTTATAATTGAGAGGAGCGTCTCTTAGGGCCCTACTAAAAAATGATATTGGTTGTTCTTGTCCGAGATCATTCTTTTGAATCAAAACTGCAGCTATTGTATGTTCAGATGCAAAAGAAAAAATGTAAAAGTCTTTGGTAAAATCAGGACTAATCAGTACTGGCGCTTGGGTAAGAGCTTGTTTGACCAGTTCAAATGATTGTTTGGCTGGAAAAGTCCATTTTACACCCACATTTTTCTTAAGCATGTTTGTGATGTTTTTCAATAGCTCAGCAAGGTTGGGAATAAACCTTCTCAAAAAATTAATCTTTCCAATGAAAGATTGCAATTCTTTGAGGTTTCTAGGATGGCTGATTTGCAATATGCCATCTATCCTCGTAGGGTCTATTTTGATTCCCTCTTCTGAAATTATGTGACCAAGAAGTTTCCCTTCTTGGAGTCCAAAGAGGGTCTTCTTGGGATTTAGTGATAAGCCAACTTTCCTACATTTCTCAAAAACCTTCCTTAGGTGAATCAAATGTTCTTCATCAGTTTTTGAGAAAACAGTTATGTCATCAAGGTAGATAATTATAAAATAGCCAATATCTTCAGAGAAGGCTATGTCCATGGCCCTTTGGAAGGTGGCCCCTGCGTTCATTAATCCTAAAGGCATTTTGACATACATAAAAGTTCCCCAAGGTGTGGTAAAAGAAGTTTTGATTTGATCACTTGGGAAAACTAACACCTGATTGTAACCCGAGAACCCATCTAATAGGGATATTCTTCTTGATCCAACTACCCTTTGAAGTATATGGTCCATCTTAGGTAAAGGGTAGTTGTCTTTTAAAGAGGCTCTGTTTAAGTTTCTGAAGTCAATACAGAGCCTGATCTCACCAGTTTTCTTTCTAACAGAAACTAAGTTTGATACCCATTCTGAAAATCTAATGGGTACTATGATCCCAGCGTTGTACATTTTCTCAATTTCTGCCTTAACCGAAGGTAATAAAAGGGGATTTATTCTCCTTAGTTTTTGCTTAAAAGGCTTTTGATTTTCCTTCAAGGGAATTTTATGCTGGATGATGCTGGTATCATATGATTTCAAGTCTTTGTATTCCCAAGAAAACACATCCTTAAATTCTTTAAAAAGCTTTATGTACTGTGATTTTATGTGGGCTGGGAGGGTGCTGGATAGCTTGATCATCTTAGGTTATGCGAGACTGCCTATGTTGTGTTCTTCTATATTTGTCTCCACAGGCTCCATTCTGGGTTCTTTAGCTACATCGTTGAGATAAAATAGGTGTTCTAAAGGTGTGAGACCTCTTGGGATTTTATCATTTTTGCAATGTAAGACTTCCACGTCTTCTCAGTCTTCATTGTTCACTACCTCTTCTTCAAAAGGATTTTCGCAATGATTTATATCAGCAGGATATGTCATGTCTGGGTCAAACCCTTCAGGAAATTTGTTTAAAGCTGAGCCCTGAGGAGGTTTTAGTTCAGGGGAAAGTGCGTTATACACGCTGTTAAATTTGGTACAATAAGCTTGTACACTTTCCCCAGGGTTCCTATGGAGATTGTTATAATCAGCAAGGAATTGGAGAGGATTTTTTCTCACTTCCCACTTGTTTAAGAATGTTTGATGGAAGCCTTGGAGGTCATTTATACTACGGGGGGCTAAACCTTTAAACCATTTTCTTACTTCTCCCCCTAAGCTCTGAGCAAACAGTCTGAGTTTGATAGAATCATCATCGATTTCATTTCGATCAAAATAGTCATTCATCTTATCCACATGTTGTGATGCAGTTGTAGCATTATTAGCATCATATAATGGAATTTTGGACTGATAGTCCTGTGGAAGATTAACTAGTGGTATATTAAAAGCTAAGGGAGCATACCATGCTGCCATGATATGTGGTGGGGGTGGATTAACAAGTGGTGGATTAACAAGGGGGGGATTTACAAGAGGGGGATGTGGCTAGAGTGGAGTGGTTTGAACAGTGGATGAATGGTGTATAGAAGTGGATGGAACAACAGCAGATTGCTGAGCTGATTTTGGATGAGAGACACCTAGGTTAAAAAGAAAATGTGGATCAGGAGGTGTCGATTCTCTATCAGGATATTCACTTGTTTCCGGGGATGAAAGTGAAGACTTAGGATCTATCTGAATTATATCATCAAATGACCTAGTTCTAAATGGGTTTACTAAGTCAACTTGTGATTGTTGTAGAGCTAAAAGATTTTCAGGAACTGAATTAGCTCTCAAGGGTGATCTGAAAACAGTTGAAAATTTAACCTTAGGAGACTTCCAAAGGATAATTTCTGGGTCATCAACTATCTCAGGTGGATCGGGGTCAGGATGGGCTCTAGTATAAATCTTCCTAGAAGCCACTATGCCGTAATTTGAGATCCAAATGACAGGAAAAGTTCAACCAAGTATGACAATGTTTGAGAGGTTAACTGATCTGTTTACACAAATTTTGATCTTACAATCCTCTAACTGGATTAGGAAACTGTATAATGGTAAGGGTTCTTTCCAGTGGAGTCTTTAAGGTCTGCTCAGGATTATGGAGTCGCCAGGTGGAAGATTTTTAGCTCCTAAGGAGGTAAAAGGTTTTATGGTCCACCACCATGTTTATTATGAAGCCAAACTTGAAATATTTTTGGTTTTTCTGAGTTTATTTTGTTTTTATAGGTTAAGAGAGTGTTCTAAGTCTGATTTTGCACTTAGCTAAGGTGTTCAAACAAACAGAGTTGCTCTTATGGCTTGGTAACTGGTTCCTTCAAGGTTTGATAAGGATTTAAAGGAATCCTAAGGGTTACTTAGTTTGTCACTGATTCAAAAGAGTCCTATCACGATTGCCATTATGTTAGGCAGTGCTTGAAGAAAGTTACTTATGTTATACTGGACCTAAAGTTGAAGGAAAGGTTTCGCAAACCTATAATTCTCAGCAGGTCCCACCGTGATCGCCATTATGTTGGTATCCTGTGTTTTGACAGTTTGGCAAATCAAAAGACAAGGCAACATCATAACCAATCTTTAGAGTTCTAGGATCTAGTCCTCCTGTTCTCAGAGAGGGATCTCTCAAATATTTGTTTGCAAAGGTTTATCTTGTTTGCTTTGGTTATGGATTTTAGACTAGTTATTACGTGCAGATGTTTGTTTGGTTGGGTTGAGTTGATACGGCAGAATATGAAAGGTCTAGGAAAGATAGACAGAAAGAGGAAATATCCGGTTCATTGGGCAATGGAGTCAAAATAAGATCATGACAAACTCTTCAAGGGATATGGGATATCAAAGGGAAAATCTAACTTGGCCACGGGATCCTTTGTTTTGGAATGAGATGGACATTAATGATTTGGAAAAAGAAATTTAATTCTCAATAAAGGGAACTTGAGAAACATGACTTATCAATAAAGAGATATTTGATAGACAGGGCTAACCATAAATTCTACAAACATTCTTTAAGCAAATAATGATTTCAAGACAACTTTTAAAATGAAATCTAAGATTCAGGGAACACCCTCTTTCCTCAAAGATCTTATTTTAAAGGATTTAGAAAACATAAAAGATTCACTGATAGTTGCATTCATAGAAGAGGGAACACCTAAATAACATCTGTGTTTGCAACTATAAAGACCTTCAAAACAACTGTTTAAGCAGGGACAAAGGGTAAGATCAAAACCGACCTCTTTGGTTAACTTAAGACAATGGTACTTCGAAGGGAGATTTCAATAACGACTTTCAAGTGATGGCAGACAAGCAGGGAGAACCATAACATGTTGAAACCAACTATTTGAGCTATCAAGGAAATAAACGAGCATGAAGACTAAAGAGAAGGTTTAAAGCCTCTAAAATACTTCAGCAGAAGAAAACATAAAATAGTGAAGGGTGAACAGGTCTAAGGTGCTTCCAGGAGTCATTTCTTAGCCTAAAACTTTCAGCCTACTATAGTAAGAAATTATGGAACATAATGAAAACAAGGAAAAAACATTTAACAGTTCAGAGCACTTCACCAACAACCAAGCTCATGGATCAAATGATAGAGCCTTCTCAGGAACAGACATGCAACGGCATCATCAAGACATCCAAGACTCCAAATTATTTTCAACTTCAACAGACTCATATATTTATTTCAGAGAGTTTCAATATTACAACTTGTGATCAAACATCAACCAACCTTCTCATCTTATGCAGAAGTACTTATAGGAAGATGAGGAGGTGAGAACTAACAAAAATATCTCATGAACCATTAATACAGATTAAATGACTTCTCGGTCTCTTGAGGGGTTCGATGAAGAAGTGTACAGGTGGATCACTGTATTAATGTTTTACAATTAATATCAAAGCTCGGCGGGAGCTTTATTTGACTTTGAGGCTCTATGTTCCGTCCGGAGCAACTCTGCAGCTATTTTCTATTACACTCCTTTGGCAGAATTAACTTCTTGGTAGCGCTGGAGGTAGATATTCCCTGAATCAATAACTTCGGCCTCTGTTTGAAAGGTTTGAGGCAACAGGTGGCTCTTTGTAGTAGCTGAGGAATCAATTCGCCTCAGTTGAAGCGGTGGAAACCTTTTTGTCATCAAAACATTTATGATTTTCTTAAATAGTGTCTAAATTCGGGGAATTAGGTTTTTATAAGCATTCTTAGCCATAATCCCCCAAATCTGTCTTCAATCTTCTGTCCTTCCGCGCTCTGTTCTTTAAAACTTATACTTTTTTTTAAAATCGCGTAAAAACGCAGTGTCTTGTCAATGTGCAGGGCCGCGCTGGGCTTTTCGGCATCAATGCTCATGAAACATTGACAAATCATTGAATCCAACTGTGTGAATGGTTCCTTTTAACAGCTCGAAGGCGCAGGAAACGTCTTTCCCAACCCTCAGCTTTCTTTCAGTTATACAATGGAAAACCATTAAAACACCTGCAAAACACAAAAATAGTTAAGAAATCTTGCGGAAATAGGTTTAGACTGCTTCAGATGGCGGTGGAGGAGCATAGCCGTCGGATGAAGGCAACCAACGGTGGAGATTTGCGTAGACGAGGCGAAAAGGAGAGCGGGGAGATGAACAAGTCGGAGTGATTTTGGACCGTCCGATCCGGACACGTGGACGGTCCAGATCTAATCGGAGGGTCTCAATCGGAGGTGGCAGAAAAGGGGATGCGATTGAAAATTCTAGTGCGATAAAGCGCTGGTCATTGATCTGCAGATCAGATCGACGGCGGGGAATGAATCGGAGGAACAACAATCGGGGGAAAAAATAAATGCATGCGATGGAAACTCCGATGTGATTAAGCGCTGTCCGTCGATCTGCAGATCAGATTGACGGCGGATAGTGAATCGGGGGATGGCCGATCGGCGGGTGCAAACAAGTGTATGCGATGGAAAACCCCGATGCGATTGGGCGCTGGCCGTTTGATCGGCTTACGATCAACGATGGAGATTAGTTTTTAGAACAACCCTGCAGAAACCCTTATAATATATCAAAACCCCAAGTTTTTAATATAAACGAAGGTTTAATGAATCAGGGCGGAAATAAAATATATACAAAGGATAGGCGCCCGCCTGCGGGGCCTTCGGATATGTGGAACGCAAAGGGCCTGGGGCTTAGTACATCAAAGGCCAATCACAATCAGAACTGCGGGCCTGGTCTTTCTGATCAACCCATTGAAATTTCCCCGATTGCGATTGCGCGATCGGTCTTTTCGATCAACCCATTAAAATATTAAACACGTGACTTCAAGCTTTTAAGTTGAAACTTTGGATAAGCGGGTTCTTGGGTTTTATAAAGGAAAAAGCAGAACGGTAATGAAAATTTACAATGTTTTAAGCGCCGGAGGTGGGCTTACTGGATATATAAAATAAACGATGCGATCGGGTTTTTGTATTTACAAAGGATTAATCGCATCGGAACATTTCAAACCAAATTATGATCGCAATCGGAACTTTTGAATAGAGCACAAGTCTCGCGCATTTGGATACTTCCGATGTGATGAGCGCCAAACAGGGTTAGTGCTTGGTTTTTTAATGGAAATGGGGGTTCCGAAACAGTTAAAAAGTGAGTTTTCAACTATGGAAAGGGGAATTTTTCATAAATGGAAAGAAGAGGACTTATGAAAACAAGGTAGTTTTGATGGAGAAAAAGGGTAGCAGATGAAAGGTTTGAGAAGAGGGAAAATGAGGGTCTTTCAGCAGTCTTTCATTTGGAATCAACAGAATTTTCTGAGTAAAAAATGGGACAGCAAATGAGGATTTGGGACAGAGGCATGAGACCTTAAAGAGACTTCAA